>VYXD01010366.1:161222-277924 GCA_013397195.1 Hylia prasina
TATTTCACCCGTCGGTGGTGAAAGAAGGAAAAAAAAAAAAAAAAAAAAAAAAAAAAGAGCAGATATCTTGGACGTAAAACTTGCCAGCAAAGGAAGTGGAAGGGCTAGAAATAGAGCTGTATAAGTAGGCTTTGGAGTTAAATGGTAAATTTGGAAGACCTAGTTAGAAAAGAAAGTTAGTAATGCAAACTGTCATGAAATTGCTTTAGAATTTTCTAAATCTTGAATCTGTGTTCCTGTCATAGTTCAGCTGATTAAAAACATACAACTGCATTACTGAGCTGCATCAGAGAGGTGATATTAACTGTAAGACTGTTAGTGATTGCTACAGCTGCTCTTTGTAAGTAATCTCTGGGTTGCTTTTCCTCATTCTTTTGGATGGAAGTAATAAGTGACTCCAGCCTTACAGGCTGGTGAAATACAGGGCTTTGTGTGGTATAATTATTTTCACAGGGAATTTACACAGTTGTAGAAGTTTATCACTCTTTGGATATTGTAAGGCTTGTTTGAACCCTAGGTAGTAACCATTTCTAATGTGGTCAGAAATACTTGTCATTCATATGCACCAGTGAGTTATGAAACTGCTGTGAACTTGAAGTACCGAACATCTTGTAGTCTTAGTAATTTTAAAAGCCTCAAAATATTTTCCAGGTTTTGTTGGTTGATAGGTCTGAAACTGATAAAGCATTAATTGAGACTGCTGTAGAATTTCTAATAACATTTAGAAGGGACGGTAGTAGTCACGTGCATGCAGGCCAAGATTTAGGAGGAGCATCAGCATAAAATCTTAAATGCACTGTGTTTTCCCAGTTTTTCAAAGGCTTTTGCTGGTACATATCAGGAATGAAGGTAACAAGCTTTTTCCTTTTGGAAAAAAGCATCTCCACTTCTCCATAATAAAAAGAATTACAGCCTAAACATCAAAATGAAATAGCAGTGCAAGGAGCCAAGTGAACTCATGTGTGCAGAGTTTGTTTTGGTTTTTTTTTTAACTAACTTTATCTGTGAACTCCCAGCCCTGGAGCCTATTTGAAATAAGATAGGAAGCCTCAGTCTTGTCACAAATGCAGCTACAACTTGTCCTGGGGAAGCCTTCATAATGGGGTCAGGTAAAGTTCAATGAACTACCAAACCAGCACTATTTCAGAAATGCTAAGGTGCTCTTTCCACTGATCGCTCCACTCTCTCTGCCTGTTATTAAACTGGTAGTTTTTACAACATCAATAAAGAACTTTCCTACCCAATTGCCCCAGACAAAGGCCTGAAAGCTAGGTTTAAACTATGAAAACTTTGTGTTAGGTTCATTTAGATTGTTTTGCTGTGTCAAATACTCACTTGAGTTCAAAAGTTCAGATGAACCATGAACTTTGTCATTTCACAGCAGGCAGTTCTACAAATATAATCCGAAAGTGAAAAAACATGGTATGTTTAAGGTGCATTTGTTGTTCTGTGAGGAATATACTTGGAGTTCCGCATTTGCAAAGTTCTACTCAACTTAAAAAAACCCTTTTAATTATTTAAAAGACAAAAAAACCTAAACACAATTAAGCCAAATAATTCCTTGATCCCTGACCTTTTAGGCTTTCAAACCAACACATATTCAGTGACTAATCATTACTGCACAAACTAAACCCAGCTAATCTTCTTAATAAATTGTGAAGTCTTGTATGTCTCATGGTTTCAGTGATGGCTTTTCTCCCTGTCTGGAACATTGCAGAATATCAAAACAAATGGGTCATGGCTTTATGTATTTGTTTAAAGTTTTAATCTATGTCATCTCATGATATAGTCTTGAGTTAAGAAGGTTTAACAAGCCTGTGTGAAGTATAAGACTGGTAGGAATGCAAAATCAGACAATGCAATTTTCACCTACTTGTTAGAATATAAAAATGTGTGGACAAAACCCATTTTTGCAAAGCTATTTTTTAAATATGGAAACTTACCAGAAACAGAGGAGCCTGTAATAAATTCAGCTTCTTTTCCATGAAAATGAATTCCTTATGCATACTTTCTTCTTCCTCCTAGTAGGTCTAGAGTCTCAATCTATCAGGAAGAAGGAGGTTGTTTGTTTTGTTTTGTTTTGTTTTTTTCCCCAGACTTCAGTTTGGAATTATAAGTAAATTTAGGCTGCTGTTCCTGACTGTTCGTAAGTTATAATTCAAGGCTCAGAACAGAAAACCTCCAAAACCAACAGGATGTTATCTGAAATATATTTTTCAGTATCACATATATTTTCTGATTTTTGCACAACAGTAGTTTTGCATTTTTGCACTTTTCTTGATGCTGTATAAGACCTGAGACCTCCTACGAGGGCTTTTCATTTGATTATAACACTCTAGGGACTTCTCATTTAAGGAAAGCAAAATAATTCTAGATTCTTGATAAAATTTGGTCTCTGTATGAAGCATGTGCTTTTGACAGATACCAGCATAGAGAAGAAATTAGCAATCATGTTCTTTGTGAACAGCAAAGAGAGAGAGAGGAAACATCACATTTAGTGGACATCTGCAACAGTTCTCCAGCTGTGCTGCTAAGCCCATACTTATAGTTGAGATTGTGACTGAGCTTGTGATACAAGCTGTGATGACTGCTAGGATCACTACCCGATCTCCTTCCTCTTTCTGAAGGTTTGTGTCTGCTGAATGGAAAAAATACACCTTGTGAGAGAGTGCATCGCCTGTCATGTCTGATAGTTGCAAATGTTGATTATCTTGGGCACTTCTGCTGCAGCATCTTGACCAAGTGCACCAATTCCAGGGATTAGTGACATCCAACTCATGGGCTACCTCTGCTGCAGCAGGCATGAGCTCTCTTCCTGCTGGCAGGCTGTCGTGGAAAAAGCCAGGGAAACAAAAGTAGAATTTCCAGAATACAAGCCATGCATTTCTGTGGCATTAGCTTCCTACTAGTGCTGGCAGGAAGCTTTATGTAATGCATCAGTGATTTTCAGCATGAGCCACAAACCTACTCATAAGTTTTGATTATAACCTAATTTTTATATATATGCATGTAAATCTTTCCTCAGTCCCCTTATGCTTGGTAAAATTCACAGGGCAATACAGCAGGCTTTCAGGATTTTAGATCTAGGTGAGGAAGACTGTCTTCTGAGAGCTCTCCTGTCCTGTCCTCTAGCATTTCTGGAGGTGAGTTGGTAGTAGGGGAGTCACTTCATCACATCTGGGCAGCCTTCCATAACATGGTTAGCAAGTGACCTCAGAAAAACTGTGACACAGACTGGTTTCAGAGATGGCTTTAAGCCAACTGAGCATTCTGTCATTTCTGTGAGAGCTCTCTGTAGAGGAGGCACAACATATGGACAGCCTTCCTAAAGTGCTGTATAACTTGTAAGCTGAAGAGAATTTCAGGGGTAGTGGTGGCTGTTATTTGGTTTGTTGTTGGTTGGTTTGTTTTTGCAAGGTGCAATTTAGACCAGAGTTCTGTGTAAGTTTCCCACTGAAGGGCGAGTCAGGTAAGGATGAGGTGGCCCTGCACTGATTGCAGTTGTTGGGGCTGGAACAGCACTTGGATAGCTAGGAAGGATAGGCTGCTTCTATTCTGAACATGGCCAGTGACTGTAAACACAGTTTTCTTTTTCCATTTGGGAACATGAGCTTTACTGAAAAATATTCTACTGAAACCAGGCTGCAACGCTAATAATGTTAATGCAACACCATACTTTTCATTGTATTGTCTCTTTTATAAAACTTCAGTGAGATAGCAGAACAGTATTTATTTACTTCTAGATATCTCTTGCACAAATAGATGTTCAGGATCTAATTCAGTGTGGTGTGTTCTAACAGGTGAAAGCTAAATAGGGCTCCTGTTTTTCTCATCGCTTCTCCTAAATGTGTAATTACTATGCAATGCATTTAATGCATTTTAGAGTCAGACTGAGAAAATCAAAATCCTAAAAAAAAAAAAGTGCAACTCACTTTTTTGTTAAATGCTTCTTCCTCTAGGTCATGTCACTTCTGTGTGGGTATGAATAGCAAAAAACTGATAGTCACTGAGATTAATTACTAAAGCTATGCGAAAAAGGTCAGACTTCTCTAGTACCATTCATAAATTAAACTGCATTCATCTCATATTGTTTTGACTGA
The DNA here is from genome assembly GCA_013397195.1 of Hylia prasina. Lineage (NCBI taxonomy): Eukaryota > Metazoa > Chordata > Aves > Passeriformes > Sylviidae > Hylia > Hylia prasina. The sequence continues at coordinate 165,323 of VYXD01010366.1, forward strand.
AGTAGAATAATAGTGGGGATAAATGCAATACATTTTTCTATTCAGACTTCTCTTAATGGGAGTGATCAAATTATTTAGTGACTGGAAATAAGTCTAGCATGGGAGAAAGACAGACATAAGGATTGTATTGCTCATTAAAGCTTGAATGACTAGATTTTCTAGTTAATTATAATCTGTTTGTTTTACCCACAATGACGTTTACTAAGATTTGCTATTAATTATAGTTGTAATAACTAAGTAGCAATAACTTTATTTAGGTTACTCATGATCAGCACAGAAAGAAAGCACGTTGCCCGCTTTGAGAGTGGTGAAATTCTGGGGTTTGTTGATCTAAGCACCTAAAATGGTGTCAGTTTTTCTCAAGTTTCTTGAGACTTCAAATGCTGACTTGAAAACCTGAAACAAAAAGTTGATTTTGGATACTAACCTCTTACTGGTTCTTTTGCACATATTTGGGAAAGAGAATTTTCAGTGGTATTTTATCCTTTTGGCTCTGCTTGCAAGTTAAGTAATATTGAAAAACCATTAAGGTGATTTCAGAAACATTCTGTTTAGACTTGACATAAAAGCATTTAAGATATTTTTGGATGACAATGGTGGAAAATTTGTATAGTTTTTCCCAGAGTGGTTGAACAATTATTAATTTAGTGGTTCCTGGTCTTATCTATACAATGCAGTAGAGGCTTTGAACTTCTTTTTCAAATAGTGTCCTTTAAGAGTAAATACTAGTGTTACCTTTTTACTTCATAAACACATTGTTACTTTGGTTAATTGTTAGATTTACTGGTCTTCTGGGGGCTGACATGGAGTTTAAAGTGAAGTCACTTAAACTGAGGGCTGAACAACAAAAAGCTGAGACTGGCACTGAGAGCTCAGAGACCAAGCTTGTGCACCAGTGCACGTCTTTACCGTGTTAACAAAAAACACATCAAAGGTGCAGGAACCTGATCCTCTGACTGCTCAGAAGTCTGAAAATAATTTGGTAGTAAGGTGCCTTCCCAGAAGGGAAGTGGTAAACTGCTGTCCCAACTCTAAGTCAGTGTGGTCAATTTTGCACTAGTTTGGGCAAAGAGACAGTGGCTGCAGAAATCCCAGTTTTGCCATTGGTCTGTGAGAGTGGTGAGATATTACTTCTGTGGCTTGCCCAAGTGTTTGTGTCTCTAATTGCCTTAACAGGAGTGATGAAATACACAGCAGCATACTTGTGAATGGCAAAGAAGTAGATCTTGAAAAAAATAGGGAATAAATGAGAATTTTAATTTTAAGAATTCCAACAAGAGTTCTGTCTTGGTTTTTGTCTGCATTGGGATTCTCAAGTACTTTGACATCCTGCTAAGGACACTGTCAAGAGAGATCATTGTTTTGAACTTATTTCCCCTTTTCCTGTCAAAGGAGAGTCAATGACAGCAGGCTACCCATACATTAACATATGTTTCATATCCTCATCTTCATCAGATCAGGAACCTGGCCAAATTGTGGTTAGCAGGTCTAATTCTTTGCATTGTTTGCTGACTGAAGGCTGTAGGTTGCCTGAGCCTTCAGGGCTGCCTCCTCTCGGATGGCTGCTCAGCTGCTACCCTCTGTTGCCCTGTTCTTCAAAGTGCTTTTACTATAACTGCTAAAAGCATTTTTTTTAGCTTAAGTATTCTCCTGGCTAGATAGAAGTGAGAAATTGTCAGTACTGGCTTCACAACCCATAAAAGATTCTGTGTTATTGATAGTTTTCACCACAGTATTTTGGAAAATGTACTATTGTAGGAAACTTCCAGGGTGCAGTTCTGTACCCTGTGGACCTGCCTGAGGCCACACAGCACAGTGGCCTCCTTGCTGGTTTGTTTGTCTCCACACTGGGCTGCCAGAGCTGTCTCTGCCTTGTCCTGTGCCCAAGGATGTTATCCCACTCCAGCAAAGACTCCAGATGATTCACTACTTCATCGTAATGACAATGCTGCTGAAACGTCAGGGCATCCACCGCTGCAGTTTGATATGACCAGTTGTTTAAACTCAAGTTCTGCATGTGTTTGGTTTCAATGCTTTGAACAAGCTTTACCAACTTCCACAGGAGCTGTGGCAGTAGTGGACTTTCTGATGGCGTGTTCCAGCTTGAACTGGATAGTGCTGTTCATGCAACAATTCCATAATTGGTTTTGGCTTTGTAAAGTCAGTCCAAGGAAATAAATTTCTTCAAGCAGTTCACTGTGCAGTCTGTAGATGACTGCCTCTCAAATTATCTCTTTCACTTGGTTCACAATTCCCTACTGTCACTAATTTTTCAGCCAACATCAGGGACATCTGAACTTTTTATAGTTTTTTGTTTTACCTGAAATAAATGGATCTCAGCTGGTGAATCTGAAAGTTTGTGGACATGCTGGAGATCAGTATCTATTCCAAGGTCAAATAATGCTGTATTTGTTTCTTTTGCAGTTTGGATTCCATGTACTTCTATAAGGTATTAATCTATAGGGTATAATTCCTTAAAATTCATCTGCATCACTAGCATTTTCTTTTATTCATTCTCACATGAGCCTCATACCAACACAGAATGACACATCTACCTCAGCTGTTCTGTTGGTATAGGAAATAACCTTTTTCAGTAACACTGTATTTTAATGGAATGGCTGTCACAAAAATGCACAGAAAGCACAGCTCAGGCAGAGTAGAACACAGGGAATGTCACCTCCACTTTGGGAGCTGGTTATTTCACACAGACTTGGAGTGCTTGGAGCCGGCTTGCTTGAATGCAAGTGGGATGGAAACTCTGGAAAACAGGGATGGCTGCTTAGAGAAGTGCAAGAGATAAGTAAAAGGTAAAATCAAAAGTTGAGAAATTGTTTGGCCTGAGAAGATGGATTCATCATATCTGTCAGTGGCACTTTCAAACAGTTCACCTTATAGATGTTCTTGCATCTGTGATCTCTGCTCTGAAAAATCTGCACTTGCATTCTTTCATCTTACAGCTGGAATATTGAATAAGTGACCTTTTCTGACTCAGACACATTGTTGTCTCTGACCTCCTCAAATCATGGGTTCACCTTTGCTGCTGCCAGATGCCTGACTGCTTTCCATCTCCCCTCTCTCTGCACCTCAAGGACTGTCCTTCATTCCTAGTGGAGTCTTTCCTGTTGGTCTCTGTTGCAGAGCTGCTTTTCTCACCACTTGCCTCTCAGATCATTATAATTGACAGGCATTTACATTTTATTCCACTTTAGGAAAGCAGCTTCCATATGGAAAACACATTTTATTTGATGTTGAATTTATCCAGGAGCTGATCTTAGTCATAACTGTTTCTCATTCAGGGTTGCTGCTTTTCTTTCTGTATTTTCCAGCTGGACTGTTTGAGGCATGGGAGGTCAAGTGACTTGTCCCAGACTATGAGTCAGTGCTGTGAATTTGGATAAGCACCCAGTATCCTAAAGGCTCCCAGTCTTCTCCTCTGACCATCACTAGACCATGCAGCATCTCTGAAAGGATTGGCTCTATGGAAAAATACAAATTAAGAACACCAAGTTTGAATCTTTAATTCCCAGAATGTAGTTATTGAGCCTTGTTCATATTACAATGAAAACATGTTTTTTTTAAGTAAATAAACCATGTAACAGCTTTTTGGGTTTTGGCTTTGTTTCTTCCTCTGCCCAGCTAAGTAGTGACAAAATGCTTTTTATCAACAGCTATAACAGGAAGCAAAATGTGAACGGGAAGAAATCTAGTAATGTTTGGCCTAACAGTGGCCATGAGTCAACAGATAGTTTGGACAGACTGGCTCTTTTTGTAGCTGCTTGTAGTTGAGTGCCTTCTCCTTTTAATTAGAGTATACTGCTCTTTATAGCTTGAGGTTAAATCCTCCTCTTTATTTGTGATATATATTAAGTTTTCCCAAGGGTACCTTCTGGAATGCTTAGCTAATATCTTAATTAAGACATTTTGTTTTCACAGAAGCTCCACAGTGTGAAGAGGATATGCCCTCATCTTATGAAGTATGACAAAAGTGCAGGGAAGTTGGTTCAAGAGTTTCTGCTGTTTGTGGCTCCAGTCCGAGGTATTTAGACCTGATTCACTGGGAAAAACAAAAGTTGTTGTTTATGATTGAAAAGATTTTGGTTGTTATTTGATGTTTTTATTCAGTAAAAACTGAATACAAAAATTACTTCTTTGTGAACAATATCTAGGTGTTTCCACAAGATGCCATTTCATAGAGCTGATCCCACAGAAACATCTGTCACAGGTTTTGAACTGACAAGCCCCTACAGCTTTTTGTCTAACTCAGTGAAGATGACATGAAATCTTCTGCAGACAGGAAATCTTTTGCTGAGGTCTGATCAACCCTTTTTATTTTCTTTCCCTGTTCACTGCTGCTCATCTTAGTCTCCAAGCTGACTTCATGCAAGTGTGACATAGTGGTCTCTCAAGCCAAGTCTTTAGCCTTTGTTCTTGAGCATTCTAGTCCTGGCATCATCTGAATGTATTGAGGAGGCAAAGCTATTCTTGTTTCAGGGAGCAGTGGTACAGTTGCACTGCAGCTTTCCAGAAGATGCTCCCACATCCAAGGAACATGAATATTCAGATTAAAGAGAGCAGTGAAATTATGGACAGTTGAAAAGAGACTTTGATAGTGCAAAATGATTCCATGCTTCTGGTTAGCTAAGCAAGTTCTGGAGATGACTGGTTCCTAAGCCAATTTTTTTGACAATTGGAATTTGTAACACAGTACTGATATTCATTTCCCTTTAGATTATCTCTCATTGGTAAACATCACTGTAGCAGACCTGAGGCCCTTCCTCCATACATGCAAGTTAGCTAAGTTTCAATTTAAATCTGAATTAAAATTTTGAAGAGTTTTGTAAGTCTCTATATAGGGGGAAATACAAATGGCAGTCTCATTGCTTCTTCCTAAAAATACTGAGTAAAGAGGTTTAGGCCCAGTGTAATTTAAGGTTACACTGAAAAAAAATGGGCACAGATGAAGGGCATCCACATGCCATAAGATTCCAAGGGAAATATTTCAAGGTTAGCAATTCTTATAAGATGTCTGCTCTTTGATATTCGATCCTTATGGAAATTCATATTCTCATGAAAATTTCAACCAACTCCTAACAGACTAGAACTGAAGAAAATCTGTCTGGTTTTGATTTTGAACAGTCAAAACTGTTCTTTCAGTATTGAGCAACTTCGAGGAGACTGACTCTCATAGCTGAAGCTAATTTTTTTCTGAAATGTTAGATTAATCAGGGCATTACAGTCAAGGTTCTGATTATAATCTTTCTCTGACTTCATATAATCATGGAAGCACATAACTTTTTAAACTCATTTTGTCTATATATATGCAGAGTGAGGAAGTGTCACATACTGCAGAAGGGAGGGAGTCTTGGTTCCCCTTGATATTGTTTTGTACAAGCTTGAATTTGAACTCTGGATGTAGGATTTTCCAAAGAATATCTGTCTTGGGTACTTTTGAGGCATAGACACTTGTGAAATGGAGAACATCTGGTTCAACATTGTTAATCTCCATTTGAAGAATGCCAGTTAATTATTAGTCAGACTTTATGGTGAAAAGAAAATATTTTGTTTCTCAACATTGTCTATTGTTTTTCTGCCTTTGAGACTTTTCTGGGATAGTGGAGTGGAAATATAAATATGATGAATGTGTTATGCAAATGAATTTTTTTTTTGTCTCTGTAACTGAAAGATGTTTTGTTTTAGTGCTAGCTTGTCTGTAAAGATAGGTTACTCCAAATAACAAATTACAGTTCTGCTTGCTTTATTGTGGGGCTATAGTATGCAAACTTGCAGTGTAAACTGTTGCATTTAAATGAGAGAAAATGAGGGCTGGGGAGGCTTGCTGGTTTTTCACCTGCTGCAGTGAACTTCTGACTTCACAGAATTTGTGTAAATCCTAGAAAAGCATTAAAGTTTTACAGCTACTGGTCTTCCATCAAATCCTTGGTAGCAACCAGTGACTGAAATACTGGTTACTTCCTTGGGTTTCATATGTGCAATATAAGAATATAATTTGGCTTTCACTTTTTCCCATTTTGCTTTTGTTCCCATTTAATAAAATTACCAAACACTTTGTAAGGACTACATTGCAATATACTTTGCCAGTCTCCCATAACTGTATCCAATAAATAGAATGAAAATGTTTACTTTTCTCTCTCTTTTTTTTTTTTTTTTTTTTAAATCTGTCCTTTATATTACCAATGGCACTTAACAATGACATTTTTTCCTTCTTCCACAGTACTCTGCTAACTGGGTAAATGATAATTTTGTTCACAACATATATTGAGATAATGTAAAGTACATTTTAGTAACATTTCCCATTAAATGATGCCTTTACCTTTTGAATTTCCACTACCCAATTTTTTTGTTCCAGAAACTTTGCTCTTGAGGTCAGTTGCCAAACATAGGAACAGGTTGTTTGCATCAAAAGGTCTGCCCTATTATTGAAACAGGTTAATAATATGAAAACACTCACTTTTTTATTACCAAGTTAAATTTTTATTGCAGTTATCACTGAGGTTTTCTTTTTTTTAATTGGTGAGGAAAACACTTTAAATTAATTAAATGAAAGCACAGCTTCCACAAATTTTGCTACTTTGAATAATTGGAAAGATAAATTCAGCAAGTTCTAATAGTGTTTTGTTTGGGGGAAGGGGAAAGTACCTATATGGGTAAGATTTCCTCTGAAGTGAGAGGGAAAATCTGTGGGAAATCTGTTTAATCTTTATTGATTTTTTAAAAAAATCAGTTATGACATGGTGCGCCAAGAATGGCTATTTCCCTCTCCCCCCACCCTCCATGAATTCTTCAACAAGTAGCAAATTATTTAAGATAAATGCCTACTGCTGTAGACAGCTGCCAGAATAGAAGTGAAAATAAACTGGTGAAAGGAAACTGCCCAGTTCATGGAAAGGGCAGCAACGATATAGTGCAGCAAGTCCATGACACTTCTGGATACACATGCTGAAAGACTTACCCTGGCTGGCCTGCTACAAATCTCCCAGTAATTCATTAAGGGGAAACGCTCCTTGCAACATTTCACTCCTATTTTAACACCCTTTGTCTTTACCTTACATACTCAGTGGGTTCATTCCTATGTCAAGTGAGCCTCAGTGAGACCAGTTTTTCATTCCTGATAGAGCATACTGTTTTGCTCGAGTAGAAAGATTAGATGGATGCTTTTACTGTAAGTATTTTAGCAGTCTGTGGTATTTTTTCGAGGTTTGGGGTCAAAAGAAGGATATGATCATTGTGATCCAGTAAACAATGTAGAATGCAGTAACCTGACTAGTGACTGAAACAGGCAGTGTTGTCATGTTTTCCCATAACTTTGAGGAAACACTTATCCTCTAAATATAATGCAGTCAGACATGTATTAAGATGGAAGTACAAAACCATGTCCTGGTTGTTCTAATCTGCTTCAAATCTTTGAACTTACAGGATTAATTTATTTTCATTATCACGGGGCCAATTTGCTACCTTTGTCTAGGGAGGAATCCCATTAACTTCACTGATTTTTTTTTCTGAATGCTGACCATGGGATTTGACCTGTTTAAACAAAGCAGCTTGCCATTTATTTCAGCTAGTATTTAGTTACATCAAGAATCTCTATTCCTCCTTATGTAACTTTACAACCCTAAGGATGGTTGTAACAGAGCCCTGGTTTAGTAATTTTGTATCTCTAAAACAGATTGGAGTGATGGGACAATGCTCGAATTTACACAATACTGACTCAAATATGTTGTCAGAAAACTGGGTTTGGATAGCCTGAGTGTATCCACAGAAGCTAAACTGTCATCTTTTGCTCCTAGTTTACAATTTTATGGTATTAGACAGGTTGGAAGGGCAAAGTATGGCAATACCAGTACCTCTGGTATAGTGTTGGTGTTTTGTTGGTGTTAGTTTGGAGGTATGGGGGGGGAAGGTTGTGTGTTTGTTTTGGAGATTTTTGTTTGTTTGTTTTAAGTGTAATAGCTGCATAATGACATACTGGCAGGTGCTGTAATCCTTTGAGCATAGTTTGTGAATGGATCCATCAAGAGAAAGTTTCAGAGTGGTTCTATCAGGCGTACAATTCAAGAAGCAATCTGTTTTACATTACTGTGTCTCTGGCTACACATTACAGGGTTTTTAAAGTCTTGTTGTTATTTCCCAGTTTATAAAATAGATCATCATCCATGGTATTCTGTGTAGCTTTTGGATTTCATTCATAAACCTTTACAGTTTGATGGGATTTCCATGGCTGAGAGACATTCCATTGAGCATATGCAAACATCCCTACGTGTGCATGTTGCAGTCTTATCTGTAGAAAGGAAACTCCTCTTTAGTGGAGGCATATAAATAAAATATCATCTGACTGAAAATGAAAAAAAGTTTATACTGAGCCAAGAGTGGTCTGCATGTTCACACTGGTCTAGTAAGATAACTGACCTCTGTAATACTTGGAAGTTTTCTAATTGATTTCCTGATTGTTTTTACATAGTTTTCTATAGAACTAGCCAGTGTCACTGAAGATGCCGCAAGCCAGGCTGCTGTAACTACTGTTAACTCTTCTATGGATTTACACTCAGAAAGTCAGTGAGCTGCTATTTCCTTGGTTTTACACAAATGGTAGTTGTAACTAGGACAGAAACTTCCAATGTTAGAAAGCAAACCCTGTGCACAGTAGTTATTTTTTCACTCGCTGCAATAAGTTTGGGACTTCAGCACCTTTTTAAAGTGTAACTGATTTAAAAATTCTCATTCTTTTATGTGGGTGTATGTTTGCTGTCCATTTCTTAAAAATCCAGAGGAATCCATGTTTAGCATGTGGAAGTGCAATGCTTGACACTGTTATTGTACACACAGAACATTATTAAAGTTTCCTTTTCACCCTTACATCTTGCTGTCTTTCCTCTGGGATTGTATTCTGTGTCTAAATAATGGTTAAAGTGCTATGATTGGTTAAAAATCTCTCCCTAAGTAGATGCATAAGTGCATCTCCTGCTTGATACCCTGTCATGTGATTTGTGCTTTGAGAGCAGGATACAGTAAAGCTTTCTGAAGTCCAGCAGCCGAGCTCACAGTATAGTGTCCCTTTGCACCATTTTTGAACCTAAAATTTCCCATGTGTTTTATTCTAGTTACTTGTAATAGCATTTTGTCACATTGCTTTGTATGACTAATCCCCCAAGAGTATCCCAGGTTTTGGTCAACTTGTGTTCTGTTTCTTTGGGGTTATTTGCTTTGTCCCCTTGCCCGACTCCTTAACCCGACTGTAAATTGCATCCTCAAAATAACAGCTGTCTACCTCAGTGCTGTCTTAGGATAAGCAGATCTTCAGAGCAATGCTAAACCCAAATACTACTAATATGAAAAGCAAATGGTAATGAAAGTAGAAGAACTAAAGATAGTAGTAAACTTAATAGCTAAAAGAGGAAAAGAAGAATGAGTGATTAATACTGTTTTAAGTGTGAACGTAATGGTTTTAGCTAATGACTTGCTATTACAAATATCTCAATGAAACAATATACCTGGTAAAACCATAGATTCCCTGGCTTTTATAACAACTACAATCAGTTAGGCAGGGAACAACTTGCAAAGGTGTTTTTGTTTGCCAGTTGAGGTGTATTAGCCAGAATTAAAACAAGATCGCGAGCATTTAACCCAGCACAAAAATGCATAATTATTCAAATGGAAATAAAAACAAGTCACTAAACTTTGGATCACAATATTTATTTGCCTGCTTAAAGCATGCTGTTTATAATTGAGAAGTAAACAGTTCTTTTATGAATTAAAATGTTAGATGTACTTAATAGATCTCATCTAAAAGGTGTTTTTTGTATTTCTCCTTTTCAGAATATTAGAAATTGACATATATGAGAACTGAACATTTTAGAGAGCATGGTCTTGCTGCCTAAAAGCAGTGATCTCCTGAAGTACAGGTAATATGCTTAGAAAGGAAGCAGCATCACATTAAATGTGATTTATTTTTTTTCAGCATTCAGGTTTGGCCCCTGGTATACCCCCTAATTTATCTTGAATTTATTTCTTGATGGGAACACACACTGCTGGGAGATGTGGCAGAGTAGTTTGTTAACCAAGTTGTGTGGGAGACTTTGAAAGACTTAAGAAAAACCTGTGCCAAAATCTTATCAAGTCTCTCAAAGAGTCTGGCACCTAATGTACCTTTACCAGAGGTGAAATTTTCTCTTATTTTGTTTACCAGCCTTAGAAATGTAGGTTGTTCTGTTTCACACTACAAAGTAGGCCCATTTCAACAATAAAATTTGCTACTGCTTTCTTCTCTCATTTTGTTTATACTTATTAATTACTTCTTTAGGGGTTGACCCTAGGTTTAGATTTAGGTTTTATGTGTTCAAGGCTGACAAAGTAAAATATCTCTACTTTAACCACCAGAAGAGATTAAGAATTAATAGGTTAAAAACTCACTACATAAATCAATACTAGTATGCCTTGTAGTTTAAGAAGGGCAAACCTATGTAAGTGTATATTGCTTTAAGTTCAAGCCAAGAATCCCATACTAAATTTTAAATAACAGGGCATATACAGACCTGTGGGGTAGAGAGTTAAGGAGTACCCTAACAAGAAATATTAGTTTGGCATAGTGAGAAAGGGGGAAAAAAAAGTTGTAATGCATAGTATGAACCAGTGAATGAGAACGATGAGCAGCATTGCTTTGCTGGTCATGCTTCTGCTTGAGGAAGTCATCCTTAATTTAGAAAGTGTCAAAAATAGACAAATGTGAGGTTAGGAAGAAGAATAATGGGAACAAATCTAATTGGGCATGAAAAGAAGCAATGGTGTGAATTAGAAACATCAAGATGCTGTATGACTTCTTCTCTGTCAAAAATGAAGGCATAAATAAGATTTCAAATATGGAACTTGCATAAATCCAGTGTGCCAGCAGCCACACATGCGTGCTCCAAGAACTGGCAAGAATTGTTGCTCAGATAGGAGATGTGGAAAGATTGCTTTCAGCATGCTACTTAGTCCTTCTGGCATGTAGCACCATTGAGTGCGAGGTAGGAAGTGTGTCCTGCTGTTCTGCTGTGACATTTTAAAAATGCCCAGTCCAACAAGGAATCTGAGGTCAGTGTACCCTGACCAATCAGTTACTATTTCATCTGGTAAAAAGGTGAATTACAGCAAATGTTAGGGAGGAAGAAGGACATGTGGAGAGCAGCAGATTTCAGAAATGTAAGTTTCCAAGTTCCAAAGCCTTTGAGATACGTAGACATGAATAAAAATACTTGCAGAACAGTGTATGCTGAAGTGAAATAGCTGCATGTTTTCTGAATTAGGTCACATAAAATCCTGAATTAGCTCATCTCTACCTCAGCCACTTCAGAAAGGAGCCAAGAGCCTGTTTGAGTTATCAGAGAAGTAACCATGAGAGAGGACTAAAGGCACAGTGTAAAAGTCATGTACCCTTGTGTATATTTGAAGTTCTCATTGCTTTGCTCCTGGGATTCTCTCTCCATCAGCTAGTTCTGCTGTGAACAGCTGAGTATTTACCAAGTAGTAAAGAAGCAATTTACCTCTAAATTCAGGACACAGGACCATTTGGAATTGAATTTAGGTTTTACAATTCCTTGTTGATCGTCATCTTTCAGGTGAGGGAAGTTGGCACAGCTTTGTCTCCTAGGTGAATAAAACTTTGAGTCTTGCACTTGGATTCCCCTTGCTATCATCATGCTAAAATGCATTAAAAGAAGCCAATGCCACCACCATCCCACTGAATTCGAGTAAAACTTTAGTAATTTGTGAAATCACATGCCACACTTCATGACGGCTGCTTAGTAAAGAGAACATAAAGTGAAGCACATTACAAAGCAGCTGGATGCATTTAAATGAATGTCCCTAAGCAGGCAAGCCTGGTGTGAGTGAGTGTGCTGATACTGGCAAGTTAAATTTTGTTTAAAAGGACAGGGGGAAATCAAGGCATTTTCTGTATCAGTAAAATAACACTGGAAAAAAGGATGCCTGTGGCTGAGTGATGAAATGCATCAGGTAAAACAAAAGCACCAGCTTTTCTTCACCTTTTTGCTGCTGTAGGTAGGGAACTGATCCACTGAACAGTGTTGCACAGGTATGGAATCACCTGGAAAAGTCCAAGCTGAATTGAAGTCTCAGTGGCTGGAGCAGAGAGGGTCAACTCTTCTGTAAAAGTTAGAAAGAAGAACGAGTGAAGTTCTCTTCAGGACAGCTGTGAGTTGGGACAATGGCTTACTCCTGTGTCTGCCTGACTGTGTTTTCTTGGAGAAGTGAGCAATAGAAAACAAATGAAAAATTCATTATTAGTCTTCTTCTGTTTAGTTCTGTAATTTGTAGAAATTATTTCTGCTCATCCAGAAGAACATTTACAAATTAGGTAAGAAAAAAAAAACACCAAGCCCTTAATTTCTGATGGGATCTTGGTTAATTGTAAGAAATTTTATGTCCCACTGACTTTAATTATGTCTTAGTTTTGGGATGTTTTCCCTTTTTGGTTTCTTGCAATTTCCAGATAATTTTGTTCTGGTTTCCAGAGAGCATATCTGGTTTACTATGTCCCTTTTAACTTGAGTTACAAAGTTTTAGAAGATCAATAATAGTTTTTCTTCCTATGAAAAATGAAATTCTCAATGAAAAAGGCTTTTATATGATGATTGATAGGTCTACTGTATTTCTGGTTTTAAAATTCACTTTGTTCGGGTTTTTTTTGTAAAGCAGAATAGTGTGAATATTACATTCTATTGAGACAAGTCCACTATAGGCACTCAGATGTCAAAATGTTTCAAAAACATATAAAAAAATAAAGAAATGAATAGAAGCTTCCTTGTTCCTTAAATTATTACTGTGTTACCCTGAACTGTAAGTGAACCCTTTTTGCTTATAAAAGAAGCAGCTGTTCATGCGATTGAAACCATGGTTCATTACAAGCTGACCTCAAATTCAGGAGTAAAACTTCCTCTATTTTACTACAACTATTCAGACACGGACTAGAGATAAACAATAATCAAAATCAGGATGAAACTTGACTGGGAAACCCTCTATACTCTTTGGCAGAATTATAGCAGCTTTTGGATCACTAAGAGTGATATAATGTTAAATGACCCTAAAACATTCCCTTCTCAAATGCAGCAGGTCTGCGTTGCCAACTCTGTAGCAAACAAAGGCTGATTGTAATGACTCCTTAAGCATAAGAATATAGAAACGTTAATTATCACATTTTTTCACATTAAATATTTACAGAGAGTCAAGATGAAAATGGACCTGTTTATGATGATTTCCCGCTTCTTTTTGGGTAAGCCATGTGATTAAAACAGATTTTCGTTTTGTGTGTCTTGAGTTTCATATCTTTGCTAAACGGTTTTGCTTTTTAGCTAATTTTGGAATTAGGACTGGATGTAAAAGTAACAAAAGTAGCGAATGTGCCACTACTCTGTTTTGAAGATGTATGTCTAGAATAATGTCATATCATTAAAAAATGTAAACTAAATTAATGCTCATTACTAGCCAACTCTTTTATAAGTGAAGTAGGACAGTGACATAGTGCCTTGGATGTATGTTTCTCTCTTTTGGTCTATTGTGTTTGTTATTCCTCTTCTGTAGCTCCCTTGTTTGTTGTTGTCCAATTCTGAGACACAGCAGTGCTTTCTAGTATTATTCATGACCCATATAACAAGACTCAGAGATAAGGTCCTTTACCATTTCCTGGGGGCTGTACAGAGTCCCTAAGATTTCATGGTCAAATACAAATAGGAGATTATAAATGTGCGTGTGTTTGCCATGATACATTTAATTACAGAGATTTGGGGCAAAAAACTTTTGAGTCAGAGTGGAATATAATATGAACCAAGTAGTAGCAATATTAATGATACTTGTTTAGTAAACCAGAAATCTTCCTCATATTACAAGTATGTTCAGATAAATTTTTTTGTTCTCTCACCTAAATTTCTTGTGGGGTTGTTAAAAACTTAATAATGGGAATGTGTCTCTGGGCTCTTAAAATGCATTATGGGAGTGTATTAAGAAATTTCTGGGGGAAAAAGAAAGAAAAAACTCTTCTCCTATGCTAAGAAATCTGCTGGCTGGAGATGTGTAATATTGTTCTGGGATAAACTGATACTATCTTCTATTGATTGTTTTCCTTATTCATTCATTCAAGCCATGTGGGGTTTGACTTTAAATCTGCATAAAATTTCTTGATTTCCTTTACCCACAGATTTTGAGGTGTTTTTATTGAAGATAAAGTTTGTTTAAATTGTCTAGTATTTGAATGTTAGGAAAGCAAAAAGTACTTCTGTCAAAGTGTATTTTGAGGGATGATAATTCAAAAGCTAAATCTACATTTCTGAGAAATATTTTCTTAAATTTGTTGTATTTTCTTTGCTCATGAAATGTGCATTGCATTCAGTGTCTTCTTCCCTACTCCAAGAATTTCATATAATCTTTGTCCAGGTTTTTCCCCTGCCCTTCCTGTAAAGAAGCCCACAGGAGGCCACTCAGCTTGGCATCTCAGTTCTCCAAATAGCACTGCTTGGTCTGATCCCATTGCTCTGTTAGATTACTCATGCCTGCTGCCCAGGGGATCAAGGAGCCTTGTGTGAGAGAGGTCAGAATCCCACTAAACTAGACTACTTCTTTTTTTTTTTAACTTTCTTTTCTTGAGTTACTGCCCAACTGGTGCAAAATCAGTTATAGTCTACGCAGAGAAGAAAGAGGGAGAGACACTGGGCCAATGCTTAGCTGTGACTCTACTGTATGACATGGAGTCATGCCTAACACAGACCACAGCTATCTCTTGCTCTTCTCTCTATGTGGACTCTTGGGGAAGAATCTCTTTCAAATGTTTCATGTATCCTGTTTTCAGCTGGTCTTTACTCAGCCTGTTTTCATTTAGCTGCTGGCCTCTCCTGACAGTTGTGCCCTCTTTTCTTGCTTGTGTTATAGGTCTTCACTCTTAATAGGCCTTTGTTCTCTGCTTTTGAACTTCTGACTTCTCTGTTTTCAAGACAGAGTTTCTGGTTTTGTTTCCTGTCGGGTCACAGCACTAGTAATTACTCATTTCATATTTTTTGTGAGAGTGATAATATTTTAGATTTAATCTTTTTTAACTATTAGTAAGTGGCATTAGGGTCATAACTACATAATACATGATCCTACATTATCATATCTGATACTTGGACCCAACTATGTTCTTTTTGAAGTGATAGTCTGTAAGTACATTAACACTGGAAGTGTGCAGTGCTGTTGTTCCTGAGACTGACCAGTTTTTTGCCTTCACATGAAAGCAGTGGTCTTTTTCATACTCTGCTGTCCCTCATGTTCTTGTGCAGGAGGAGTATATCTATCAAAATTCCTCTCAGCTGCCTGCAGGATAAAACATTCTGCTGAATAAGTCTAATGTAGAGAAATCATGGAGATTTTGGTCCTACCATTATTTGCTACTGTTTTATCATCTGCTCATGTAAATGCCTACTGCCTGCCAAACACGAAACCTGGAGAAAATTCTGTTAATAGCTTTGGTTGTCAATCTTCTCTTGTGTCAGTCATCTGTTTAAGTCTTCTTCATTTTTGGTGAAGGTAAGTTCATGCTTTTAGGATAGATGCGTTTCTGTCCCAGAACAGCACTTTCTGCTTCTCAGCTGCACCGAGTTCTGTGGTTCTCAGCAGCATCACATCATGATCCTTTGCCCTGATAGAGAGGACACCACTCAGTACCGAGCATATCCAGCAATCATCAGGCTCCTCTGGACACCAATGTAAAAACACCTGTGGATAGTCCAATTTCAGCCCTGTGCCTCTTTGTTCATCCCCACAGAAGCGTGTCCATTGCATCCACTGCAACTGCTTTATGTCATCCATGTGTCTGTAACCTTCTCAACTTCTGGATGAGAATCTCCTGCAGAAGAGAAGTGCAAAGGCAGATGAAGACTGATTTCGGTCTTCCACTTAAGGAGAAAGCTGAGCTCACCCATAACCTTTTGGATATTTCTTCATAGTCTATTAACTCTTAGGGCAACACTTCCACTTAACAAAGATTTTATGGTTCAAGGCAACATCTTGTGATTTCCTCTTGTCACCTCACTGTGAAACGAATCAGCAGAATGTATCAGCTTTCCACTGGGGAGACTGGTTTCTTCTTTGGTTATCTGCTCAGCTAGAAGTCTTAACTCAGCTAAGAAATCTTCACTGTTAACATGAAGACCCAAATTTCTTAGTTGCCTTTGATAAGTGATCATTTCTCTTCAACTGGTGTGATTGGATGGTTACTGGACCTCTGGATGTTCATTGAGCTCATTGGTCATCAGTGCTTTCCAAACCTCTAGTTCACTGAAACCAGGGATACCATGGTGGTGTTTCAGAGAACTCCAACTAATTTCAGAATGTCTCTTAGACTGTTCTAAAAAGAGCAAGTCTGAGATCTGTCGATTGTCTTTTAATTTCCATTTATGTTTTTGCTTCTTTAAGAGCAGTTAAAATTTACCGAGTTTTGGAGGTTCCATTCAACAACATCAAAATACATGAGACAGAAATTGCTGGACATTGAGTAGGACAATGCTTTTCAATTGGAAGAGATTTATAAATTCATTTGAAATTCCTTCATCTGCTCTTAAAACAGAGCCATGCCTTTTCGAACAAAAGGCATGAAGGATATGCACTCAGTGGTGCTGTAAGGAGAGTAGAAGAATTAATAGAATTGTGCAGTGGAAGAGATATATCTACCCCTCTAAATGCCCTGAAACACTTAATGGCCTAAGTGAGCAGGAATATTGCTGTGCCTGTTGTAGCTGAGTGTAGGGCTCTGTTGCTTACAGCATCCTGGATTGCCCTGTGTGTTCTCTTGCCTGTCCAGGTTGACAGGAAACTATTTAGGTGACTGTGATGGTACAACTTGCAGACAGTCTCTTACCTTCTGTCTCACTCTTCAGGGTCTCTGATTGATTTCATAGATAAAAGCACCTTTGTCCTTTAAATCTTCTTTAAGTCGTTTGAGTTGAAGTGTCAGATGTGGCTTTTAATTTCCTGCCTATTTTCTTTTAGGCCAAGTGTTTTGGCATTATTTAATCCAGGTCATTTGGTGTTATTTAATCAGTGTGATATTTTAATGCAGCTGTTTACATTTGACTCTTGCTCTGGCATGTTTAGAAACACACAACATGCCTGCAGTATAGAAAGAAAATTGCTAAAAAGTGAGAAGTACGAGTAACAAAATACTTGTTTTTCTTATTTAAAAAAAACCCCAGCACCTGGTTATCTTAACATAGCCTAGAATGGACTTTGTAAAAAGATGCCAAAGATAGTCTGTGTTTGGAAGATGATATTTAGATGTGGCTCTTGCTGATGAGAAATGGTTTAAAATGTGAGGGACAATATTAATTTAAGGAACTTCATATTTTGAGATTGTAAAAACATAAATGCAAGAAATTATCACTGTCATTAAGTTAATAGTAAAAAGGAAAAAGTACCAACCCAAACTATTAAGATAAAGCCTATACAGAATTTCAATAGCTGCTTTCAAAGCTGTCAGTGAAGTATGCTGCTTGATGTCATTCATGGCCTCTTTTTAGGGAACTTAGATTTCCCTGTGGTTGTATTGGATTGACTCAGGAAAACACAGAGGGATCTAAACATCTCCGAGGGAGGTCTTCTGTTGCCTGATGCAGAGGCTGCTCATGCAGTGGTGCAGGTTATGTTCTTTTCAAAGAGAGTCAGAACAAAAACACCCCACCATAACCAAAACCAAACTCTAAGACACCTTAAGTGTATTGGCCTTTCAGTGCCTTCTTTGTTCTGGTACTGCACCATCCGCCACATGCTACACTGGGATTCTCATGAAATGTTTATTTCTATAGTGTCCAAACGCTTGGGCCATAGTATAGGTGTTAAAAGCACATAAGGAGGTAGCACTGTGCCTAAAGATCTTAAACAAGTGGAAGAGAGGATATTTTCCCCTTTTTTTCAAAAACTGTTTTGTTTTGCCCATTCTGCTGTTTTCTGTAGCTACTCTTATTTTCTAGTTGCTTATTACTGGGATTTAACTGCTCACACATGCTGTGCTGTTTCTTGTGTAACTTAAGCTATCATGCAACTTTTACAAGTTTTTCCATTTTGTTTGAGCTTTCTTCTGTTTTTTGTACTTGTATATCTACATTTCTTTCAGCTGTAAAACAAAATTAGTCTGTATTTTGCTTCAAACTGCTTGTCACAGGCCTTTGGAGGAACCAATTCCCAGCCCATAGGCTCCTTCTGAAAATGCTGATTAGACTGCTGGTGATCTTGCTGTGCCAGGGTCACTGGGTATCTCTGTTGTGATCATGAAATATAGGCCTAAAATGGGAATGAAAATTGTGCTGCCCTTATTCCTTCTGGTCTGCTCTGTGCTTGCTAGTCCCAGGGTATTGCAGCCTGGAACCTCTTTCACTTGGCTGTAAGAGCAGTAACAGTGTGACCTGCACAGACTGTGCAGTGGAAGGAGCAGTGTAAATGGAAATTACATGCAAAAAGGGCTTAGAACTCAGAAGTCCTTAAAAAACCCCACTTCTAAGATTTTGAATCAAGGAAGAGATTTATCAGGCAGCCTACTTTACTAGCAGTAAGAAAAAATTGGTATGAGTCAAGACTCCTGGCCCAAAGCTCAGAACAGCAGGTTTTCAACTCCATAAAGGTGCAAGTTTTGCCTTGTTGTTGATCCTTGACAGAAATCAAGTGTAAGCACCCCTCACTTTGAGACATCAAGTGATGATGTTGGCTCTGCTCCAGTAAAGGCAATATTCCAGGGAAAGATAGCATAGCTGAACAAGTCAGCTGTCTAAAAATGGTTGTGTTAGAAAGGAAGAAAGAGTGAGAATAAAGAATGTCTTCTCAAATTAAAAAAAAAAAAAGTTATTTTAATAGTTATTCTGACTTCCCCCTACAAGTGGCCTCAACAGTTTTTGTACATTGGCTCCCAAGGTTATTGTTCTTCCACTGGAGGTGGTTTGTTTTATAAAAAGGGGAGTTAAAAAAAAAAGAGAGAGACAGAGAGAAAAATAAGGTGCTGTAGTTAAAATTAAAAAAACACCCAAAACAACAAGGCAAAAGATTTATTCAGCATATCATCAAAATTTTATTCAATCTGAAACCCATCCCCTCCAAAACTGCTATCAGAGAAAATAGCAACAGTTTGTTTACAAATTGATTATTTAGAGAGATTTGAAATTCAGTTTAATTTAGTACTGATTTTGAAGTAATTATTGTGTTAACCTAGGAGATTAGATGAAAGAGTACAAATTCATCTGTGTCTGAACCAAAAATTCTCACAGAAATTGTCACTTGTTTTTCTGGAGTGTGACTCCTGGGCTAATAATTTCCATGCAGCTGAAACATTGCCCTCTATGGCTTCAGTGCAGCTTATGACAGTCTTTTCCCACTCCACAGAGAAAAGTTATTTCATGGAAGGACAGTATTTCCTAGGTTCACAATGGTGATTTTAATTCCATTTTTCTTCCCTAATACAGCTACATATTTTTAATGACTTGGCACTACCTATTAGCTTGGGTGGTTTTTTTTTCAAATTTATTTTCATGGAATTTCAGTAAGTCCAGGTTTCTTTAGTGCATTTCTTTTCAATTAAGAATACAAATTAATTAGATCTTGCTCAAATGAAAGACCTCTAAAGAAATTGTATTCAGCTGTAGATGTCTCTGCTTTGCTAAGATTAATGAATTTTTGTGCCCAAAAGGCCAAACTTATGTTCCTCACAAACAGGAAGCCCACAGGTGGGTGCCTTTGTCAGACAGGATAACAGAGTCTGGTGAAAAAGCTTTGATGTGTGCAGTGACCAGGTCAGATGTTGTATGTGATAGTAAAGCTTGACTGGATAAGTGAGAACGGTAATATGTGTAGATATATATGTTGTTTTTCAGACTCTCTGAAGCATCTCTGGGCCATACAAAGGCCCCTGTATGAACTGCCCTTCCCCTCCCACCCCAATTGTGTTAGGTTTTGGGAAGGTGGGGGTGAAGTTGAATACATGAAAAGACTTTGGATTTTTTAATTATTTTTATTTATTTTTATTTTTTGTTGTTGTTGTTTGTTTCTCCTGGCACATTCTAAAAATCATCAGCCTTTGAAAAAATTAAAATTCTAACTAAAACTTAGAGTTCTCCCATAAAATGATGACAGAATCTGAAAATCTGTTGTTTTTATAACTTATGATAACAGTAGTGTTGAACAATTACTCTCGCTAATACAATCCAGGATTGAAAATCAAACAAAATACTAAAAAATACCAAAAGATACTAAAAAATACTAAAAAAACCCCCCAAAAACCCAAAAACAAAACATAAGAGCACCACTTTTACACACTTGGTTCAGTCTTTTAATATCTACTCAAACCTGTGCCTTAAAAGGGATTTGAAAACATTACATTCTGGATTTGTTTCTTTTGCTGTATTTGTCTCTTTTTTATGCTGGCTAGTATAAAAGTTGTTGGCTAGTATAGAAGTACCCAAATTTGATGAGTTTAAGGTACCTTGCAAGCCACTCAAGTTAGCTTTTCAACTTGTGGGTGCAGAATAATTAGAAAAGTCATGTCAAAGCATTAAAATCTTGAATACTTATGTCAGGTGGCTCTGGATTCCATTACTACTTCCATCTCATTTAACCCTAATATAACCCAACCTCACTCAATAGGACAAAAAAAGTAGTTATAAATAGTAAAAGTGTGTTACCTCTCCTTGCCTCTCCCATTGCTGTCTGAATGCTCCCCATTGTGCTCCCAGTTTATGTTTTAGTAGAGATTCCCACTCCTGTTGCACAAAGGACATCTGCCTTGTTTAGCATCAGCCAATGTTAATAGCACTGGAGTTGGTAGATCGGCATAGTTCAGCATAATTTAGACAAATTTAGACATAATTTAGACGAATTTAGACATTCAACATAATTTAGACAAACGTACAAAGACAAAGCTCTGGTCCCTAAAGCAGGATCCTGGTGGTGATCATGAGGGACTGCTTCCTTTCTCAATGGTTTGTTCATTTGGGTATGGCGTAGATTTGACTAGAGCAGGAGAGTTTTTCTTCTTAAAATGCACTTTTCAGGCAATGGCTGTGCAGTTGTTACATTGATATCTCAGAGAAAGCTTATTTTAAATTAAACCTTGGACCAGAATTTAATACATTTGACTACTTGGGATCGTGACCAGTTTGATAACAGTTGGCAAATAATTTTATCACCATCTGCTTGATGCTTACCTAATTAAACCTGTTGCCATGCACTGAAGTTGGATATTTTTACACATCAGAGACAAGAGTAAGAGTGTTTCACTGGAGTGCTGGATGGCTTAGTCTGATGTGACATTTATCTTCACCCATCAGAAGTGCAATCAGTGGGGAGTTACCCAGATCTTTGTTCATGAAGATAAATGTCAAATATTATCTATCTACATTCTCATATGATGTCTATCACCATGGTATCTGAATGCCTTCCAAAGCAGTGATGTACAAAAATTAGTGTTAACTAATGTAGACTAAACCAGTCAGCAAATGATCATCATAAAGATGTCGCTGACAATTTTCTGGCAGTGCCTGTTTGCATTGAATCTTTCCTGTTTCCTTTCATTCTGTAACAGAGAGTGAGAGATAAGCTTGTTTAATTGGTGGGGGGGAGGGGGAGAGAGGGGGAGTCATGAAAGATAGATTGGACAGTATGATGGAATACTGAATTCATAATAAATTCTTCCTTTCACCTTCCTTCAAGTTTTCCTTTCTGCCCAGGAGGCTAAAGACATGTTCTCTCTTCTAAAGTCAGTCTTGGAATAAGCAGTGCCAACAAGGCCAGGTGTAATTTAAAAATATTTATGCATTGTCAGTTCTGGAATTAATCTTTCTTAATTGAATTGACGTGAACTCATGTCTGCAGGTAATGTAAACTGTCAAACACTCTGCCAGTGACAGCATGTTGGTCAGGGTGGTGAAGTTAATGAGAGATCTAAATTATGATGGAATATCTCAGTGTTGGCTTTGGAGCCTGATGTTTATAAATGCATTAGTAACATTAGCTACAGGCTACAGACTCTGGAGTTCAGAAGGGCTAATTACTTGTTTGCAGTTTCTAAAAGAACTGGGGATGAGTTATTTGTACCTCAGAAACATTTTAGTAGTATATTTGCTGCAGTGAAATTTCTTTCCCTTGAAATACATGTAATGGAACTTTAAAGCATAATATATTTCATTTGACATATAGTGCTCTTAGTGTCTGGAAATGCTGTTTTAAAATACACGTATCCAACTACTCATTGATGCTGTCTAGGAGGGTCTTACCCATTTCCATTGACAGTGAGATCAAACCTGTAGTTACCAGTTAGCAAAGCATTTACTTAGCATAGTCTCATGATGATTCTTTCCTTTCACAGAAAAATGGAATGACTGTTAGCTTTCTAAAATCCAGAGAGTTCAGGGTGGATCCTGTGGAACAGAAATCATAGATAACGTTCGTGTAGAAGGAACAAAATTAGCAGATGAGCCTTTGCTTGCCACAGGCAGCTGTGGATGAGAATTTCCCAGAGTGCCTAGTGAGGCATCACGAGCTGTGCCTGACATGCTCAGGGTGAGGCTGCAGACTAATTTTACTGAAGAGAGGTAGGAGGTGATGAATCCAGTCTGAATGTTCCATCTTCAGAGATGAGCACTTGCTTATGTGCCATAAGTACTTGAAAGTATAAAACTGCTTTTGGCACTAATTAGAGTTCAGACCCTTTTTAGTGCCTGCAGGCTGGGCTCAGACAAGGATGCTGATTGCATTTTAAACAGCAAGGCTTTTATCTTGAGGTAGCTGAGTGATAAGAGAACACCTGACTGATAATAATGCATCCACTGGTCCATTCTTCCAGACCAAAGGATCTGGGCTTGCAAATGGAGACCTGGGGACAAAAAGCTAAAATACTTGAATATCAGTTTGGTGTTGGGACAGTTTCCATGTGGGTTTGAGCTCAGGACAAAACCAAAAGGATCCTGAGAGTCCCTTAACGCCTTTCACAGGCAGAATTCTGAATTGGTAAAAAGTGCCTTTCCAAACTCAACAGATGCCTAGCTAGGAGAACTAATGAACATGGTTTAGCTCTTCTTTGCAATTTTTCAAGGGGTAAGATAATCCATTGTAAAAGAAGGTCTCCTAAAATTTCACCAGCTTTGGGTTGTGTTGGGCAAAATTATTTCCTGAAAAATTTGAGGAAAGTTCACAATTCAGGTGTTTATAACTTCTGAGAGATATTACACAGGAATGTGGATTTAACATATGCTGTCCTTTATTTATGAAAGTGACCCTTCCAGTCTTCATGTCAGAGGACAGAGAAGTGAAAGAAGAATTCCTGTAGATAACTGAACTGAAGCACAGAGAGTTTGAAGTAACCTTGCTTGTTGTAAATGTCAGGTAACACAGTAAAGGTAACATCTACTATAAATTTGAAACATGTATAAGAACTGGTGTAGAACTGCTTTCTGTAGATGGTTTGCGCAATGAAAGCACGGGATTGTTCGACATGTTTAGAGGAAATGCTGATTAAATTTAGCCACACAGCTCTTTGTTCTCAGCAGGTATACATCATGCTATCACTGCTATTCTCTGCATTTAATACAAGAGAATTGTTGTTCAAAGGGAAGTGGAGGCTCTGTAGATTAACAGAGCTGCCTGGGAACTGAGTCTGCTGAGACAAGCCTGGTCATGAGGGGAGCTGGTCAGGTCATTCCTCTACTCTGGTGTTGAAGCAGTGTGGTGTGTGACCTGGTAACTCCTCTTACCCTGACTCTGCCTTCCCTAAACATCCTTAGGAGTAATGATGTCCTCCTTAGACCCTTTCTGGCCTAGCTTTATGTGTCGTTAGAAATTTTCATCTGTGAAATAAATGGGAAAAAAGGGAAGAAATTAATAATGTTTTTCGTAAATGCTAATTTTTTTTCCTCTGGTAGCATAAGGGCACCATTGTTTCTGAATGTCTTTCTTACAAATGCTTGTTAGTCAAATTCTTCCTTTCCCTCAAGTCCTCTCTAAACCACACATCCTTTTTTCAGCTGCTTAGTGATTCTGTCCTATGCCAAATAATTGATTTTAGTGGGGTAATTCTGAGTTATGAGGTAAGGCAAACGAGTTTAGGATTGAGTTTTGTTTGAAATTCATCATTTTGCTTTAAAATCAGTTAAAAATTGTCATCTTTGTCAGACATATATCTGCAGAGACATATACTTACCTAAAGGAACTAAGAAACACAAGTGGGGTAAAATTAAATAACTTCATTATGCAGAAAAAGAAAGCAGAAGTTCATTGATCTTGACATTTCAGCTGAGGTGTTGCTCATTATACAGATACAGGGTCTGTTACAGCCTGTATCTCTGAGAGCTTGTCACAGCCCCAGGATTGCCTTGAGCTTGTTTAGAAGTCAGTGCTGTTTCCAGAGGCAATTCTGGTAGCTTTCTCCTGCTTTTCACTGGAACTGCTGTTCATGGCAAAACCAAAAATGTGTGTTTTCACAGATGGGCAATTTTTTTTTTCTTTACCCCTTTTTAATTCCTTTCAAAGCAAATTGTCACAGGATTTTAAAAAAAGATTGTTGCATTCAGATGAAAAAAAGAAAAAAAACCCAACAAAACAGAGGTGAAATTTGGTTGAAGGCATTTCCCCCGTGCTCCAAAAGGGACTGGGAGCACATCAGTCCCTAACCTGGTGCTGAGTGCAGGACTCTACCAAGATGTGGCAGGCTGGCCTGGCTTTTTCTGTGCAAGAGAGATTTGGGGTTTCAATCCATTTTCCCCCTCCTTATTGGCCTGCACAGTAGTTTGTTTTCATGGTCTTTTGCTAGTTGGGAGCAACAGAACTAAGTTTCTATTTCATTGCTTGGGGAATTTCCATTCCCTTTTCCTTTAATTTTCTCCTCCCTGTTAATTGCATAAGAGAAGCTAAGAATGTTAACTGAACAGATAGTTCTGGGTTCATGTATATGAGCAAGAAGAATTCAGATTTGCATGAAAATAGCTATCCTCAGGTTAGACCTTTGCATTTGGAAATAAGCTCTTTTCAGGTCTATTTTCGCTCCATTGTTATGTATTCTATTTAATGTGAATGGTGGATGTTTGGGGAGGGACAGACGTTTGTTTGACTATTCAGATGCATTGGCAGGGTTTAAGCTGGCACAGCATGGATCAGAGCAAGATGAGTGGAGACATCTTATGTCTATTTAAAAACACACCCACATATACTTGTGCAACTGAAGTAAAAGTAAATCCTTTCTCAGAACTGAATGCTTTTAGTGCTTTTACCTGTCTACTTTGTGTGTGTGTTTAAGCTCACAGCACAGTGGGACCATCCCATTTTGTTTCAGGATATTTCAAGGCAAGAAATAACAAAAACTTGGAATAAATCCTCTGTAACAAAGTCCCTGTATGGCAACACCAGAAGAAGATCTTACCAGGTGTTCCAGTTCCTGTCTTTCTTGCACAAATAATTGTCTCTGGGGGTTGTTTTTTTATTTCTTACACTTTCTTAACATTCAAACAGTAGCAGTTATTCATATATAATGCATGCAGGTTTTTGCGTGAGGGCAAGTGGATTATGTGGAAAAACGTGTAGATTTGGGGCTAGACTGCTCTGATGCAGGCAGGATTAGTTTTAAAAGTTTAATTGGCTACCTCCTACTCCAAAACAGGAACTGTTCAGCTTTGAAAGCAGCCCAGTGAAATGGGTCTGCTCTGCCAGGCCAGGGAGCGTCAGGGCTCCTGGGCAGGAGCTCGTGGCTGGTCCCAGAGGAGCAGGGGTGAGTTGCCTTTGGAGGCTGCACAGGAGGTGTTGGGCTGGAGTGAACGTGCTAATTAACTGGGCTATCAGTTCTCAGCCAGGGATTTATCTCAGTTAAAACAAAGGCTTCATGTTTCTGGGAGTAAAAGTAGAACAGAATCATATAAAAACACTTCTGCAAGGTTTCCCCCCTTGAAAACATGGAAAGGAGTGTTAAGAAATCTGTAGTTTGCTGTAGAAGCCTGGTGCTCTTCTCAAAGATAGATGATGTCTAATGTTTTGCTGCGAACTGGAGCCTTCATTTTTTTTTTACATTTAGAGTAAGTCTTGGCCTTCTTATGCATTCTTTATCTCAACTGATAAGTTGTCCTCTTTGCAGTGTCCATCCTCATGTTTTTTATTACCTTAATGTTATATTTTATTTAGTTTTATTTTCTTTATTATATTTGTCCTCCTGTGAGCAAATAAATTCTTCTGAGGGTCTCTCCTATGCAGCTGATGTATTTTTGTCTCCCTGAATTTGCCCACAGTCTTAAGTGGAGTCATGTGGCAAAGGAACTTGCTGACGACTCAATTTGAGAATATTTTGTTTGATGACTACATCAGCTTAAGATATTTTTCTCAAGGCCATAACCCATGATTTCTTTCAACACACCATAGTACTATGGCTGGAAGCAAATAAGACGATTGTCTCACACTAAACAAAAACTCAGAAAGGGTGTAGGAAGGTTGGTAGTGTTTCTTTTTGTTTTGACTTTGTTAGTCAAGAGCATAGTAGTGAATGGCAATAAATACCTGAAGTTAGTCATGCCACCAGTGCCAGTGCATTGTGAAGCCATGGCCCAAGTGGAAAGATGAACTCTAAGGTCATGATCAGTCCTTGATCAGTTCTTCATGGTATTTGATGTTTTTTGCTGAATACTAAGCAGTATGCAGCTAGGCTAGAAAACTTGGGAATTGAACAGGGAAGGACATCTTTCACAGCTGTGAGTGCATAATCCTCCTCTCGGAAGCACAGTGCCATCTTAGAGTGGAACACTCTTCTGGGGATTCCAATGAGGATGGGATGCAGTGAAGTATCAGAACTAGTTTATTTCATAATGTTGTCCTAATACGTAAATGTAGAGAGGCATTGCAGGCTTTCTCTGTCCCTATTAAACTAAATAATATACTCTACCAGTGTGTTTCAACAGTCATCTAAAATCTGCTCTAAAATGTCTCCTTTAATCTTTCATAAATTTTTTGGCTTTTAGTTTGAAGGTTTTGAGAAGGGAAGTCTTCATGTGTGCACATGCATGTTTTTAATATAGTCCTTGAAGAAAGGCATCCGATTTATGTTTACCTCTCTGTAGCCTACTTTAGACACTTGTTACTCTCTTGTTGCTCTGCCACTTTCCAGGCTAGTGCTGATGTCTCAAGGTTTTTTGTACAGGAAGCCTTATCCTACTTGCTTACTCTTGATTCTTTTCATTATTCACATTTGAATCTTTATTCATTTATAATGAGCCTTTTTTTGAGACCCGTAGCAAAATAAAATACAGGGTTTGAACATAAGAGGATTGTGATTGATAGAACACTGTTAACATAGCATGGGTTTATTAATTGTTTCCTGTTTGATGATGCATCTAACTCCATTAATTTTCCTAACTGCTGTTTTGTAGAGAGCAGTGACACGACCCAACAGGCACACAGCTGTGTGGAGAGGCACTACTGGCAGTTCAGGTGCTTAGGTGCAAATCTCTAACTGTTCCATTACTGCCTGGCAGCACTTCAGGTTTATATAAACTCTCCAGTCCCTCTTGGTTCTGCATCTTTTCCTTTCTGGAAGTATGTGTATGTTTTTAGAGCTAACCAGCTTGGCACTGAACCTGCATCATGACCAAAAGCTTCAGTATCTCCAAAGGCCTGAGCTGACAGGTTCCCTCATACAACTGTACAACTAAATGTCTGTGGTACTGACTGTCCACAATTTCTCTTAGAAGGTGGTGCCAAGTGGTGTTTTTTTTTTTCGTTGTTGTTGTTTTTGTTTGGTTTTTTTGTTTGATTTTTGTTTTTTGGGGTTTTTTTGGGTTTTTTTTAATATGAATGTTTAAAGAAGTTGATAGTTTTCCATTAAAGAATTGTCTTTCTATTTCAGGTCCCTGTCTGTATACGTGACAAGGCAGCTCTGAGCAATGGCAAGTACTGTATAAAAAGCTGCATGGTATTTACTAGCTGAGTTAGCACCGACACAAAGCACTGAGTGCTGCCATCTCACACTTTAGTAGTGCTTTCAAGCTGCTAAATAGATTCTTAAGCATGTAGGGGCAGGGAGTGGATACAACAGCATAGAGGTCAGTAAGGACCAGGCTTGGAGTCACTTTGTATATAATAGGTATGTCCCAAAGGTGGTTACAGCTGTGTTTTTCAAATACACTTAGAAGCAATGGACTTGATGGGAGTATTTTCCCTGGACTATTACATGTATCTTGTTCATCTCCACATGTGAAATGTACTTAGGGTAGGAATAAAACAGAAGCACTGGAAGGCCTTTGTGGACACACGAGACTTGGGATGTCATCTTGTGGCTGTTCAAAGAAATGCAAGAACAGCTTGTAAGGGTGCCTGAGTTTACAGCCTCTTTACACTGAGCTGGCATAGGTGCAAGTTTCTCCAAATATTTTATCTTGAATTACACGATAGCTCTTTGTAAAGTACATGACAGTGGCTGTTAACTTCCTTACAGGCCATGCCAGTAGTCAGGGTTTGGGGTGACTAAAGCAAGCAGTGATAGGAAGTCATATGCTGCTTGGATAACAGTGCATCAAAGAGTGCAGCCACTGGTGTTTGAACCTGTGTGATGGCAGAGGCAGGAGCACTTTGACATACTGCTGCTAGTTACCCATTTTATGTTATAAGCACTTTCAGTTTATCCTTTCCCTCACTGTTCCAGCTGGCTGGCAAAACAAACTCATCGGAGGAGGAATTCTCAGGGTTAAGTAATTTCCCATAATAAGGTGGAGTGTTATCAGACATATCTACATTCTGCCCTCTTTCCTGTGGCCTCACAGGCTATTTGCCTCAGCTGCTGGTAACTGGAGTGGTTCAGAGCTGGACTGGCCAAAGTGAACATCCCAGTCATTGGTGCACAGTGAGAGCAGCACCAAGTTGTTCTCAACACAGGGCTAAATCTTTGGTTCCAGCTGGACAAAAACCTGTTGCATGTTGGAGTCATGTACAACAGCTGCACCAGGGATTACTGATTTTCCAGATTTGACTGGCACTGTATATAAATATAAATGATCACCTTTTCTTTCTTGTGAAGATGTGCTGTCTTTTGTTTGTTACTGGGGTAGGCTGGCAGATGGAATGGCTTCTCAGACTTTTCAGTTATGTTTTTAATAGCACCGCCTAATTGAAGTGAAACGATCAAGCCTATGCATGCTTGAACAAAAAGGCATCTGGAAGAGGGTGAACTCCACTCAGAAGGGCAGTACCTGCCACTCTTCAAATGCTCTGTGAACAGGCTTGCTTGGATCTCTGCTCCACGCTCTTTGAAGTTAAATGCTTTCTAATTACAACCCTTAGAAGCAACACACTTTCTTGTCATGCACGAAAATAACTTTGCTGTGATTTTTACCATTTGTCAGATTTATGGCACTGATTGAGACAGATTTTAATAGTGGATGATCAAACATTTGCTCATGCAAATTGCTGGTTATTTCTGGAGTGCTATTTCATCATTAGTAGAGGGACAATCCATCTGGATAGTGATTAGTTCCAGCTCTAAGCTCTCATTCAAGGGTCAAGATGCTTGAGAATTTCTTGACAACAAAAAACTAAGGGTGGTGGTATGTTTTCGACAGGGTGACTGCTGCATGCTCCACTCTAGCCACTGGGACTTCACATGATGGAATTTATCTAATGTTAGACCTTTACCCTAGCTCCTCTAACTGACTAAGGTTACTTATTTTGGCCAAAAACTACATGCTTATTATTTTACAGTAATGTGTTATAAGAAAGTGTTAAGTATGTCACTAAATACGACAGAAGTTTTTAAAGATGAATTAATTTTTTTAGTTATTTTTTGACATCTTTTTAAAGACAGCTGAAATCTTTATCCTATCAAAAATGTGACAATCACACCAAATGCTGATTTCGGGTTCTGCTGAAGATTCTCTTTATTTCAAGGACCAGAGGATGTTCAGAGGTGCTTCTGTGTCAGCCCTCGGTGAAAGTGAGATAGAATCACAGAGTATAACCTGATTTTTAGTGCAGATTATACTTTACTCTGCCTTGGGAGAGGAGATTGAGCCAAAATGAGATACTTCTCACGTGCAGATCAGATTTCAAACAAGGGTTGATTCCAGGTCATGTATCCTCCTGTGTTTTGATTCATGATCATTTCTAAATACAAGTATGGTGAAAGTAGTCAACATATTTCTTTATTAATTTCCTAATTAATGAATAAATTAATGACAACTTTGTGCAGAAGTACTTCATTATTCTTCACTGTACAAATAACAGTAAAATACCTTAAATTCCAGGTCTGTGACATTACATACTCTGATAGACAGTACACAAGTCCTACAACACTGTAGTTTTGTAATAGTTGAAGAAAACTGGAAACATGCATTTTACTTGTGGATAAGTTTATTTAAAGTTTTGTAATAATACTAATGTACAGTGTACAAATATACTAATACAATGTATAATTCATTTCTATGTTTATGAACTTGTCAGGATACATGTATAGTGTTGTCAAGTCTACAGCATGGCAAATAAGAAATTTAAGCAGCATGATGATGATAACTTTGGAACTAGAAACAATGTATAAACTTTTGATTGCACTGTGATGTTTCTCTGGTAGACATAATTGTAAGCAGTGATTGATTTCCTTCAATTTAAAATGCAGAGTTTCAAAGTGTGCCCAACAAAAAGGATTCTCAAAAGGAAGTATCTGTTAAAAACCAGAGATAGCAATAGCAGGCAGCTCCTCTGAGTGATTTTTATGAAAAATCTACTTTAAAAGCAGTCAGAACTTCCATGCATAGATACCACTGAAGTAAAAAAACATAGGGGGTTATAGGTTATTCCTTGTTTTTAAAAAACACCTTCCATGACCTCTTGAACCTTGGATAACCTTATTGAAAGTCTTAATTATCATTTTACCATTCTAAATACAAGCAGACACAAAGGATGGAGAGCCTTGCTGATTTTGGTCCACAGCCTGGGGTGAAATTTCAGCACTATTTAAATAGATGAGGTAAAAAATGTTCATAACGTTGGTTTCACGATCTTCATTGACAAATAATTCTGTTGGGGGAGGAAGGAGGAAACAAGAGAGGTAAAATGATATATACAAAATCCTTCAGTGTAGTTTTGTAAAAGACATTTTAAATATTAAAATGGATCAAAATGTATTTAGGGTGCAGTAATTTCAGTTAAAATACAGTGAAAATAGGTAATTTTTTTTCAGCCTAATGTAGAGTCAAGGCCAACAATTAGCTATTTTAATTATGTAGGTTATTAACTCTTCTAAAGCAGTTCCTTGTTCCATCTTTAATTAATAGGTTAGTTTTAACCTGAATTTTAATTGTTTCTCAATAAAAACCAGTTGAATTTTTTTACAGCTATAAGGATATGATCCCTATCTCCTGCTAAGACAGAGGTGATAGACTCTGTCTGAGTCAGGAGTGTATCCTGTTGATGACTCCTGTCTAAGCTCACCCCACAGCTGAGGAACAGTAACATTGAGACATTCTTACCGGCAGGGAATAGAGGAACACTGCTGCAAACAGGAGGAGAATCAGCAGGATGATAAGGCCAATGAAGAGCCATTTAAACCTGCGCCACACAATAAATCTCATGGTCTTGCAGGGATTTGTAAACCAAAGGAAGGAAGTATCTGGCCGGCTGCATTTTGAAAGAAGTAAGTATTATTTATACTCTAAGACCAGGGAACACTTAAGCATGAGATTATTATACTTTAAAACATGCTGGTCTGGAGGTTGAAGAAAACATAGTTTTGAAATGCAAGATAGCAGCTGCAGTAAACATGTGTCATTAGTACTTAACCCACCTCTCATTCTATTCTAATGTTTGCAGGAAGAAACAAGATTGGCTTTTATAAATGGAGTTTTGCAAAGGATAACGATGACTAATATACTACTGCATGCATCAGAGTAGCTAGTGGGATAAAAATATTAGACATTGAAAATATATTTATATAATACAAAAATAGTAGATATTGAGCTGGTGGGATAAAAATATCTTACTTTGGTATATCTAGTTTGGGATTCATATTGGGTTCATCTCTTCCTTTACCAGCTGGCCTTTCCTCAGCTTCTTTTTCATTGACAACTTCCAATGTCATTTCAACTTTACCCTTCAGAAAAAAAGTGGCACAAGACAAGCATCTTATTGAATTTGCACTAATAGGACTTGCTTAGTACTTATACAGAATAGCTGGGATCAGCTCATGGTGTACATCTGTGTTTCCAATTTCCTCCTCAAAATATACTGATTTTTGTACTATGACAGTGTCACAACACAGTATCAGGAAGACACACAGAAAAAACCAAATCACTGGACATAAAATCGTTCTGCTAATTCCTCAATAGGAATTGAGGCTATGCATTCATTCACAGGACTTTATCCGCTGCTTTGGTAAGACAGCATGATTCAACCTGGCATCACAGCCTTTCAAGTTAAACAAAGTTAGCAACAAACTATATAAAGGGAGTATTAAACTCACATTTTAAACCAAAAAATTGTTGCTGCACCAAATTCCTGGACTTGTGCATGGAATGTCCTACTTACCCCTCCTCTACCTCTACTTACCCTTGAAAGCTAACAGCTAAGTGGGAGACTTTACAGTCTTTCTTTGTAATTTGAAAAATAAGGTGAGCACATCTGAAGTACTTTTAAAAGAAGTAGTAACCCACCGCTAAAACACGGGAACCATCCTTTTCAACGTAGCACGGCCACCATCCTTTCATGGATTTCTGCTCAAAGAGAGAGGCTGTCCCGGGAGCCTTCTGAGAAATGTCTGCCTTGTATTCTGGAATCATGTCTAAGTTACACCTCTCAGGAACTTTTGCTGGAATGATTGTTTTATGTAAATCAAGTTCCACAAAGCCTAGGAGGGAGATACAAAAACAAGCACTGCATAACACAACCAACCATAAAGCACAGCAGCTCAACTTCAACCCTTGCTGTCTCTAAAAAACATATACATACAGGAACTACAGGAAAGGCAATCAACAGACACATTATATTCTTGTTTGTCTAAAGATGTTGTGAGACAGAAGTGGACACATTGTATTTAAGTCCCTCTTGCTGGTGTTGATAAATTTGATTTAGCAAGCTGGACTCCCCCTTCTTTAATGTAAGATTGTTTGATTTTTTAATAGAGGATTTTTTCCCACACACATCTAAATGGAAGATACTCAAATACAGCAATGTAATATGTAATTTCTGACAGTTAAATGCATAATTAAGCAAACTTTAATGATGGTTATAAAGCAACTACTTGTTTTCAGATTTTGAGGTCTGTACAGTTTGTATGTAAGCTACAGACTTTGGAGCAGTCTTAATACAGGGCAGAGAATCCTGTGCACAGCAGTATCTCTAGGAAAAGTAGGGATTAATAACAGTGTGCAGTAGATTGCTTAAACCTAAATGGTATGCTATTGTCACTACTCTTATTTAGAACTGAAGTGCTCTTATTTAAGTGATTTTACTTAAAGAAAGAAGCAAAGTAAATTTTCATGCACATTATAATTTCATGTGCCTTGTGAAAGGGTTTACCTGACTGAAAAGCATTGTGGTTTACCTGCCTTTACTGAGTGAATACTCATTCATTCAGTAAGCCTGTGCTGTGAAGGAAAGCTGGAGTATATTTCCATGCCCAGTGTCTCACTGTAAATGCAATCCTTATGTGGTAATTTAAAATTGTTCCCTTTTATATCCTTCTTTGAGACAATAGTAACTATTTTCAATCTAAATCTTACCCAAGTAGTCATCCAAGGAGAACTTGTCATTGTCCCATATTTGAATGATCAGTTTGGGAGGGATTCTGAATTCTGTCTTGTCAAGACTCCAAAAATGTTCCTAAAATTTTAAAAAATAAATACCAAGCACCTTTAAAAATTACTTATGGAAATTCAAAGCTGGGGTCTGCTAGTACTTGTGAATTCTGAGGTTGATGGAAGTATTAATCTTGCCCTGCTAAAAGCACACTGCTGTTGTTGCCAGTGTGTTGTTCCTGGCTCAAAGGCAAAATGAAACTGTTCACAACAGCAGTTTGAGAAAGTATATGGAATTGAGCCAAACTGTCATCAATTGAGCCTTTCAATATATAGGTACAAATTACCAGGCTCGCTAGAATCTGTATTCTAAGCATTGAAATCTTTAAAAATACTTACCTTTTTGGAAACTAGACAGAGTTGTTCTGCTGGTAGATAGTCAAAGGGAAAAACAAATCTCCAGTTAAAGTTCCCTTCGCCATCTAATGATCGGTAGTGGACATCAGTTTTCTGCTTATTTTCTTCATTACCAGGCATCCATCTGAAAATTGGGAGAGATGTGTCTGATGTTTGCAGTGAGACAACACTGGTGCCTGTTTGTACTGGAACTGTGTCATTAAGGGGTTGCAGACAAGCTGTAAGAATTGCTCACAGAGGGCTGGGGAGTTTTTCACGCCCCTTTGCAGTTTGGTTCCAATTTGGCACCGTAAATAGGAACATCTGAACTGAATTTCTGATCTAAGACCAGTGCTGTATCAGCAGTGAGTTGCTGAGTTCTTTTTAGTGAGAAATTAGATCTGCCTGGTAGTGTATTTCTCTGATTTTTATTGCTTTTTTTATATTAAGACCAGGGCATGTAAAAATTAGGAATCCAAGTTATGCAGTGCCAAAGCTAACTCTCTGTCTTTTCAGTTGCTGTCCATCTCAAGAGA
Organism: Hylia prasina; assembly: GCA_013397195.1. Taxonomy (NCBI): domain Eukaryota; kingdom Metazoa; phylum Chordata; class Aves; order Passeriformes; family Sylviidae; genus Hylia; species Hylia prasina. Next base: position 200,013 of record VYXD01010366.1, read on the forward strand.
TGAAATTTTGGGATCTTTCACCACACATTAACTGGTCCTGCTTTATCTTATAACACTTCTGTACTTCTTTGAGGTTAGCGTTTGACTTGGCTGAACCAAATAATATTTGAAACCCATGGTCAAGGTATTCCCAGGACATTCTGAATGTTATTCATTTTAAGTGTTACATGAGAGAATGCTCCTACCCCTTCACATAAATGTCACTCATTTCTTCTCCTGTGATGCTCTTTTCATCCAGAAGGACATCCTTGGTGTTCCAGACGATCACACGCAAGATATACCTGAGAGAGATGTTTGGGGCAAGAGATTTGGATTGCTTTGTCAGGGCTGGCAGAGGGTTTGCAGTACATGGGGATACTCACTTCTTGGCTTTGCGGGGAGTGATGTTGAACGGAGGGCCTGGCGGTCCTAAGCTTTTGGGGAAAACATCCACCCACATCTGCAGCTTTCCCTACAGCAGTGAGAAAGATTAATGAGGGATTGTTTGTTGCATATAGGTTTGTCATGGCCCTTTAATTTTTCAGGTAAGTTTTCTGGTTTCTACAGAAACTTTCTTTAAAAAGCTGTGCTTTACTATGTTTCTAGAATAACCTGCTTTACATTTTAAGCCAAGAAATAATGATCTGTAGCCCTCTTCCCCCTGAGAGATATCACACCATTAGCAACATGACATAAACTCTGGAATGCTCCATTTCTGCTTTTGACAAATCATAACCAAGCCAGTTCACAGTACCTGGGAGATGTTGGGCTGGAAAGTGCTATATAAGGTCCTTGTTTCCACGTGTTCAGGTACCAAACCCTGAGTTCTGAGGATATGAAGGGCTAATCGCTCTTCACCTGGACCAAGATGCTGATGCAAGATTTTGTTAGCTTCTGAAATAAAAGAAATGGAAAAAAAACAGGGACTTGTGAACTAGAATTTGCATTTGAACTGAAAAAGAAATTAAAACCAGACACTTAAAACTGAGCACAAAAGTGTGTTCAGCTGGGAGAAAAGTCAAAGATATTTTTCTTTCTGGAAAGTTTTGTATTTTATCAATGTGAATTTAAGACATACATATAAAGTAAGTGAAACAACTCTGCTGCTTCCTCCAAAGTATAGTCTTGACCCCCATAGTTAATCTTTCTGCCATTCTCAGAGAAGACAGGAGGAGCATAGCCTTTAAACCTGGCGACATTTTGCAATAACTGGGTGGGTTTTAGTTGATCACGCCAGGTATTCACACCTGAACTTTTATGAAAGCAAAAGAAACATATCCTAAAATTATTCACCTTTCAGAGCATTTACACATCATGTAAAATGTATTTATTAAACTAGCTCAGAAAGAGCAGCACTGTAACTGCCTAGATTGAGGGCTCTGGAATCTGATACAGTGACATAATTATGTATCAGCTCAATTACCTTCCAAGACAGGGTGTACTTTTCTTTATGTAGCAACACAATTTACACTCACAGATGCTTTCATATTTACTTGCAACAGTAGGTCAGAAAGTTCTGTTAAGCGCAAGTTCTCTGGACAGAAATAACATACATTACTGTATTGAGGAAATATTAAAATATTTGATGCCACAGTTTTCAGTGAAGGCTGTTCTGAAGACTTACAGCTTCACGTGGAATTTAGATGATAGAACAAGCACAACAAATAGCCTTGAGAAGCCACAGCATTGTTTTTTAACCATAGAATTAAGGTTTTTTTAGAGATTGGCTACTAGGTCTTACAGGTTAAAATTTTCAACTGACAAAATTACTTACATCCAGTACTGCTGGGGGATGCCACAATGAGATCCATAACGAGAAAGGAATCTGTTTTCCAGATCAATTATTGTTTCACCCACTTTTTCATCACGAGTCAATGCATCATAATCATAGACTGAAATTTTCAGATCCTTTTCTTGAGGTAAGAAGCAGCTGAGTTCATACATTCTAAACATAAAAATTCCCCATTAAGGCTCTTTTGAGAAATGCTTATTATTTCTGAACTTAAAAATACAAATTGAAAAAAGCACTTACTAGTTTATTTTTGAGCAATATCCTTTAGAAGGTATTAAAAGGATTTTTCCAGTGCTGATAAATCTAGAAGCAGCTATCTTTCATGCTCTATTTTCTATTTGCACTTATAAATAATTTCCTGTTTACTCCTCTGGATATTACCTCCTTCCTTTCTGCACAATGTATTACTTAGATATTTTCTGTGCATCAGCTTGATTTGGGACTGAGGGAGGAAGTTACTTTGTGTCTGTAATCAAGTATCTTTGCTGTCTATTTCTTTGCATTATCTGAACAATTGAAAACCTGTAGCGCATCATTACAAATTATGCTTTTCAAACCCTTTATAATCCTTCTAGTCCTCCTCTCTGAACCTTCTAAGTTACCAAAATTCTCCTACAACTCTAAACCAGACCCAGAACTTCACAGTAATTATGTAGATGATGTAACTTTTCATTTCTAACTAGTATTTTTTATTCATATATTTCAATGGTGTCATTAATCTTTGATGGAAAGAACGAGTGTGCTGGGAATCCATGCTAAGGTGATTACTTGTGAGATCCATCTAGTTTTCAGAGTTAAAACTTCTTCTATACTCCGTAAGCATATTTTTTTATTCTTATATGCCTAACACAGGCTGGTTTTAAGATAGATACATTAGTGTAATTTACCCACATGACAAAGAAAATCTATGGATTAGCCAAACATCTGTGTTTTCCAATGATTTCAAAGGAAAACAACTTAAGCAATTTTATTCACAATTAACTGTCAGTATATAACTATGAAGAGAGCACCGAATATTTCAAATAATGGTTTACCTTAAAAAAATAGGAAAACATTCTAAAAATACAGTAAATTGAAAATACAAAAAAGTATGTTACCTGCCAAAGATTGGGTTGAGGGTATTAGGCACATAATGATCTCTGTCTTCAATTACCTTTTTACTTAGAGATATCTTTATATAAGGATCACACTATATAAAATAAGAAGAAAGAATATTGTTAAGAAATAGTTATCAAGACTAACTTTACTGAAAGTATAGGTGAGCAGTCAGCTGCCAGACAAAAGCAAGCCGCCTCACCAGCCCGTTGTTGTCCTGGGGCTGGAGCTGCAGCGCTCGGATGATGTAGATTCTCACGATGCACTCCTGGGGGCCGCTGTCCGGCAGCTCCCGGAACTGCCGAGGAGGAGCTGGAACCGCGGGATCGTCAGGCAGCACATAGATCTTAAACGATCCCTAAAAAACGGTATCAACACGTGATCAAGGTAAATGTAGAAAAGTCACTCTGCTAAATCTGTTTTTTTTCTTATTTATCCTACACATACACACCCTGTTTTATATAGGAATAGCAGAATTATGGCCTGATCCGCAGTGCCTTAGAAGCCTTTTGTTTTCTTTTAGTGGGTTTTGGATAAGACTAAAAAGCAAGGTTATATCCTTTGACAATTTAACTCAATTCAGCTGTTTTGATGTCAACACAATTACTCAGTTTTGCTTCAGCTAAGAATATGTAACAAAGACGTTGTATTTGTTTCTGTCTCCTTTATTCAAACTTTATTCAAGGTTTGGAGGATTTTTGATTGGTTGGTTGGTGTTATCTAAATTAGCATTATTTTACTCTATAAAAGTCACACAAGCACAGAAATAGACCAAAATACATTTTCCAAAATCACTATAAAAATGTCCTTTTTGGAATTTGAGTCCTGCTTGAGAGGTTATGTGGGAAGCTTCTGTCCCAAATTTACTGGGAAGGTTACATTAGCAGGAATTGTATTTCTTTTCAACTAACATGTAGCACATCTAGTGTGAGTGAGCAAGGTGTAGCTGTACTGTGCTTGAGAAAGATGGGCCCATAGCTAAGTAGTTACAAATATCTGTTTCCCCTACTAATGCACACATCCATATTTAAGCTGAAATGCCTGAACGTAGATCTATTTAAATAACTGCTTACATACAAAAGACTGCAACTAGCATTTGTTTGTTGCCCATCACCTGAAATTTACCTTGAATTCCCCGACCACTGATGGATCATCACTCTCTTCAGATTTCCCTCTGTATAGTTTAAATGTATCACAGAAGTCTGTTAAATTATTGAATTCAGGTACTTTTTCCAATTCACAGTCATACACCTTAAAAAAAGAAAAAAGGAAAGTTTAGCAATTATTATCTATAACAGTTCCACCATAGTGGCACTGCAAAGTATTTTATGTTTGATGGAATATTTTAGGGAGCCAAAGTTTTTGGAACTATTTTTATATCAAAGTGGGAGCAAATGAAGTGCTTTGGAGAACATATGATAAAGCTTCATTTAGGCTTGGTTAAAACCACAGTAAGTAGCTGGTCATAAACTTATCTTTAGATTCTTTGTTAGCTGTATTAGATAGGAAATGAAAGTAGTCTCACTTCAAATTTTAGCCAACAAACAGTAAAAGTACTGATTCTCTGTGTTCATACTTTCTTAATGTGTATGTTTATTTAGGATCTGCCGGGCACCCAAAGAAGTTAAGAGTAAAATTCCCTTTGACTGAAGGCGAGATTAAACTATAAATACATCTCTTAATAAGTGTAGTTAAGTACAAGAGAAGCCAAGGTATCTTCTTAAAAACTTCATTTAGTCATATGAATTAGTAAAGAACCTTTATAAAAAATCATGTATAGTTAAATTTTGAAGAGTATTTAAAAATAAAAAAGTGACAGTTTTGAATAGGTCTTGGGCCTATAAACTCTGAAATACATTAACTTATTTTATCCTGAGCAATACCTTTAAAGTGTCATATCCTTTTTTAATGTACTGTCCACATTTTTCATATTCTCCTATTGAAGCATAAAATTTGCTCCACCAGTCAACGATTTCTTCCTCCTTGAAGAAAAGCAAATGAAAAAAGCTTTTATTGGGAGATAAAGCCTCTCTCTTATCATACTATACAGCAGAAATAATGAACAATTAAGCATAGTAACAAATAATATACTCTAAAACTTATTATCAGCTAGGTAATATTAAAGCTTTATCTGAAAGAAAATTAGAATAATTAAGGCCATTGCAGATCTACCTCATTGTTAACCAAATGCAGCTGAATGTAGTTGAGTCTTGCCCCTTAAAAATAGTACCTCAATAAGCCTCATGTCACCTAGATAGTAGCAATCTATACATTCTACTGATACAGTATTTCTGTGGGTTTTTCTATTTTTATTTGTCTGATAATCACTGTTTAAGAAAGTGCTATTTTCCCTGTGAATTATGTATTCACAGGGATTGCATAATATAATTATCTGCCCCTGAAAACAAACGTCCAATGGTAATAAATACCATTCATTCTCTATGAATGAGCAGCATGAATAGTATTCATCCACTGTGTAATTCTTTTTTTGTTTAAGACTGTTTGGACTTACGGAGAATCTTAAAGTATTATGAAGATCATTAAAGGTGAAGGTTTCTTGGGGCTGTTTTGGGTTTGTTGGTTTGGTTTTTTATATATATAGGGCTTCCTACATCAGTCTTGCATATTTTTCCTGAATTTACTATGTTACAAGTTCACTGTAGGTTTTATATGAAACAATTTTAGCGATTACTGTTCTCACCCACATGCTTAAAATGCTAATTTGTAGGCAGTATTGATATACTGGTTTTCAATTGGAGAAAGCAATGTGTAGATTTTTTTAAAGCAGTATACATTACCTTTTCTGTGAGCTGCTCATGAAGATCAAGTCATAAAAAAGAGCAAAATAAAAGCAATGGTAAGGATATGATTTGTAGAATGTTATACAATTAAATAGGCTTTAAATGTTTAGGTGTTTGTATATAGTAAGCGTGCAAACTAAGTTACTAACATTAATAACTTAGAAATGCTTTTGAAGGGTATTCAGAGACCGTGTGTTTAACTTGATATTTTTGTGCTGTCAGAAAAGCAGAATGGTCTAGATATTGAATTGGAGCATGCACATATATATGTGTGTATATATATATATACATTTTAGAAAGGGTGGATTTTCAGGACTAAGACATTATTACCCTGTGCTTTGTTCTTCACATAACAACAACAAAAAAAAGGCAAAAAATTTCTGTCTATAGATTTATCCATATAAGTGCACAATCCAAAATGCTTCACCTGTTAAATCACAGATACCGTAATTATGACCCACTAGTCCATTAAGAGCAAGCATCATGCATCTCATCTGGAAGCCATGATTAGCAAGTGTCATTTCTGCTATCTTTTATACCCTTTGCTTTCATTTCAAAGCATTAGCAATGAATTTTTGTGCAAAGCAGAAGAAATACCCAAAACATTTTATGAATACAAGCCAAATGCATCAATAGGTCAGGACATCACTCTGGTATATCGTTCTCATTTACTCCCATTTCTGTTCTCTTAAGTAATTATTTTGCTGGGATGTTCAGCTCCATCATATTTTACTGGTCTTGTCTACCTTCAAATCATAAATACAGCATATTCTTACCAGATTAGCATGGGACTGTCATTTTCTAAAGACAATTGGAGTGATTTTTTTTGTGGAAACGACATCATAAGTGATTTGCAAAACTTACTGGCAGAATTCATGAGGTAATTTTGAATAGTTTGCCATATTTAAATTTCACTTTTTAAAATACTGGTTTGTAATGTTGACAATGCAAAGGTTAGCATGCATAATTATGCAATCATAATTTAAAGAACAAATTTAATAACTTTTCACAAAATATACTGTGTAGAACTCTGAATCTTTCATCTAAGCATAATATTGGAAGAATTTAAGTCAGGGATTATGTTTTGGGTTTGTAACTTTTTTACCTCAAAATGTCTCTTCAAATAATGCACTTGGTAGTTTTGGGAGGAAGCAGTTAAGGAGAAAAAGAAATCAAAAGCGTATGATCTTCCTTAAAAATTCCCAGAGCAAATAATAGTCTTCAATATTTGGATATTATTACTACTAAAAGGTGTAATCAGGATGTGTTTACAGAATGCCAAAATACAGAATAAAATGCATACGATAAATTAGAGATTTTGGAGTGAAATATTCAAATGGTAAAAACAATGTAATGTTCCCTTTTAAAAAGTGTCCTTTTTAAAATATACCCAGTAACTTCACTGTCGAACGTTATACATGAAGTTGTCAAGACATTAATATTTAACTACTACCTTTTTCAAAAACCTGGAATTATGGAAAAAAATCTAAGAGATGCAGTGGATCTCTAGAAAAGTCAGTCAGAATTTTTTTAATTGTAATTTTATTTTCCAGGAAGTAGACTTCTAAACAAAGTTTAAATATTAATAGCATAGTGAAATAATTCCTGTTTATTTTTTTTGCTTTTATCACACAGATTCTAAGTAAGCTGACACACAAATGAAGTTTTTAGTAGTTCATACATACTGTATATGCATGGTAAGATTTTCAGAACAAGGATACTTTAATATAACTAATCCTACTGGACTTGTGAGCTTCATCTCCTCCAAAATCTCTCTCTGGCAGAACTGCCTTCAAGGCCCCGTAGGTTAACACTGCTCCCCATCCGACCCGTCCTGGTCACCTGCATGAAGCAGTTTGGTACATACATGCACTGTTGTTGGAGAAGCCATTTTGCTGAGTGCTGTTGACATACTGCTTAAACACTGGAAATTGGAATGTAATTGATGAAATTTTGGCATTTTGTGTCCTCAGGGTGTCGTCTGCATAGCACTTACACTTTCCACAGTTTTACTTTTTCAGTTCGTATTGTTCTGAGTTTTCATTCCTCTAGTAGGGATGCTTTCACTGTATCTAATGTTATGTTTGGCTTGGGTGATGTCAAACTAAAAGAAATTGTGTTTCTGCTTATATAGCATTTAAATTTTTCCCTTTTTAGTTGAAATGAACTACACAAATATAATCAATTTTACGGGTGACTTTGAAGTGTTAGGTGTTCTTTACTTTCTAAATATTTTTCCTTATAATTTTTTAAAGAAAATAAAAGTTCTCTGTTCCAACTTGTATTAGAATATATACTACTTATATTAGAAGAGAAAACCTATTTCAGATAAAAGTTAGAAACTATTCTAAATTAAATATTAATGACAATTTAAATGTACGATGACAGTAATCACAAGATCATGGTCTATGATATACTTAAAATAGAGTCTGAATATGATAACAATAATAAGAAGAGATGAAGTAAGAACAAGGCAATCATTAAAATACTCAAATAGCAGTAAGAATTCAAAAGTTTAAATTAAATAGTATTTACTTTGGGACTGCCATAACAACATAAAATATTCCACATTTTCAAAAGTTAAAATTGTGGATTAAGAGCCTGCAAAATTGCTATATATTAAAGGGCATAACTTCTCTGCTTCCTTTAATGTAACAGGCCATCAGAAATCTATGAAAACACCTATGCAAGGGAAACATTTTACAGTCCTAAAAGAATTAAAATTTTTTCCTTAAAAATGTACTGCTTGGAATCTGTCTTCAGATATGTTTCAACTCAAGAGTAAAATTCTGTAAGCAGAATTATTTTTTACCTGGAAAGTAAAACTGTATTGTGGTGGTCCAGAAAGAATCAGAGCAGTAAAGAGACAAGGCACAACAGAAAAGGAAAAGAAGAGTTAGTGCAGAAAAAAAATGTTTCAGTGGTATTGGGTTTGGATGACTTCAAGGTAAGAGAGGCCAACCATGACTGTGATAAAATGAAGGGCTGAAGGACCAGAGCATACACCTGCTTTTAACTCCTTTAGCTAGAACTGGTCAGTCTGTGCAAAATCAGGCTGCTCTAACCACCATCAGTGGGAACTGGGTGATGTTCTATTTCAGTAGCTATTGAACAAGAGAATTAATTCTTAAGCTACTGGTGAATTTGACCAAGAACAAAATGCTATAGTTTGGTGTTCACTAAATGAAAACAAAGATTACAATTATTAACAAATTTCTTTCGCTCTCCTGTCATCAAGTAACTTTCTCCCATCTGGCTTTCCAGAGGGTTGCATGTGTTTCTGACAATTTTGCTGTCTAGATAGTTCCTCAGAAATCAGAGATCTTAAGAACAAAGTCAAGCATCAAATTTCAAAGATTACCTGAGCTGTTAGCAGTGGCTGTGTGTCTTCCATATCAATTACTGTATCCTGGCGAGGTGCAGCAGAGAGCAGACTCACTGTAAGCCAAAGGTTTTATTAAGGCAATGTGTTGCAGGAAAAATATCTTACTAAACAGTTTCATCAGATTTAAATCCAGACAGTTACAGAAGATGTAAAATAATCATTAGCTATATGTTTGATCCTCTAAAGAAAGCAATTCATTCCCACTTTTTGCTAAAAACAGACAAAATACTTGTGTGCAGGACATGCAAACATTTCTCAAATATATAGAATTAAAATTAAAAGTAAGAGCAAAACTTGAAAAAATGTAAAGGAAATGTCACTATTGTATTCAGACCATGCTGGAATACATATTTGCAGATCACCTCTGGCACTAGTGCTGAGGTGATCTGCAGGCAGTTAACTTCCAAGTTGATACGAAAGAGGAACTTCAGGGAATGAGCACATCAAGTCCAAGAGTGGACTTGCCTTTGCATTATTATGCCCTCATGCTTCACAGAATGTTACACTAATTAATACTCTCTGTTAGATGTTTTTCCTTTCAGATAACACTATCTCCACCTAAGTACACAACATGAGATGGCTATTCATCAATATAGCAGTCAGAGTAAACAGGCAGGTAATTCTAGGATCTCACAAGAAAGTAGAACTTTTCATTTTCCACCTCTCTACCTTTCAGTTGTGGTGCAATGTCCTGTTTAGTAGTGTAGGGGTCACAGCGAAAGCTTTCCAGTAAATCAATAGTACATTGTCCCACGATGGGCTTCCGTCCAAATGGTCTGTGGTCTATCACTTTAATAACAAGAGATGGACTGTATAACTCCTCTTTTGGTAAAAGCTAAAAATAGAAAGTCAGAGGTTTGTTTTTTACAGTGCAAACAGAAGAAAGAATAAAGATTTCCCCCTAAATTAGAACAGTTACTTCATTTATTTATTATTGAACTACTAAGTTCTATGGCTGAATGGTGAATGAAAATTTCTCTTATCAGTCAATAAATGTCAGTAAGAACAACTGCCCCAAATCCTGAATTTTCCTGACTCTTGCACAGTGCCCATCCTAGCAATAAGAAAGTAGCCAAACATCTATAGGTAAATTGATGCCTTTTCAAATAAAAAAAAAAAATATACTGCACTGGATTGTGCATAGAAATTTGTGCAACCTACCAGCGACTGCACAGACATGTTTACATGATCTTTACTACAGTTTTCAAGCTCATAAATTGCTTATGGCAAATGAAAAAGGATTTGTGAGTTCTACTCAGAACAAATCCTTGACCTTTGAAACTACAGAGGAACTTATTTTGCTATAGATAGCTGGCATAAAGGTTTTTGTAACGTACAACTTTCATGAAGAGAACAGAGGATGGAAAATTCGGTGTCTTTTTCAGGTTTTTGATCACCACAGATTCCACCATTTCACCCCCACATTCCACAATTAGACTTGGAGACATAACAGGTGCCAGTTGGTAGTTTTTCATGTTTCGCAACCCCCAGGCCAGAATCTGTAAAATAAAATCCAGTATAAGCAAAAGTGGGAAGGGATATCAATGTGCTTAATATAACACTCAAAAGTAGGAAAGAAGAAATGAAATCTTTTCAATAATAATATGTGTCTGGCAAAGTATTTCAAGGTTCTAAGTTCTAGGAAAATTCACGGAAACAGTGAAATTCACAAACACTTAGAGAAAAGAGTATTTCTCACTATGATTGTTTGTTTTCTGTAAGTAAATACACAAACGTTGTGTCTAGAGGATAAGAAGACTGCACTTGTACTCAGTTAGTTTAAGAGTAACCATACCTCAACAGCAGTCAGTTGAACTACTGGTCTGATTCCTTGAGGGACCATGTAAAGTTTTGGAGCCCTTTGTGATGGAAGAATTGGAAGGTTGTTACCATCCTGTTGAGACACAATCATGAGTATTAGTTTCTCTCATTTTTCTTAGCAAGTACTATGTTCTTCCTATAATGTCTCACCATGAAAGAATATATGCTGTATCTTATTATATTACACATACATACAAAAAAGAAATATATACCTTGTCTCTCAAAATAAGTTCTGCAGCAAAAAGAATGTCTCCACTAGCTTTGCCATTATTTATTACAGGATACCATAGCAGTTTTGGTGTGATGTCATCTTCTGGGATTAACTTGACCATGGGGGAACAAACACTTCTTCCAAGGAATTCATCTTTACCCTGCAACCAAAAATAGCAAAAACAACTATTAATGTACCGTCAACTAATATAAATAAATAAGAAATCAGGGTAAAAAGATTTCACCTACCACTTGATCACTGTCAAAAAGTTCAATAACAACTTTAGGTGGGTTTTGGGCTATTGACTGTGGGTCCCCATAGATCTCAATTTCATTAAATATGAGAGTTTGGTCCCATGTAGGATTTAATGTTGAATGAATGATCTCAGTTGTTTTGCTTTGATGGAGGAAAGAAACATGAGCATACGGATCTGAAATATCATACAAAGATTGAAAGCACAGAGTTACAGACAAACAAAACCACATCAAGCCATAAGGTGCACAAGCACATTTTTCATCAAACGCAATATGTTATTTTCTACTGTTGCTACCAGTTCTATAAGCCATTCTATGTAAAACAAAAAAAGAACCCATATACATAATTTACATTTAATAGAGCAATTTCCATTTGATTACTAAATCACTTCCTTTATACAAGGCTTGGTTAACAGAGTAATAAATGAAAATGATAAAATATCTTGCAAAGCAGAAAGAGAACCAGAAAACTAAAATGAAACACTCTTTATACTAATCTTGTCTTAAATCTTGTCCATAGAAACTATTTTTAGTTGTCTCTATTGATACACAACTGTACAGCCTCATAAATAATATAAAGAAAGAATTCAAGTTCTGACTAGTTGCCAAACAACAAATTCTTCCAGGCTATATTGCTCAGATCATGGTTAGGTTTCAAACATGCTTATTTATAGCAACCTCTTCTTGTGAAACAGATGAATGAACGAAGTGGTCTAGGCACAGTATTTGGCAAGCCTTTAAATCATCAAGAGCTCTGTAGAAGGTATCTGATGATGGTCATTAATGTTTCCTGTACAAATTGCAATTACTAAGGACAAAAGGCAATTTTAAAGGTTATCTTTAGGTCAGTTTCAATAGATTCTGACAACGTACACGATCAGAGTTTTACAAAATTTGGCTAGTTCTTCAACCTAATTTTAGAGGAAAATGTAGATGAGCTAGTTTATGAATGACTGCATCTGAGGTGCCTGTCCTGGATTATTCATATGCAATTTAGAGGCATTTGTAATTGTTTCTTTGCATTGCTTTAAAGTTCTGCATTTTGAAATAAGACCAAATTCACAGCCATACAAAACCCTCCTCATTTTAGAAAATATCACTAAAACTTGTAAAGCACTATTTCTTCTGTAACAATTACAGAGAGAAAAAGAAGGATGCAAATGGAGGGTAATAGACAAAGAAAATTAATTTCAGCTTTGTCTTTTGCTGAACTTCCTTAAAGGAAGTGCAAAGTCATATTCTTACACCATCTAAATTCAATGTGCTCTGTGCCTTTCCAGTGAAATTTTGATTTGAATAAGCAAAACTTGAAAACTGGGTATTAGCCTGACTACAAAGAAGCCAGATAGACACAACAGTGTTGGAATACCTATGAATTGGAAATAAACATGTATAAACAAATAAAAGACATGCTTATCAGTAAGGCACAGTGTAGTGTTCTGCAAGCTCATTTCTGTAATGAATTAATGCAAAACACTGAACACTGAGAGGCAGTTGGTGACATAACTAATGAAGAAACCACCCAGCTTTCTTCACCCTTGCTTTTGTGCAAGCTTCCTGCAGGACAAAACTGCCTGTAGGCTTTAGTTAGAAGGAGAACACAAGGCAAAAGGAAGGGCCTGGTCATGGGAAATTCAGACTTCATCTGAATTCCCTCACTGAGAATTCACAGGCAGCAATGTCCTGGTACAGGACATACAGAGCACTTCATTGGCAACAGCTTCTGGGCCAATAGTAACCAAATACAGATCATACTTAATAAAGCTGAGACTTTCTTTATGGCTTTGTTTCAGTGGCTGGGACCTACACACAGACCTTAAGGAGTTAAGATATTCTACATCCAAACAAATCAAGTTCATGGCAAAAGTGGGTTTTCTGCACCTTTGGAAGGATTTTTCCATACCTGAAAAACTGTCTTTGTCTAAAGCCATGAGGTTTCTTGCCTGGTAGATGTAACAACGAAGATGGTAAGTATATACTCCTGTAACAAATAAATAAAACCAGTTCAACTGCATTATACAGGCTTCTTTTCTGTGATGAAGATATTTTGAGTTTATACAAATGCCTTACACATTTTAAACAAGCACTTAGTAACATTTTTGCTGATGAGTGTATTAATATCAATGAGCTAGCACCTGAGAACATTTGTCCCAACACAAAGCAGAAATTAAAAAAAAAAAACAAAAAACCAACACAAACCACTAATGCTATTTGGGATTTTTTCACCATACAATCATCGAAAAATCCTTCTGTTCAAAAATTTCTGTTTGAAACAGTGTGATAATCTAGCTCATCCAAAGAGAATCAAGAACTGGGCACTCCTTTGCTTAATTTAAGTATTCACTACAGCACTTCCAAGGTCCTGGGTGTTTCAGATTTTTAGCTCTTAGTCTAGAAAGTTATTCCAACTGCAACTCTGTTTCTTTGGTTAAAAGATTTAAAAGAATGAACCACTATATATTAGCTGGAATAGCTTAAAAGGAAGAGGTGAGTGGCCCAAACCCTGTACCATGTGGGGCTAAGTTATTACAGCTTTTCTTTAAAAGATTTCAGCCCTTGGAAAAAATCTCAGCCTCTATATAGCCTCATTGAGCTGAAACCTCTGTCCTCTGGCAAGAAAAAGTGCCATTTTCCTCCAGCTATGGTCATTATTAAAAAGAAACTTCAACAATGTTCCCAAGGTTCTGAAATATTTAAGATCTAGACATCCATTCTCAGCATGCTGATCAAATAAAGAGTTCAAATAAAGATGAGTGTTCAGTCAGAGCTCCTCAAAAAGGATGTTAAGTCCCAGGATTGGCCTCTATTCCTGTTAACTAGCACTGGTGGCTTCCATCTCAACATCCCTGCTTTTGTGATTCACATTATAGTGATTACAAAGAAATTAAAACCCATCCAGGTTGGCAAAGTTACAGTTTTGTTCACTTTGCCAACTCAACTACATGGTACTGCTTCCTCTGGGCCAGGCATTGTCTGATCCTGAACTGAGCTGGTTAAGTGACCTGAACCGACAAAAGAAGTTAAATTTAGCATTCAAATTCCTGTCTTTTACAGGTTTTAAAAATATATGTGTTACAGTGGACTGACATACTGAAATGACTAACTGTAATTTTTCTTTAATAACTTAAATAGGGTCCAATCAAGGGTCTGATAGTAATAACTACTGAAGGCATATAAAGCTAGATGTAAAAAACAAAGATTTATGATTCTGTTTGAGACCCAAATGAAACAGACAACCTTTTTGAGAAAGGAATTGTTAAAGAACCTACTGTCAAAATAGCAGGAAACCATTGGTGTATTGGCACCAAACACCATTGTAGCTGACTCCTTGGTTTTGTCTGAACTCTTCCCTTCATCATCGACACTGTTGTCTGCTCCCTGAAATTACATGTAAAGAAAAATTATTGAGTATTTACAAACATAGAAGGAACTTGATAGAAATGGACTATGTAGGGGAATTTATGGGTTTCCATCTCTCTCCAGCATGAGGAGAAATTTACTTTTGTGAGTAAATATACTTTAAGGGATGTTTACTAATGTCCAGAGGTCATTTCCTGTTGCCAGTTAAAGCTCTGCAGAAATCTTATGCAGTCGTTTCATCTTCCAGAATGTCTTATTTCCAGGGATGTACTAGCTACCTATCAGCTCATAGTGGAGAAAAAATCACAGGTCTTCTGCACTGTGCTCTAAGGCTTTATCCCAGCACTAGCCCAGGAACTACAGCTGTAAGCAAAACTGAAATAGGAATTATTAAACTTGGAGCAACCAAAGTAACTGGAGAAAGAAAATGCTATCAGTGGTTAACATTTGATGCAAAACAGAGAAACAAACCAAGAAAAAGATGCAAAGCTTTGTTAATGCTATACACTCAGAATTATTGTATATTTTATAAGAACAAAGGAGCCTACTCACATTATTTGCTACAGTTTGTATTTTGGTAAATAGAGGTTATTTGTGAAGCTGTGTTAACCTCAAAACTTGAATAATTGCATTCTGCTCATCTATCTGTGTCATATTAAATTCTGGCTTCTGGCTTCTTCAACACGGTCTTTTCTTGTGAGGTTTTTTTTTGCTATCTTTTCTTGTGTTTGGTTGTTTATACAAGCAAATATTCATCAGGGGCAGCTTTGTCCAAGCCTGTTGTCTTTTGTGCTGATGTTAAAACATCTAAGTTATAAGCATGAAAAGCTTGAGCTGTCTTTTCACTTTCCTTACAGGAGGCTCATCTAGCAATTTGGCCTTTTGAGCTAAATCTCACATAATGCAAAAATAAAAATAATTTGAAAAATAAAGTAATGAGTAGGATTTAAAAATATGAAACATAAATTATATATAATGTGATTCATAATACTATATATGTAATAAAATATTAAAAATTATTAATAATACATGAATCTCTACCCCAACTTTAATTGTTACTTTCCAACTAAAAAATTTAAACAATATACACTGTATTAGCTTCTCAGTTATACACTAGTTTAACCATTCAGGGGCTAAAATGTCTGATATATTTATTTACTGCAAATTAACAGGTTGACCTTTGAAAGACATTTTTGATACTCTGTCCCTTACCAAAGCACCTTCAAGTTTAAAGATAGCTGCAGCACCATGTGTCTCTGAGGGAGCCATTTTTCGTCTCCACCGTCTTCGACGGAAAGTATCAGAACTGCGTTGCTCCCAGTGAAATTTCCAGCCAATCAAGGAAGCATATTCCCATCCTTCTTGATCTTCATATGATGACCTTCCCTTGAAGATATAAATTCTTGTTATCACAGTGTAGTGAGAAAAAGCAGCGTTTCCTCTGGCAGGCCTAAAAACCCCCTCATAAACCAAAGCTGGAAACATCAATGCACAAAAAGATAAATAAAGGGAATGTAATGAAAATATAAAAGGCTGCTCTAGATTTTTTTTGGGGTGGTATTACATTTTTTCTTTATTCAGGTAATGGGTAATCTCATGCAGACATAAAAAAGAAACAAACCAAAGACCTCAAACTGTTACAATGTGCAAGTCCCTCTCCCCTCTTACCCTTCCTGCTGTCGCTCCTTCAGACAGTTCCCTCCTACGTTTCCTCACCAGTCTTCGTCGTCGATGTGTGTGGTACATCTTCTCTGCAGCAACCCACGACTTGGGTTTAGTGTCTGGAGGAATAGTAATTCCATATTCCCACCCTAAAACAGAATTGATGAATTGGTATATTTTCAGAAAGACAAGCAAGATACAAAGAAGAAAAGCATGGGGATGTAGTGACTGTACCTACAGAGGATGAAGCTTTATCACACAAGATCATTCAGCATTGTAGACCCTTCCAGCCCAGTAGGCCACTGATGACATTTTATAATGATGCCGTGTTGTAATATATGTGACAGTAAAAATCTCAACATTAAAACAGATACAATAAATTTCAAGTTCTTTTCTTTGCACTTTTTTTCCTCAGATGTTGATATCACATTTTCACACTACACTGCAGGGAAATCTAACACTTAATTTTAAATAAGAGTCAAATGTTCTCTCCACTCTTGTGACTCCAGCAGCTTTTCATTTAAAGGAACACCAACCACATGAACTCTGATCATAAAACTTTAAGAACGGGTAAGCCTGTTACTGTGTTTTTGGTCTATGTATAATTCAGTTGCCAAGCATCTAAGACTCAGAATTTAATTTAAATTCATCTCATTAAAAAATTACTTCAGACTCCTACCAGAGGTTCCAATTAAGACAGACATCAGTACTCTAGATAAAGATAAGATTTTCTACTCTAATAGCTAGCTGTTTTTTCATTTAGAAGCAGTAACTATTGGAGAGATTTCATTTGGTTTAGAACAAACCAAAAATTTCTTATAGTTTTGCATAATTTTGGGTTTTCTGTTATCTGCCATAATCTTCCCTTTTTGCAAAAATTATTTAGTTTGTTTTGAAACCATCAAACCAATGTCCTGTAAATACTTTGTTATGAGACACTGACTACTTTTTCCTATTGCTGTAGAATCCAAATTATGATCTTGTGAGCTTGTTTATATCACAACTTTCCGTGATGACAACAGTCTTAATTCATTGAAAGTAATAAGAATATTAGGATTTTCTAACCTGATCATGTTAGTAATACGTATAATCTGAAAATCTCTGTCTAGCAGGACCTGATACTTCACAGAAAGATTTTGAATTTTTTTTTTCATTTCAGAATTGCCTAATAACCAATGTTTCATCCTGATCAGTCCTGCATGGTTCCCTTCCTACAAATTCAGTGCTGCTATTCTGTTCTCAGCAATACAGGAATCCTTCCTACACTTGTGTGGTATGTGACCAACACAAACTGGTTCCCCACTTCCTTTAGTCCCCAGACCTCCTGATTCACTTTGTGGCATTATTTGGTGACTCATTCCATGGCTAAAGGCTCACAGATAAATTACCAGACAGATCCAAACCTGTCTTTGCCACATATTCCTGATGCAATTACAGAGGTTACAGGTCTCAAGCTTCTAAAAACCCCTGCTTATTGCTTACTAGCTTATTGATTAGTAGCTTATTGCTGATACTAATCCATTAAAATGGAAATATAAACAGATGCAGACAGTGAACACTTTCTCAACGTCATATTATCTGATTCCTTAAGCAACTTTATTCAAATATTTCCTTGGTATTTTTCCATAGGGCAACCAATATCATGCCCAGAATATTGCTACAGTTTTGACATGTGTCTCCCTTCATTATGAACTACAGCACACTGTCCTAATATCAGCAGATAAACAGTAAATCTTACCGTGTTCATCCACTGCTCGATTTAAATCAGATTTCCAAGCATCATCTTCCCACATCCATCCAAAAGGACATGTGAATTCACGTGGGGGTGGGGCTTTTTCTCCATTCTTGTATGTAAGGGAAATATAACAGTTTTCTGCATTAGTAGGGTGTAAATACACGGTGTAGCAAAACATAGTACTCCTTCTCTTAAACCTTTACTTATCCAGTGAAGAATTTAACTCTCACCACATCTGTGAAACTCTCCTCAGATGCTTTCCATTCCCCTCCAGGATAGCGACTCTCATTTTCATATACTTCATCAGTAAACTCAGTATGGCCAGCATCAGCTTCAGTCAACAGACTGCACATCCAAAAAAAGTTCCATAGTAAATAAAACCTGTTTTAGTTTGCTACAGAAAACATATAGAAACATTGTACAGAACGTGCACACATGGGGGTATTCTGGATTGCCCAGCTATACAAAGGAAACTTAGGAAAAAACACTGAAGGAACTCCAGTAGTAGTAGTAAGCAATAGGAGGAACATTACTCATGAATATGAGTGACTAGCAGGAATGTTTAACTGCTCTTTTATTCAGGATGTGCTTTCAATACATCCTATTGGAGAAAGAAAAAGCATCAAAAATTTAACTGTATGAATCATATGCATCTCTAAAGCACATACATCTATGTACACACTAATATTTGGCAACGTACTTAATGTTTTCATTTATGCTGTTGACAAGACAAGCAATCAGCTGGCTAGTATCTTTCTAATTTGCAAGTAAAAGAAATACAAGAACATTAAATCATATAAAAGCCCTTTGCTATCCTTTGGTGGTTCACTGTGGTTCAGAAGGCACCAAAGTGTGGTCCACACTGCCGTTTGCTGGCCAAATCAGGCCACAGATCATCTCCCAGGGGAAGCAGCTGAATGGCAAAAATAAGCATTTCAACAGGATTTGATGCAATTTCTTCACATCATCTTATTCACAAGAATATTTATTTAATATTAAAAATCCTAATATTAAAAATGGATCAAATAATAGCACATGTTTTTCCCACACAGTTTTTCTATAGCAACAGTTCTGTATCTTTTTCACCATCAGAATGCAAGAATTTAAAATGGACTAAATATTTTCTTTTAGGAAGAAAGAAAACAATCTCTTTCTCATGCTGGTTTTTGTTTATGAAACAAATAATGTTCCCAGTCTGGTTTTAAGAATGGCAACACAGTTGGACTGGCAGAACTCCAGAGCTGGAAACCTCTGGCAGAGAAAGGCAGAACCTGTTAGAGCTGAGGAAGGACTGACACTTGATGAATTTGGTTTGCCAGGGGAGGAGCTGCTACATGGTACAACAACCTTGTACTGAAAGCAATGCCTGTCCTGAGTCAGTTTGAGAAATAACCTGTGTCAGTTGTTTAGTGATGGCAACGGAACTTTTCAACATTTAATGAAATAAACACAAAATACCATCCAGTGTTTGTGAATGCCCATGCAAATGCTGTAATGGTGTTGCTACAGCATGGACTGCAGATTTACACTGGATGCCAGGGTTAAGTTTTTCTCCAGGGAAGATCCACCAATTCAAGGGTGGATCTGAAACCACCACAGCAGGATCTGGGAATCTCACACAGACATGTAAGCCTCGTAGTAGCTTCCTAGGCTTGAAATATTATTATTATCCCTTTTTAAAAGATGAAGCACTGAGACCCAGAGAATATAAGCAATAGAGCCATCATAACATGGGGACTGCAAAACCATAAGTTAGTTCTTAGAAATGGAGGTTTTCTTTCTGTTGCCTGTTTTGTTTTACATTTTAAAAAAAGTTATGGTAATTTTAGCACTATCAACTAGCTTTGACTATTGGCTGGTTTTTGCTGCCCTGGAACATTCAACTTAAAATCCCTTTCTCATCCAAGAGAACAGAGAGGAGCTTTTACTCAACACCACAAATGCCTTTACTCCTACCTGCATAAAATTAAAAAAATCTGACCTTCTTTCAGGATCAACCATCCATTCTCCTTCCCAGTCCCAGCCCTTTGGGGGTAGAAAGTACTCTCTTTTCAGTTTGATTTTTCCTGTAACATCGGAAAACTTGTGGCGACCAACAAGTCCTGAGGTACCCCACTTTCCAAAAAGGAGAGCCTGATTTTCATACTGTGTGGGGAGAAAGCAGAAATCCAATTATTATTTAGGAATAATAAACAGCTGTCAGGAGGAAAAAAGTATTTATTTATGTAACTATTATAACTGAAACACTTAATTATAAATTTACTTCCTCTGAAATTAAGTACTGCATTTCCACATTACTCTGCAATGTCATCATCAATTTCTTTCTTTCATTTTCTTCTGTGATGCCTGGTAAACAATCTTCTCACTGTAATGCCTCCTACAACTACAGTAAAATTTTCTCAAAATCAAAGCCCTGATGAATAAAATTCTGTTACATTAATCAAAGAAGTTCCTCCTGTTCCCTAAATGCATGATTCTGTCATTCTTTTCCATCTCTAATCTCCTCCTATTTAAAATATTTACTTTTGTAACATGTAGAACTGAATCAAAATCTAATCATAGTAGCTAACAGGGGCATGATTCTGATGTCAGCCCAGTCCATTTGCCCTCCTGGGATTATTTGTAGTTTATGATGGTCTTGAGTTTTCTGCCCTTATTCCTGTAAAATTGCTGGATTGTTGAAGACCAACAAATGAGACATTCAATAGCCTCTTAAACTGTATACTTAAATAATAGCTTTGAACACCCATTGCTTTAAGTGTATTAGTACAGCACTACAAAATATTTAAGCATGGGTGCAACAGTGACATCAGAGTAAAAAAGTATTTTTATTAGCTATTTTACTGATGCTGGATTATATGCACCATTAAGTAATGTGGCATATAAAACACCTGCTACTTACCATTATTATCCAAAACCTCTATTATATGCTGTGGGACTATTTCAAGCATTTGCATTCTGAATTTGTAAACTCTTCTGATTGAAATGTTATCTTATGATAGCATTTTGTCAGCAACAGTAAATTTTCTGCTGCTACAAAAGAACCATTATTAAGCAAAACCACTTGCATTCAAGTATAATTTGTAGAAGTGAAGAAACAATTTTTTAAAAAAGGATTATTCACATGCCAAAACATAATAGTATGGATCTCAATCGTAATTACACTGATAAAAATCTAAAATAAACGTATTTGAAATCACTGGAGTTAACTAGATTTGCACCTGACTAACCAGTTCAGAATCTGGTCTGCTGAAGTTCATCTGGTAGGCACAATGGACTTGATCATTAATTGCCTTGAATGGGTTCTACTTGTTTCCATACAATAAACACTACGCTCTCTTTCTGTCTGGCACGCAAAGAAATTCCAAAGAGCTCCAACTGCATCAAATTCCCAACACTCACATCCAAGTTTAAAGTAAGAAAGCAATGATGGACATACCATTTCTGCAAAAACACTGAATGTTCCCTCTGCAAAGCTATTAAACTTCTTTTCAACTGCACTGAGCCCCAGCCAAATGTTAATTCGTAACTCTGCAGGCATTTTGACATCTTTCGTCTTGTCCTGTGGGTACTGGCACACAAACAAAAATGTTATTCTTTGTTATGTTACGCAGGTATCACAGCTTTCATTAAAAGATATATAATAACAAAGAGATATGAGTAACAATATTTATTTAGCTCTTCCTGTACTGCTTTTTCTCAAAAGCCAGGAAAGTAGTTGAGGAGGAAAACATTCTAAATGATACCTGCCTAGGGCATGTAAAAACCAAACACACCAACAGTAGTATCATCCCTGTTCCTGTATATTCTCTCCCAAGTTTCATTCAGGGGTGAGTTTTTACTTTTGATAATAACTTAAAACTTCAATGTTGATATGATTTTCAATGGGGGTTTGAATAGAACCATGAAGATACAGGCTTGTCTGCATTGAGGAATTCATGAATATAACTACTAGTAAAATGACAAACTCTGCAAGTGCTATTGTTTTACTATCAGATTGCTTTTTTTCTGGTTAAGTTTATTTCAACTGAATACAATGTCAGCTTAGATGGAGAAAGGCATTCCCATTCAAGAGTAAGACTCAATTCAGAGAGACAACTTCTGGGTGTAGACATGCTCTATTGCTTACAGAAAACCACCCACACTGAATAGGTTTTTGGATCTTCTCTGACTTACACTTATTATTCCCTCTGAAAGTTTCCATTCGTGTCCAATCCCTAAATCCCAACTCCAGTAACACTCCAAAAGTTCTATCACAATTTTGAGCTCTTTTAGAAAAGTCTTAAAGACAGGTTCTAATCAATCTAGCCAATACTGGTTCTAACTGGCTTATGATAAACTTTAAAATTCTCTGCTATTTTGAAGAAGCTATATGCAGCTGGCTTCCAATCTCTCCTGAGTTTGACACCTCATTGTTCATTGTTTGCATGTTTCACACTCATGTCAGATGGCATCTCAATTAGGGAGTTAATTATTTCTTAAGGAGAAAAAAATAGTACCTTTAAGAAGATTGTTTGGGTCTTTCCACAATATTTACCAGATGATTCAGGGCTTGCTGTGGAGTACAGCACTTGGTGTGCAGGAACACGAGCATAGGCCAGTCTTTTCTCCCCTCGGATCATCCATATGATTACATCAGGCATACTGTTTTGTGGCTGAGGATTATTTATGGGGAGAGTTAAGAAGAGTAGTTAATAGAACAATAAACGAATCTAGAGCTTAGAAAAGAGAAAGATATATAAGAGCTTATGTCAAAGGATTTATCACTTAGTATCATGAATCAGGACAAACTTAGGATAAATAGAGGGAATTGTTTAGTTTTGCAAGTGAACCAATATATAGTTCTGAAAGAATCATTAAAAATACCATTGAGATTTTTGGAAAGCAAGGTAAGTTTTATTAAAAAAACAATCCTTACATATTTTACAAATTTTTCTAGAGACATTTTGCATCTCGATTCCTTTATGGTGATGATAGTGACTGGATGCCATATGATGCTGATGCTTTGGACTGACTTGCTACATATGGAAGTGCTTGTGACGCTTCCACATTAAAGGTATGTCACTGTAAGACTTTTTAGCAGAACCCAGTTTAGCAGAACCTTTTACCTTTTTGGAGTTCTGTGCCCACCTTTATGAGCTAGCTGCAAGTCTGGCCAATTAATCGCTCTTTCTTTTTTTTATCAGTAGCTCTACAGAGCAGAAGCAACAAATTAAAAATAAAACTATTTCTAAAATGTTGTGAAAACCAATTAGGAGACAGCTAAGATGAAAACAGAAAATATTGCTGAAAATTAAAAATAAATCCACAAAATCAGATTTAACTCTGTTAGAAGTTGATTACTATGGCTAGCAATCTGTGGAAATCCAACATATACCCTGCAGTTCCTGAACCAGAAAAGTGACTTGCAACTCTGGAAGAAAGGACAGAATAATCACTTAGAACAGGGTCTATTCTACCAATCACAATACCCAATACACATCCTCAGTGAGACTAGCTAACACATGAGTTTTAAGTAAATTGCAGTTACAGAGGGGAACATGTTTGCTTTCACAGCATTTGAAATTACTGTTCTACAGAGAGTGGATATTGCTTGATCAGCAGTGAACTTTCCACCCTTTTGTGTTAGACAGGTATTGCTAAACCAATCACCTGTATTGTGAAGCACTAACCTCTTCACTCAGTTGCAGTAATCTATCCAACCAATCCTCAATTTCTGTCAGAGTGGCTTTCACATCAGTAGCTTCATTTCTCATCCTTGCTGCTGCTTCTCCAATCTGTTTGAGAGACTTGAGGCGCATTTTTTCTATCTGAGTGTCAAGGACTGTAATATTAGATTTGCCTTCTATGAGGGGAAATGGTTTACTGAAAAGAGAATATTTCTTATGGTTAATAATCTAAGTGGATTTTATTTAGCTGTACTCTAAATGCAGACATACAAACAGTGGTAACTGATTGAGTGCCATCATTTCCTGTGATTGAAAACCACTGGAACAGTGCTATTGCATCTGTTTCTGCAGAGCTTTTCACCTCACAAGGTATTTATAGTAAGCAAGGGAAAGGCTGTACTTCATAACAAGTACCAAGGTAGAACACCTTGAGGTGTTTGCTTTAATGTAATTGCTGCCAACCAAACCAAGGAAAATCCATTTCTCCATATATTCACAGTAAAGAATTATCATCTCAAAATGTCCATGTCAAAACTGAAACCAGTGCCTTCAGAACAAGATTGGGTTCCTTTCCTTCACTGGAGGCTGTATATTCTCAGCAAGTCAATATACAAATATGGCTTGTGGCTATGACTAGATTTACCTAACCCTCTGGCAAGAAAACATCAAAGAACTCAAAGAAATCTGTGACACAGAACTTCTGAGTCAGCAGAGGGCAGAGTAACTATTCGATGGAACCAAGAAATCGTAGAATCCTGAATTAGAAGGGACTCTCAGGGATCATTGACCTCTGCCTCTGCAACAACCCCCAAAATATCACACCACATGCCTGACAGTGCTGTCCAATTGCTTGTTTTTCATCTGCTTACTTTTATATTGGCTGTACAACTTGATGAATTTGTTCTCTCAATTAATGTTCTTTGTTATTTCCTCTTATGGATAATAACTGTTCTGTCATTTCCCCCTTTCCTTTTCCTGTGCTGTTTTATCACTCACTTGTTTACTCTCCCCGTCTCAATACCTCCTTTTTTAATGTCTCTTTCTCATACAATTCCTTCCTCTCTATTTAGAGTTTATTCTCTTTCAAAACCCTAAATGCTGACTCCTGCTGCCTTCTCTGAACCCCCCCATCCATACAGACATATTGACTAGAGGCTTATTCAAAAATATGATCTTTATGGCCCATGATCCCTGCATACCTTTTGACCTTTTTATTTTGGGCTTACCAATAAAGTACTAGACTTTCTTCCCTCTTCAGTTTCAAAAATAACATTGAAACATAGATAAACCAAAGCTACATCAGGAATTCTAAAGAAAGGTGGATGGAAGAAAGGCAGCAGAGAGACCTAATATCCATCTTCAGAACAGTCCTCAGATTTTTTTCAAGAGATTTTGTTTTATCACTGTCAGTAATAAAACTATCCTGAGATAATGGAGAATTACACAACTGGATGGATTATTTGGCAATATCCATGATGTTTTACTACTTTCAGACATTTTCGGAATTTCAGTTCTTACGTCAATTCATGGGATTAGTCAGTTTTATAGCCCTCAGAATTTGCTCTCTGACTTAGCAGAGGCAATAACAAAGATTCTGAGCAGGCCTGGAATGATAACATAAGAGATAAAAAAAGTTCTTTTACCTTATATCTTCTGTAAGTTCATCAATCAGCTTCAACCACATCTCAGCTAATCGGTTTTCAGACACTTTAGCTTGCATTCCTGATTTTAAGGTGGCTAAGTTGGATTGCTGAGGAATTTAAAAGAAAAGAATTTGCACTTAAAAACTTCCATTGTGGTTTATGGTCAGTAGGAGCTTCAAGATTTTGATCTTATTTATTCATCTGTGTAAAGGCCAAACAAAAAAAAAGACCCATGTTGAAATTTAATTTATATTTAACAGGACTATTCTGATGTTCTCCCCCACTGTATTAAACAAAACATGCAAATAACAGTCCCACAGACTAAACATGCTCCTACTCAACACTGAGGACTCTTCCTTCCCATGAGAATTCCCTGTGGATTCAAGCAGGAGTGCATTGAGCTTTCCTAAAATACAGGCCTATGATTAATAGTGCCATTTGTTACACCAAGCAACTTCTAACTTTGACTACGAAAAAAGGAGAGGAAGTATCACAAAATTTCCATTTGCTCAAAATATCACTTTTTGATTTGATCACTTTTGATACCTCTAAATGGAAAAGAGTAAAAATGAAAAGCCTATCAGAAAAAGAAAGATTTTAAATGTCTTACCAGTCTTTCAGCCATGTTCAGGATTACATTCACAGGGTCTAATCTATGACTTATGTCCTCCCAAAAAGAAGTCAGCGTTACAACTGGCTTTGTGTTTGCCCATGGCAAGTAGTAATAATAATTACCTGGTGTGAAACATTTGTATGTAAGGTTCAGAATTCATGGCACGAATAAATACTGTACACTGTTGCTACATTCATATCATTTATGTACTACAAATCATTAAGAACACACAAGCTACTCCAAATTCACAAAAGGATTTGGATTCTCAAGCTACCATAGCCTGTTGAATAGTAAACATTCACTTCAAATTGTTTCAAATTGTTTCAAAATACAACAGATTTAAAAAAATAAATTAGGTGTTAACATATTCTTTCCCATAACATACTGATGTAGATGGCACATTAATATAACTTTATCTTTGAAATAAAATATTCAAATAATTATTTTCTGGAGTAAGTTGGATTACCTCATTTAATACATGGGAAAAAAAAGAACTACTCTTTGCAGTTAATAAAAAAAAAAAATTATAGCCAAAATGTATTTTCCTGTGATCTAGCTAATTCGCTTTTTTCCTAGGCTGAGAGAGGTATGGTTTAAAAACAAGTTATTATTTTATACTAAATCAGAATATTCAAAGTGTGTTTTCCCTAGTTAATTCTAGATACCTCTAAAATAACACGATTTCTTTTCCTTGCAAAGTTCCTGCATATCTAGTACATGGTCAAAAGACTTCACTGAATTCTGTCAAACTTTCATTAATAGCCTCAGTGGGCCTTGCAGCACGTATTCCATAAATGCAACTTCATCTCAAAAGCTGTGAAGAGCCACACACTCTTCTCTGTCACATTTTCAGGAAGTGTTCAGCGCCGTTTGGGCTGACATTCCAAAGCTATAAGCACCACTTCCAAAAGACAATGTAGGGTATTTCACCCCCAAAGCATCCTTACCATCAAACACAGCGCGGCTGTACTGGGTGGTTGATGCCAAAGGTTTACAGGTGGTGTCAAACTTGTTGCCGTAGTTGCCGATGCTCACCTCGAACTGGATGGGCTCCCCCGTGTCCTGCAGCATGGTGGCAGAATGGAACACAGCAGCCAGGCAGAACTTCCGTCTGCGCTGGTATTTCTGCCAAAAACAACTTTTTCAGTTGCATGTCAAAACAGGAGCCGCGATTACAGAAAACAATAGCAGTGTCTAAATGGAAATAACAACTTTAATATTTTTATTATTTTCTGAGAAGAAGCCAAAAAAAATATAACGTGTATAATAAATTACTCTATTTGCTGTTATAAAATGTTTCAGATTAACACTTCTTGCTGCAAGGGCACAGCATTTTTGTAGCCACTACTCCTCAGCCACCAGTAACCACTTCTCTTAATCTGGCAATTGAACTCTACTGTACAGATTTTAGTGAGTTAGATCACTCTCCAAAAAAAAACCAGCCAAGGCACATCTCCACTACCAACAGTGACAATAAAACAAGGATTTACCTCAACAACCAGTATGTCATCATTAGGAATCATTTCTAATTTTTTTTTAACAGGCTTGCTTTCAGATAATGTAGACAGTTCAATCAGAATCCTCCCTCTATAAGCAACTCCTTCTCCCTGTAACATAAATACATATCAAATAAAATTTTACATATTTGCCCTAAAGAAGTGTATATTTTTTTTAGCTGTACATGATTCTGGCTTCACTGAAGTGTCCTCAAAACTCCTGCAGAGGCATGGATTCACATATTGGAACAAGTGAAATAAAGCAGTTGGCTTAATGCTAGAAGTGAAAAACATTTATGCAAAGAAGGAAAGAAGAAATACAAATTCATGCAAATGTGCAGTTAGTGAAAATCATCAAAATCATTGCTGCTCCTTCAAAAATATCTTTAAAACAAGACCAGATAGGAATGGAAAATACTATCATACTTCCTTATTAATCTTAAATAAAAATATTATTCAAAAATAAAGAGCAAGAGGTGTGTAATGTGAAAAAACCACATTAACATGAATTAATTCACTGATTAAAAAGAATTGGGTTAATTCTTTTATGAAAAACAATTACTAAAGACACTTACCTTTCCAAAGTTTAATTCATCATATGGGTCTGGGAATCCAGTGTATTCTCTTGGACTTCCGTAAAAGTTTAGGTAACAAGGCCCAAATGTTGGTAAAAAGCCAACTTCAGTTTCTCCAGAGTTTGCTAACAGAAGACAATTACATCTTTGTTAATTACCATATTGAGCCAGAAAGAAACAAATAACATTACTATCAAATCCATTAGAAGAAATGTTAGATATTAGTTAGATATTAGTAATATAAGAACACTTTATTCTCTGAATATACCATATGAATTTTAAATAATTACACCACTGACTGCACTTGTACCTAACTTCTTTCTTCATTGTACAACACTTACACTAAATACTACTTCATGCAGCAAAAATCCCACAGAATAAGAAGAATTTATGTCCCACTCCAAATATACGGTTTTAATTTATGTGCAAGGCTAATATGGTCTTATGCTAACAGAAAACATGCCTTCTAGAAAAAAAATGAAACTGAGTAAAACAATATTTGCAATCACTTAAATGCACAGGCCAATGATCAACCTAAACAGCCACAGAAAAGACGCTCTCTCTAGCAGAACAAAAAAAAAGAGAAACAGGTCAACTTTGCAACTGGAATTGCCTGGAGTGACCTGCAGCAGAGAGGGAAGCACTTATTTCTCACAGGAAGGGAAGGCTGAGGTAAGACAGTGACAGTAAAGGGTTATGCCATGTGTGACAATGCCACCACCAGTGACACAAGTGGGTTGTAAAAGTGAATGTGATGTCTCGATGTAATTTCCTGTCAACACAAAGTCACATATAACCTGCACAACATAAAATAATGGCTTGCAGTTCTCTGTTTTGCATTTGGCTACTTTCATATCCTTACCTCTGAATCAGAAACAGATCAAAATTTGAATGGAAAAAAAAATCATTAGAATAATGTCCAATTTTTAACAAATTCTAAGACTGAACATGAGACCTCAGTATGACTAGGTTTAAGATACAGATATGTGCCAAATTAAAGCATTCACTACTTACTGATGTCAATAAATTAAAAAGAATATGAACTTAAAAACATATGGACAACAAAAAGCTGTCCAAAAACTGGAATAAAAATAATTTATTTTCTATTTTTTAAATTTAAAATTCAATTGTTTGCTTTTAGAAGACTAATGATCATGTATAATAGAAAGTGTTTCTGCGAAATTTTTTCAGCCTTTAACTTAATATTACTTTATTAAGAAAGGAGGATAGTAAATTAAGCACCCTGTGGATGAATGTAGATTACCTTTCAACTGCACTCCACTTGTATTTATTTCTTGCTATTTAAATATTTACCAGAAAGTCTTTCAAACCTGGATGTCAACCTAGACAGTTATGGAAAAAGTCACCTCTCCAGGTAGTAACAGAATCAGATTTTATTTTCCAGATTTTGTTAAATAGCTTGCTAAGCATAAGCAAAACAGCCACTAATTATTTAGGTAGTTATTTACTTCTGCAGGGCTCTGCAGGTGTAAATATATCTGTGATCTCATAGCTAAGTTAAAAATTTCAAGCCATTGTTAGTTTAAGCACTCTGTAAGTGAAGCAACTACATGCTCATCTCTAACACACAGCTTGAACCACCAGCCAAACAGAAATATTTTCAAACCAATTCCAGTGCCAAAACTGGTTTATAGAGTTAATTATGTTTGATACTCTTTAATCACAATGGTGAAATCTTTTAGACAAACAATTATTAAAAATATTTTTAAGCTGATGGAGTATCTTAGGCAATACTCTTCAGTTTGGGCAATGGCACACAAAGTCAGTAACAGGTGAGGATATAAACCTTCATATGATGAAGCCCTTGTTCCTGAAGATGAAAAATCTATATTATGAAAAGAGAAGTAGTTATATGATGAGGGACAATAGCATTTTAAAAAACCTCACAATACAAAGCAATCTCCTTTTAAAATAAAGTTGAAAGCCTGAGAAAAAATAAAGTTCATATAGGCTAGAATTTTGCCTCTGGTTAATATATGTACAAATTCCAAAGGGGGAAAAATCAGCATATCTCTGACAAACTATCTTGTTTTGGTGCTTATTTTCAGCTTTGTACAATATTCCTCCACACAAAATACAGATTTATTTTTAAAACTTTTAACATCTTAAGGTCATTTTAAAAACCCACTACATTTCAGGGCCCCTTAGGGTACCTACATTTACATTTACTGAGGACTATAGACTAGTTCATTTTCACAATCCTTTGGAAGCCAGAATAGGCTTCAGGCACAGAACTAAAGAGAAGATAACAGAAATGGCTATTCCAATGTCAGGATCTCAACAGAGAGCGAAACCAAACTGATCTCCCCAGTTACTGAGTGCCTGGGTTTGAAGTGAAAATGCTCTGTGACTCAGCTGCAGTTCAAAGTGAACACTCATATGGGGAGTACAAGTGATCTCTCAGAGGTGAATTTTCCCCAACAGCCCAACCCTTCTGTCTTCCCGTTGCCTTTTTCTTTTGCTTCTGGCTGCACATGGAATATATAAAAAGAATGTTTGCATGGAGTCTTCAGCAGTCCTTCTAAGATGACTACTTTATAAGCTTTCATGTGACCAAAAATACAGTTCCATCCAATTCTTGCCTCAAGTCAGTATAGGATTGGAGCAGCTAACTTTGATTTTAAACACTTGATATAACCACCAACTTAAGGACAAATTGGTCTGTCTCAGACAAGTACACATCATACAGATTTTATAAATACAATAGAAAAAAATGAGTAATTTAGATTCTTATTGTAACAATGATGAAAATGGTTTTGAGGCAGTATTCTTCAAACTAGCGTAGATAGATAAATGCATGTTAAGCCTCTTTAACCTTGGCCTTTACAATTCTGTGACTAACTACTATATGCCAAGCTATGTTCATTAAAAAGATAAAACAATTTTTCTGGCAAGTTATCATAGAATTGTAGTCTGGGAGCCAGCCCAATTGTATGAAAGATCTTGCTATAAAAAGAGGTGATTATAGATATAGATCACAAAGAAATTATCAGTAATCACAAGATAATATTAGGACATAAATGTAACTGGAGTTTTTCCAGTATTTGCCAAAATATTGGCACAAAAATATTTCTTAAAATATTTTGAAGAAGAGTTTTATTACAAAACTATATTCCAACGGGAACAATATGTGAGGCACCTCATATCTTGCCTAACTTGTTTTCTTGTAGTTAATCAGTTTTGGGTTTTAGCTGTATGAAATTACATATCCAGCCATCTCTACTGATTGAAGCACATAAATCATTTGCAATCATAGCAGTGCAATTAAAGTCAGAGTTACAAAATAGGAACATGAGCACTCATGCAATGAGATGCAGCACCTGCCTCTAGTCAGCCAAGGATCAGAGCACAGACTGACCCAAGTTCCCCCAGGATCTGAAAGCAGATTAGTGGTGTCTAGGAAGTGAGTATGTGGTTCTAGATACTTCCTTTAGACTAACTACTCAGATTTCCTTCCACAGCTTTTAGGTTCTCTTCTCAGAGATAGACCAGATACTCTTATAAGGCAGCAAAAGGAGTCTTGTTTACCAGTGTCCAAAGAAGTGGTTCTGAAGCAGTGACTCCAGATTGTCTTGAAATTAAATATCTTATTAAGCATCTAAGTAAATTTGTATATCTTACACATGGTAGATTGTGATATCACATTGTTTTCTGAATTTGGGAAAGTACTCACAAATTCAATTAATTCATTAACATATAAATGGAAAACTGAATTTCAATTACTGCTGTTTCCATGATGATGTGGTTTAGTCATTAAAATTTTAATACTTTACTTTTAAAAGTCCCACAGAATGTTTTCTAAGAGCATTGTTTTGAAAATTTCAGGAACAGACAATCCTGTTGCCAGGGAATTGAGAAACTATAGATAAATATATACTTTCTTAGAACACTGATCTTTGCCATTCTGTGTAACACAAGAGAAGATAGTTACACGCTGCTCAAGCAATTACCTTCAATCTCTCCTCCAGAAGAAGCAATTTTTGAGAGACTTAAATATGTTGTTCCAACTACATCATTTTTTGTCAGTCGATCCCTAGAAAAAAGAAAAAGGAAAGATTTTATTTAAATATAATGTTGGTCATCACACACAGAGGAAAGTTAATAGTACACGTTTTCTATGATCTGAAAGGTTTCAATATTACTAACAAAACCAGTAATGACAAGTTACAAAAGTGGGCTGTAGACCATGAATAAGTCACCAGACTTTTACACTATCATTAAACAGTGACAATGCTCAGTTCTCACTGCACACAATTAAAAATTATCTTATGTTACACTAATCAGATCTCTTGTAAAAAAACCATAAAGGTACTTAAACACTTGCTTAAATACTCTCATGCACTGTAAAAATACCTGACATCTATAGAACCAGACTTCTCTCTGCTTGTTATCATTTAGCTTCTTAAGCAATTTGATTAAAAGTTGTAACTCACCAGTCAACAACTGAAAGTTTTATTTTCTCACACATCGAGGGAAACTGAAAAAAAAAGCAATGAAAGTAAAATAACTCATTACTTTTTTCACCTCTGTAATGTTAATGCCCTGAGTTCCAAAAAATGTCTGTTTACTACAGAAACAAGGGTAAAAAACTGACCTTGATTTGAAGATAAATAATTTGATTCCATTCTGGATTAGCATTTTTTTCAATTATATTTGTGCAAACCTGCCAAAAAAGAAATAATATATACAACACATCAAAGATAAAACAGAAAAAAAAGGTATTTACTAGCTATGATTTAGGACACATCATAATTTGATTGGAAAAATTAAGGGCAGTAGTCAATGAGTCCTGGATTAATGCTGCAATGAGCCATTGATGCTCAGTAAGTTTTCCACTGATAAAAACTGCTAGAGTAATCTGCATATGCAGCACTAATGACTTTTGGAGGAAGAGAAAATATTGAAACAGCGTTTAAATGTGACATTTGGGTTACCCTACTTTTATTTTCACTAGCTACAATCAAATCAAATTATTAAAGCTGGTTATTTCCACAAGCCACAACTGAATGTGCTTTTATCACAGCAGAGAAATGAGATGAATGAATTACTTGATTCCAGCTTTTTTTATGCTGATTTTAGGGCAGATGAAGAATATCATAGGGGAGAGGCTGCATTATTTGCTAGTCATGTCTTCTAAAGATCTTGTGCACTATTGGGTGTGGAAACCTGACTATATAGCACATTAAATGACTGACAAAAAAATTGACTAGTAATGAATATAAGTTGTGCCATTGTGCTCCAGATCCAATTAGGCATTCTAAGGAACACATTATTATTTAAATATACAAATGTGGTTAATCTGTCTAGAAAGGTCTGTATCACCAATTACTAAAGGCAATCAGGAACAAATGGTAGGCAAGCAATCTGGCATGTGTCAGTTCTAGCCTTTAGTCATACATTCCTTTCATTAGTCATCAGTTTTACACCCTTTCTATTGCACCTTGAAGTCTGTCATTTAACAAAATTAACTTTATTTTTTCATGTATTTTTTATTTCCATAATTCCAGTAAACTTAAAAATTCATGTTGGCATATAAAATCTGTTCTCAGGATTACAATTAGAATAGAAAGGTTCAGATATTTACTAAATTACCTTTTTCCCAGCAAAAGAA
The DNA here is from genome assembly GCA_013397195.1 of Hylia prasina. Taxonomy (NCBI): domain Eukaryota; kingdom Metazoa; phylum Chordata; class Aves; order Passeriformes; family Sylviidae; genus Hylia; species Hylia prasina. Next base: position 233,736 of record VYXD01010366.1, read on the forward strand.
ACTTCTACAAATGGATCTACCAGGTTTTTTTTGTCTGCTTCTCCTCCAAATATTTCCTTGATAGTTTGTGCAAAAGCATCATCCACTGGAGAGGTGTCAAAGATTAAATTAAGGTATTATTACTATTGTTATACTGATATTATTACTATTACCGTTATTATTCCTAAGTAATAAATTTCATAAATTGTCTAACCTGATAAACAAAAATCTGAATTGTTGCAGGTAAAAACTGAGAATTTTGACTTAGGAGCAATTTTTAGAACACAGATTTTTCAAACATCATAAGAAGTGCTGATGTGCTCCTGAATTTAAAGGCATCACTGTATTTGAAAAACATTACACATGTATTTGAAGACATTGCTATTTGGCACAGATACAGGTGAGAAAATATGCTAGTAAGGGATAAAAAGTCACCTATATTCTATTCTGAACAGCTACTACAAATAACTATTTCTAACAGTATTCAAACACCAATGGACAAGTAGGGAGCAGCTACATACTTTGTGGAATGTCCTCAGCTCTGTAGATTTTGAGAAGGAAAGTGACCCAACGAAGTGCAATCCCAGCAGGTAATAAAAGATTGCTCTCCACATCATCACCTTCACTATCCCTCTCCCTTTTTTCAACCTGTTGGGGGATACAGTTGTAGAGAAAAAAGACAAGGCAATGTACAGAATTAGAATTAAGGTGATTAGCTAAACTTCTGTTGATCACCTAAAGACTGTTGTCAGTTTCATGATGAAGAATGAGACTGTATCAAATTACCAAGCCACAAAAATTTAATTCTAGCCAAACTATTTTACTTTCAGTTTTATCTCTAAAGTACTTAATTGCAGGAGACAATTATGATTTTGGTACATGTAAAATGCCAACTTCATGCAAATTCTGTACTCATCTCAAGAGAAGGCATTTACTGCAATTAGAAAGGGCTTACAAGTCTGATATAACTTACCAGAACTTACTGCTTCCTCGTTTAAAAATAAACACACCCCAAATAACTAGACATATCCTTGTGATTTCAAGAATCATGAGGATAGAAGAGAGGAACAGTTAATACGAAACTAAAAGGCAATCTGCCATGGTTCTGGGGACACATTACATCCAACTAAGGAGTAACAGTGTGCAAAAATATCAGACAGGAAGAAAACCAGAACTTAAACTACAGGTAAGAAAAGCATCACAAGAAAAAATCACCTGTTTTCACCTTGACAGAACAGCAGACAGTGCAGGACTGGATTAAAACTACCTACTGCTTTTATCTGCATCAAATTACTTGTGTCTGACTTGTAATTATTGAGGAGTTTGATCTTCACCAGGAAAAAACTGGATCTTTCTGGTACTCTGGTTTCTCTTCAGGCTTGTCTGTGTTTTGTAGTACTGGAGACATTCCTGAGTTAGTCCTGGAACTGGTATCAGTGTTACTCTGCCTGCTCAGCTATGCTAAGGAGAATTACATATTAGCTTGCATGCAAAGCCAGGCTAACACATCTCTACTTCCAGTATGTGGAGTATCCACAAATAGTAGAGGTTGCTTAACTGAGCAGAATAACAAAACTAGCCTTGACTTAGCCACTTAGTACAGGATGCCCTTGAAACCACTAGTAAATTCTGTCTTACTTACAAACACTGCTCACAGAGCAAATTATACAGTATTAAAACAATGTTGGGGGGGACATAAATAAATATCCGTGGGTTGGAGAAGGGAAGAAAAACATTTAAATTAAACTTACTGGTGGCTCATCTCCAGTTCCCAGGACAAACATGCTGACTTTCATATAGCCTTTGGCTCCTGAATTTGTATCTTCAGGATCACTCAGCAAAAGCCATTTCCTCATGACTGCATGGCCTGAAATAAAATAAACATCACCACTGGCCCCACTAATATCCATTACAAAATGGCAGACATAATATAAGCAAGTGAGTTATTTCAAAAGTATGCTTTATCCTAAATTACCCTAATTATTTAACAAAATAATCCTGTCCTTGACAGGTCTCAATAGTGCCATCTGAAACAAGAAATCTGGTGTTAAACTATTTTGGCATACTCTGTGTCCGACATAGTTATCAACTATTTTTGCATTTTTTTCAAATTTTAGGTCTTTGATAAAAAAGGGGATTGTACTTCATTGTGAACTCACTGAAAAGAGTTATATATTGTTGGATTTTTTAAAGTTAATACTTAAAGCAGCAAGCTTAAATAAATTTACATTAAATTTCTTCTTTTACCTTAGAAATTTAATGAAATGTTTCAACTTGTTGTAGTTTCAAGGAAAGAATTTCTGAAGTAACCATCACTTACCAGGCTCATCATAAACATAGCCAATGTCAATCTGAAATAAAGATGAAAGGCATTACCTCTGAAGAAATACCAAAACAGAAAAAGGGTTGGGCAACTCCCCCCATGTTTTTCATGGGCAGTACTACATTGTTGTCTTGTCACAAACAGAAGACAATTTACACAGAATATTACTAGGAGGAGAAAGAGAAAGTGCCTTACATTGAAAAATGAGGGATTTCAAATGGATAGAGCAGCCAAGAAGAAAATGCAAGAAAAGATGTATTAGAACTAATACATGTAGTTGTTTTCTTCTTTTCTTGGATCCCCAGCTTTTTCATTTACCAGAGACACAAGATGGGGCTGGCTAACTGCTTCTTGAATTCCCTATGCTCACTCATTATTTTATGTTCAGCCAGGCTTTTCAGAACACTTTTGTTCCTTCTTCCTGCTCAACATCTCATCCTTCGTGATGAAGTTTCATCCAGAAATGAAACTTTTTTTTTTAATTAATAATATCCTTTTCTTTATTAAGAATATGACTATTTCTTTCCCCAGTGTGTCAAATCTGGACAAGATTGCCTCATTCATTGTATCATATTTGAAACATGTTCAGGAATGTAAGTATGTTTGCTTATGGCAGTTGGGGCTAGTATTCCTTGCAGGTAAAGTCTGAAAGGGTGATTTTCTAGACAGAATAACCCTTGTGGTTTCCTGTTGGAATGTGTGCCTGCAGGAACAGAAAGTAGTTGGGTGACATGCTGTCACCTGCTTAGTGAATAATCACTTTTCCACAGAGCAATACACCACTGACTGAATCACTAGAAATCACAAAGAAAATAAGCAGTGAGAAGCAAAAAGCAACCAGCTTTGCAGCAGAAAGTGCTTCATTTAGAAAAGAGCACTCTTCCCTCTTTGCATATTTTTGTACAAAGCTGGTCTAGAGACCTACTGAATTTATGCAGCACCAAATAAGCAAGCAGAAAAGACAGCCAGCACCGACACTGGAAGTGCTGTAACAGTGGATCCCAGTAGCCATTACAATTGCCATGGGAATTCTTGGCAGGCAGATGTCTACTTCCCAGAACTGGCCATAACAAATCCAAGCAAAGACCATCTCACTAATATCATCAGAACCACAGAAGCTACTTTAATTAAGTGAATTTTCCACCATCGTTTTTACTTAACTTCTGACCAAAGGAATATCTCTCCACATCATTTGAGAATGTGTATCTTTATGCCACCGTACATATCACTATTCTGCCTATTAACTACCTAATAAAATTATCTCTTCAAACCCCACCTCATACCAAATAATCACCTAACCACAAAAGAAGAAAAAGTTACCTGGATGCAAATTAGAGAACTCGGTATATAAACCACACAAATTTCTTTAACAAGTCTTCTACTCAAATAAAAAAACCTGCTTACTAGTGCTTTGAGCAAATGGTCTCTAGCTCAAGAAGCAAGACATCATCAGGTAATTCTCTGGCCCCATGAAAAAGAAGTATAAATTTAAATATTTAAAACTAGTACTTAAAATTTTTCTCCCGTTTTATTTAAATTAGTCCAGATATGGAGTTTACTTCATACCCACCTTAAATTCACCCATTAGACAGTCTGCTCGTAGAGAGTGAGAATCATACACCTAAAAAGACAGAGGAGCATGAAACAGGAATGTTCCCAAACAACCTGGTGCAATGGCCAGAGGATGCTGCAGGTATCCAGCAGCCTTGTGAATATGCACTGGTTTGTCTTACCCGAATGCTAACTGTTTCATCAAGCAGCTCTAGAGGAGTCATGTGGACATTGTAGAAAAATATCTGTCAAGGTAAAAAGAAACAAAAACAAAACCTCATTTATCTTAAAATGATAAACACATAATTACTTGAACATAAAATGCAAAAGCATTATTTTATGAGGCATGTGAAGCATTCCTGATACAGTACTCTGCCTCCTTGCTGGACATACTATGTGGTAATTTAGTGCAGAATGAAAAATTGAATTTAGTAAATTGACTCAGTACAACACAGACCAGACAATCACAACTTCCATTTGAACAAACTCTGTCAGCATAACTATGCTGGAAACTTCCAGCGCTGCCTTTGCTCCTTGCTCTGCACTTGATATTTTTCTCAGGGGAACAACTTCAGAAACTATAAAGTTCATTTTCCAGAACATTAAATCCTGGTCTAACCATCTCTGTTGTAGTTGTCAAAGAGGATTTGTTTAGGGTTAGTGGTGATAGTGATTGTAATGATTTGAATTTTTGAAATTCAAGGCCACAGTAATAAATCTGATAGTTTGATAGCATGAAGATGTATATACTACTTATTAGCTTGTTTTCATAATGGATCATGCCTCACTAAACTTGGTCTTTGATCCCAGCTATATTCCAGTCAGTATTTTATACAGAAAAGTGTAAGGGTATATAAACATGGTCCCTCCAATTCCAGTTTTAGACTACTATAGATATTGAGACTGCCAAGGAATTGTTTCAACATAAGGTGCTATCGGCTTTCTGCCCACCCTATTTTTTTCATGGCTTCATAAATCTTGACTGCTACCTACAGCTTAATTCAAGTTTCTAAGTTTTATAAATTCCTTGTCTTGCCTGTGTGTGTTAAAAATGCTTGCCACACAGTTCCAAAATCTTCTGAATTTTTCACGCATGCCCAGACAATGAGAGTTATCTCCAGCACTTTCTCTATTACATTTTAGTTTTGCAACATTAGTCTTCCAGCTATGGGATCATTCTTGTCTCCCTTAGGTGGCTTTGAATTCTCTCCTGTATTTCAGTGTTTGATGTACAGACCCCCTGTCCAGACAGAGAAATCTAGTTGTGCTTTTACAAATCATGGATAGCAAGGCAGTGACATTTCCAGATTCTGTGGCAGTCCTATGACATTGCACTGAGCACTCATCTGCACACACTGTAGAGATCTACAAAAATTTCTAATTAATTTTTCTGTGATATTTATAACCTGCACACAACTATGCTAAGTGATTCTGTCACATGGCCAACTGCACCAAAGAAAATGTTCCATATGTCTCATATGAAGTTTGACTTCCTTCTAGATGGTTTTATCTGCTAAGACTGTGAGACGTGTTTAGTGAAGTGAATACATGAAGAAAGGGACTGGAAATGGCATAATGTATGTTAGCCATAGTTACCTACAAATATTAATAAATTCTTATTAATTGATCATAATGAAAGCTGTATTAACCATTTCTCTGCATTTTATAGGCTCAACACTTCAGCTAGAGGGTTCTTATACCACTTACTTCATCAAAAAATGGGTTATTTCCTCTTTTGATTCTTGTCCGGTGTGTCTGACCACAAATATGAACTTTGACTACTGGTTTTATGTTATTTCCAGGCAACTGACGACCTTCAATGATTCTAACACGGATCTGGAAAAAAAAAATCAAATATTTGTACTAATTCATTCTCTATAATCTGTGACCCTGATCACAGATAATATAACACCAGAACACCAGAAATGTTAGCCAACACCTGAAGTAGCTGACAGATATGAACCACACTTTGCAAGCTTAATTATGACAGTAATTTTACAAGACAAGTTAGGGTTAATTATTTCACTAGAGTTTTTCACTTGCCTTTACCATTTATTTTAAAAGTTGCTACAGTAGTTTTAAATCTATACAACTATACAGTAAATAAGGTTCATCCCCATTTCAGTCAGAACTGTACAAAATCAGACATCTCAGTGTTTCATTTAGAAAAGAGCACTCTTCCCTCTTTGCATATTTTTGTACAAAGCTGGTCTAGAGACCTACTGAATTTATGCAGCACCAAATAAGCAAGCAGAAAAGACAGCCAGCACTGACACTGGAAGTGTTGTAACATTTCAGTCAGAACTGTACAAAATCAGACATCTCAGTAACAGGAACACTTGAGGAATAATTTTGAAATACTGGCTTTCAAATGAAGAAGTTAATTATCTCTGTGGTGCATCAGAGAAGCTGACATTGAATTATGCTCAGGCTGTGTAAAAAGGTCACGCTCAGCAGACAGAGGGAACATGCAACATTTAATAAATCTATTACCTGGAAATCTTGTGGTTTGTTAGAGAGGATTCTCCGTGTTTTCTTTCCTTTGGTGATGCGTTTAGCTAGCTGGGCTTCCTTTGTGCCACTTGGCACTGCTGGTGTGATAGCACCAACTGGACCATCCAACCCTTCCTCATAACCTCCATCATCTTCTCCATCTCATACAGCAAAAAAACAGTGCAAGTAATAAATAAATAAATAGCAGAACTTGCTGTTAAAGTTACAGAAGTAAGAGTCTGATATCCAGAATTCCACTAAAATTCTACTATTAGCTCACATCAACATTTTTTTTGCCAACGATATTCTTCCAACTCCTTTTGAAAGCTAGACATTTTAGCCTGCTTAAGAACAAGTTTATATCCTAACCAAACTAACTCTAGATCAGTCTCTCTTCTGGATGCAGAGCAGCTAATACACTTCCCATACACATTTTTATTCAGCTGATTGAAGCAAAGTTCAGCTGTAATCATCCTCCAACTAGTTCAGAATTCACCACAAGGGATTCATTTTATTCCAGTTGAATAAACATTGCTGTTGAATGAATCTTGCTGTTTCCCATCACCGAGACTAGGCTACAGCACAACATTGGTTTTTAGTTCATTATCTTGAATGCATGAATACATTTGGGGTCTGCCATCTAAAATAAAATGGAATCCTTCTCCACAACATTTAAGTGTGGAATAAGTTTTTCAGTACAGCTCTTTGACAGTTCTGAAATCAGCACATCTCTGTGAAAGACAGTTCTACAACCACATGACTCTATAATACTGAATCATACTCTGAGATTCCAGTATTGCAAAATAGGATCCATAAATATCTAGACCACAAAAGTGGTCACTCCCTTGTGTTTCCAGCTTTTCTTAACTGGACAGTGACTATGGTAAAATTTAGAGGAAGCTGTGTCCCTGGTGGTTGGCATTAACAGAATGTATACCGACTTCATAAATTACAATTCCACTCTCCAAGGACACCTCTGAGAGAAGCCAGTGCAATCAAAATTTCCCTCCAGAAGACTCCTGATTTCAATTTTTTCCTTCTTATGTTATTATCTATCACCAAATAATGGTCAAAGTGATTTACTTCTCCTCAAACACAAAACATTTATTAAGCTTCCTTATTTCTGCAAAAACACAGCCTTGATACTAGGCTTATTATTTTCCAATCAACTGAAAAAGCTTGCTGTTTCACAGTTCTTTTAAGAGTCTGGAAAACCAGATCTCAAAAATACTCTCAGCAAAAGCCTGGTTAATATGCTATACAGAGAGACCAAAGAATATTCCCTACGAATCATGTATTTCATTGCCTAGTCAAATATTAACCTAATATAAAAGTGTCTTCCAAAAGTTAATTGTTCTTCAAGGGAAAAGAGGTTTAATTAATCAAGAAAATTTTTTCACCAAGCTCCCTGACATTGAAAGTAATAGATGGGATGTCTCTGCATTTTGGTTAGCCCTAGAATTGCAGCAGAAAATTGCCATTTCCTTGAACATTCAAACCCTTCTTTCCTAAGCAAAAGCCATTTTGAAACATTTTTAAGCAAATAGAGAAAATTATGCTAAAATCCATTTCATGTCCGGAAATGCCAATTTTTTTCTTAGCTTATGAATCATCCTTACTTTTTTAAAATAACTATCTGGCAATCTTGACATGCTTGCTTCTGGTGAACAGTGCTGCTGAACTGCTTTCTTGCCTTATCTTAAACAGCTCCTAGAGCTTTTAACAATAATGCTCTGAGAAAAGGTTGAAATACCTTCCTGTGCGCTGGTCCCTCCTGGATCAGCTGGATTTGAAGGTCCAGCTGGTGGCTCATATCCTACTACCAAATCAATTGTTGCCTATAGAGAAATAGTTTTTTATGAAGCCCACAGTACTCACAACAGTTTGACTTAAAGCAGTAAGTTGTTCTAACACTGTGCATGAACAGTTATCTATTCATGGGCATAACAGTTTTTATACAGTTTCAGCTACTAGTAAATTAATAAACTCTTATTAAGCTATATATACATACAAACAATAAAGATTACACAATTTGCAGCTAATGGACTAAGTTCTAAAATCATATCTAACAAACGGAGTCACTGTGTTTATATGTAGAAAAATCTGTCACAATACAAGCATGTAAGATGTTCTACAAATGGTAATTTTAGTTCCACAATATTCATGGCAGACAGACATGGCATTCTGAATTTGCAGAAAGAAAAACAAAGACAATAGAGAAGTAACACTATCTCATCAACAACTTAACAAGTCTGAACCATAAGTAATATTTCCTATCTGGCTTTTTTAATTGCTTATTCATATCTCCATCCTGGAAGAAAAACACTACGTCATTTTCCATTCTAATTATAGAATTGTCTTTTTTGTGCTTGACTGTGGTTTTGGATTTTTGAACAAACCATTATTATTCCTAGTTTCCAGAGTAACATGAGGAGTCAGCAAAAAAAAAGCCCAACCCCATGACACACTCATCATGATATTAAACTGCAGCTGGTGAGAGATTGAAATTAGGTTTCCAGTCTCTCATTATTGAAGTGTACTAGAATGCAGTATGAAGTGCCTTAACAGATACACTGCGCAAACACAGTAAGGTTCCAAAAACTACTTAATTAATAACTAAGTTAATAACCATTTAAATTTATCATGTGCTAAATCAAGTTAAGCAAGTTCTTGTGTAACTTTCTGAAGGGTGAAGGCAGTGAACATGGACATGACCATGTGCTTTCCAGAATCAGTGCTACGACACAGGCAGCTGTTACAAAGCACTGGGCAAAAAAGGAACATTTGGAACTTGGAAAATGCACTTTTCCAACATCAGGCTGATTTCCATGCATACTCTGTGGCCCATAATATTTATAACACATATATACAATTACATAATGTATACAGAGAAAACAAAACTATGTCTGGTTATAAATTTCCTCTGTCTGGAACTTTTGCTAGAAATTTCCAAGAATTAAATTGATATTAACCCTGTTGCTGGAGCATTTTGATCAAGAATACAGTAAAATAAGAAAATGTAAGTCACTCACTCCAGTTTCTTGTCCCCTTTCATTCAGTAGAGGTATGAGTTTGAAGGGAAAAGATCTGCTTTGGTTACCTACAAGATCTTTAAGTGCTACGGATGCACTGCCAATTAATCTGAAATTAAATAAAAATCATTATTAGAATGCAAGTATACGTCAAACAGAGGTTCCCATTTTTCTTTTGCTAGCATCTGTTAGTCTACCAAGTAACTCCAGCCTGACTTGAAAACTCAAAGCACAACAAAAGACAATTGCAAATGCCACGTAATGATTGTTTACTGATAATTTTTACTTTCTGTTTCATTACACTCAAATGTGTTGGTGTTCTTTATGGCAGCCACAGCTTTAACCTAAAAGAGGTTAAAAAATGAAATTATTTTTCTTGTATTTTTCTTGTATTATACAGAGGATTAAAATAATCTTCTGTATAACTTTCAATGGCCATGTCACTTATTTCCACCACTGAATTCTCATTGGTAAACTAAAGAATATATAAATTTCTTTCCCTACACATACTTTCAAACTCTTAGGTGAGAAGTAGTGAATATTAACTAGATATAACTGTTGTGCTACACAGAAAGAGACACAAAACCAGACACATCCACGTCTCTGTAACGAAAACAGTGAAACAGAACAAATGCAATCAATGTGCTTACTAGAAAATTACAAAATTAATCCTCTTGCCCATACTCTGCATTTTGGAATAGGTTCATCTTTTTGCTTCTAAATTCTCAGAATTCTCTAAATTCTCATTCTGAGAATTCTAAATTCTCAGAATGCTCTAAAGGTTCTAGAGCAGTCTACCAAAGGAAGGTTTCAAAGGGATCTGATGTGGTAGACTCTTCTGAGCTGCTTCTGCCAACTTTGGGACTGCACCTGTCATTCCCACCCTCTCCCAGAAAGATGGAAATTGCAGATACTTTTAACCTGAGAGACTACTTTTAGTTTAGGCAACATTTCTTAGTGTGGTACTGGTCTCATGACACCTGGCACATATTTCATTCCCATGGTATGTAGTAGCAGTTTACTCCCATATTGAAGTGGATTACTGGAATAACTGAGATTTTTTTCAATGAAAAAAAAACCAAGATAATTTTACTCTGTAAATATTTCAAAGAACATGTGTTAGAAATAAAATACCAGCTTTGCTGCCGAAGTGGAAAAAAGATCTGTACACAGAGAATCTAAGATCTGTACACAGAGAATCTAACTGAGGTCCCCTGAAGTTACAGAGCTTTTTCATGGAGCAGCTAAGGATGCAAAGATATTTTTGACATGGAGCAAGAGCACTATTATAGCTACTCTTTCATATTGTGTCACGAGAACATAAATTAATTTTTGGAAAGCACATTAGGATACCTAAGTATAAAACAACAATTTCCTGCAAATATACCTTCCAGATATTACACATCACAACCTCTGTTTAGCTGCAGAAACTTAGATATTTTGAGGTGCCATAGAAGGGAAAAAATCAACAAGACTATCCGTAAGCAGCTAGGCCACATCTGACTCTAGATAAAGAAAATATTTTCCTATGCACATTTGTAGAAAATTCATGTAGACTTGACCTTTTGATTTGATATGAGCTAGAGTGACTTAACTTCAAAAACATCATCAATTCAGAAGCCATCCAAAGCAATCTCAAATCATCAGGATGAATGTTTCAGCAACCACACCCTCCTATCTGGTGACATTAACTCAAGAATTGCTGTTCACCTGTAGTGCTTTTGAAATTTTCCACTGTACATTTCCATTTCTACATCCTCATCTGCCCTGTACAAATGACAACTGCACACATTTGAATGCATAATAATGCATTTCTAAAACAGTGATCATCTTCAGCAGACTGAAGAGGGAATCAGTTACACAGACTTCTTGCTTGCAGCCAGCTGCCTCTATATGTTGCCTCTATATCCCTTTATTTCCCCCTCTTTTAGCAGATTGGCAACAACAGTCTCCAGTCGTTTTCCACTCTAACAAGACTGAGAAATTTAATATTCAGTCTTTAAACTATCTTAGTCCACTTGTAGACTTAATCAAATTCTAAGCTTTGGGCACTATTCTGCCTTTCCCAAAGTCATCCTGTTCACTGGATTTGGCCTGTTTCACCCCTCCCTTATCAGAGCCACAGAACTGATGAGGTTGAAAGGAATCACTCAGGATCACCTAGTCCAGTGCCTCTGCTCAAGCTTAGTCAGCTAGAACAGGTTACCCATGACTATGTCCAGTCTGGTTTTGATCATACAGCTACTCAACAACTGAAGTAATGCATTCCAAAGTAACAAGGAATGCCTCAAAGTCATCCTTAGGTCTCATCTTTGTCACTTGTGTACAAGTCTTAGAGAAAACCTTTTTTCTGACATGGTTCTCTTGGGTGTTTAATCTTGGGGCTAAGTCTGCTAAGACAGATCTCAGGAGCTGTTGTGAGATCACGTCTATCACCAGTTCATTGATGTTTACAGCTTTGCTGCAAGGTCTGCTCCTGTACTTTCCTCTGACAGGTAATTAGACCCCAGGTCTCTGCATGGCTACTGTGAAGTTGCTCGGTTCCTCTGAAATTTGAAGACTTTTTACCTTCGGGCAGGATTGTATGTGATCTCCATCTGAAGTCATGACTTACAAGGTGACAAGGAATCCTTTCCTTCCAGCACAGCTGAACAGAGTTTCCATCACCTGTTCATCATCAAAGGACACTGTTCTTTGCTGGACCTGTTTCAGCTTTTTTCCTCTTGCCTGAGCAGATCAACACTTGCCCATTTAATTCCAGATCACATTAGTCTCTTGACACCATCAAGTGGGACAGTTTCTGCTACTGGAATAGCTTAATGCATCCTCTGACCTTTTGTTCATCAGCTGTTTTAGTAGAAGACCAAAGCAGACGAGTATTGTTTCTTAAATCTTTAAGTACCTTTTTGGCCATCCCTAAGACTTCTACAGGTGTAATGCCTGATCAGTCTGGTCTCTTAAACTTTTCCAGTTTTGCTGGAGTAAAGCAAAAAACCCTGTCCTGCCACAAGCAATTTAAAGATTCTGGTCTACCACTGGAGATGACACCAAAAATAAATGCAAAGTCCCTATTCAGAAGCTGATTTTGAACTTTACCAGGCCTGTGACAGTTTCCCCACAGTGATCAAAGGAAAATACCTAGTTTATAAGCATGAAATCAATGAACTACTGATGACCAACTACTAAACACTGAGTTGCATTTGTGCCAAAGCTAATTAATCCGTTAGTACTGTGGTTAGCACTTCCTGTTCGCTGCCTAAATAACCAAGTGAAGTGAAACTTCACACCCATGTCTGGATCAGGAAGTGCTAAGTCACTGTACCAACCATTTTGTTATTCCTCTTGGTTTGAAGGTAGCAATATATTCTAAATTCTTTAGCCTATCATGTCCTCTAGCTGCTTACATGCTACTTCTACTGGAAGCCCCAAGGTTTAAATTACTCAAGAATCAAGCATTTAAATTCTTTTCATCTATTTTTATGGATTTATTTTGGCAGAGGTTCATATTTATGATTCTCATCAGCAAACTTGGTTCTCCACTGCAGTTATAATTACTATGTTCAACCTTTCTTTCTCAGTGTGTATATTTCATTATAGAGTATGCTACAAGACCCAACACCCACCTTCTCTTATTCCTGCGATGTTCAACTATTTTTATTAAGAAAAACCTGTATTTTATCTTTACTTATTTGATAATACTCTTTGCAAGAACATACTTTAAAAAAACACAAATCATGGATACTGATCTGAACAAGGAAGAAAAGCCCCAAACTGAATCTTAAACTGTCTAGATCTTGCACATAGTGGCTGCGAGCAAAGCCTCTATGTACAGTCACACTGATGTGGAAAAGAATTCACACAAAAGGGTACAGCTGTAGGAGGATTTAAACAATCTGGAAATTATTTAACTATGAGAAATCCTTAGTAATGATTAAATAATTTGCTGCACTGCTCATTTGTAGCTGCATTTTTCTGTTAAGTGAAGGGTGTGTCCAATCTGTTTTTCCTGTCTCACTAGGTTACTAACTACACAAAGGACATGGGGAAACACCTAATCCCAGCTCATTTTCTTAACTTCACAGGGACAACTGACATTACACTGGGGTTTTGGAGATTTTTTTAACTGCATAAAGTTTTGTGTTTTGAGAATTTGAAATCTTTCTACTAACAGTATTAGATGTAATAGAAAACAGATGTGTTCTCTTTTCAAACATCTTTATGCCGGAAAATCTAACTAAGCATGAATCATATGAGTCCTCCAGTTTATTCCTATGATGTTTTGTCTGTATACAGTGGTTTGCTTTATTTATCTTTTCCAATTATTGTGACTATTCACCATGAAGAGCACTCATTAACCTATCTGCAAAAGTTTAGTGATCCTGTAAATGAAGCAGTAAATTTTCTCTCCAGGAAAACAAAGAAATGGAAAAACATCCAAATGTTCTTTCCGGCTTAATTTACAGAAACATGCCAAAGCAATGAGTTCAGTGCCTTGGCACAGTGTAAAAGCAGAATAACATCCACTGTACTCCCCCTCCTGCATGTTTAAAAATGGACTGGATGGACAGTTGTATCAGCTTTTAGGAGCTGCAACAAATCATGTCTTGCAATCTTCAGCTCTGTTGCTCCGGAGGATAGTACAGGTTCTGTGGTCACCTCTTGGGCATAACAACAACAGACCAGGTGTCTGGAACTAGTTAGGACCAAGCGTGGATGGAACAGCAGAGTGTGTATTGAACAGGAGCTTTGTGACTGAGCAGCCAGAGAGGGAGGCTGGGCTGAAAAACACAGTGCTCTGCTTCTGCCCTACAGACAGGCAGGAACAGAACATTTCAGAGAAGGCTGCCACTACTTTGAATGTATTAACAGCAATCCCCACTGCTTATTTTCCTCCAGAAGCCAAAGGCATGGTGTAGGTTCTTTTTGTTGCTCATTCTCAGGCAACGGAGGCCCCTAGACATACTCTTTACACTCAAAAACTAAATCCAAATTCAATCTAGATTTTAAAATAAAATATATAAAAACATGAATCTCTAAAGGGTCAATTGCTGATTTCAACTCAAATCCCACTTAGCTTAGACACCTAATAAACCTCCCAGGTTAATGGGTCTACTTGTGAATGTCAAAAGCAAACACTGGGTTTCTTAAACTGCCATTGGAATAGCTTTCAGTAGTAAGGGCCTTAGATAGGCATTGGGCTCCACCTTCCAATCCTGAACTAGCAAGCAGACAAACCATGGGAGTGTTATTTGCACAGTCTTCCACTAAGCACTGTTTTGAAATGCTGCAGCACTTCAGACATGTATCTAACTATAGACTTTTTCTTAAGTATTAAAAGAGGATACCGTGAAAAAGCAGCAAATCTATGATATGGTAGTCCTAAATCTCTCTCTAACTCAGTAAATAGAATCAGTAACTCTACAGAAATACAGGTTATACGTACATGCAATTGGTAGGTGAGAAACTTATTCCACATTCCCTCCTTTCATGTACTCTTTCATCTAAATGTGAATGTTCATAAATATCAAATCTCTTCTGTTGCTACAGTGCTTTGTGTCTTTAAAAGAACTACAAGGTGCTGTTTCCTATTACCATGTTACAGTCACAATGCCTGTTCATGTGTTTCTCACTTCTCACCCCCTTACCCTTTCCCTGCCAATATGCCTTCCAAACACATCACACATTGCAAATATGAGAATGTTATTGAGGATCTATTTTCAAAGAACATTGCTTTGAAGGTGTTACTCTGGCTTTGGTATGAACAACTTTCTGTGCATCAACCCAAGCAAAACAAACAGGCATTTGCACAAGCTGGGGGTTAAGAGTTACAGATATGAGTGCAGATGATATTTACAAATACAATTTGAAGAAAACCAATCACATGACTGCTTAGCTTTGAATCCATGTACAGAGTGAAACATTTTAGGTGTTTCAGATCATCAATTTCCTTTATTTTCTGATGCATTATAAAGTCCATTATAAAATCCTGATTATTGATAAGCTTTCCTATCTCGAGTTTTGAGAGCTCCCTAAAGTCAGAGGCATGCAATATATTCCTGCCTAACTGACCTGCAGGAATCTCAAGAATGAGAGACCTGAGGGCACTGGCTTGATTCACAGCAATTTTATGACAGAGCTGTTAAGAGTATTGTAAAAATCAGAATCCACATGTTGGGAAGAGGCAGAGAGTAGTAAAGAGAAGCTAACAATGGAATTGGGCTACTACGAGTAAACATGAATGTTTGCCTAACACATGAAATCTGTCACAAAAAGAAAGAAAATATGACACTTCCTTTCACAATAGCAAAGAGAACACTACTTGGCATTGACAGAAAAGAGAGAGCACAGCAAACAGCAGCTATCAGTTCCATTTCCCCCCTGTACTTCTCTATTGAAAGTTGTGTTTAATATTGGGGTGGGAGTGGGTAGGGAGAGAGAAAGAAGGAACATACTTGTTTTGTCCAATTGTTTCAAAATCCTTCACAATAATTGTTAGGGAAGATGAATTATCCAGAGCAATTCCTTTCAAGTCAAATTCAACAATCTGAAAAAGAAAAAAAAATGGACTAAATCCAAATTATAATGGCAAGTTATGTAAAAGTTAACAGCAGAGTAGCATATACAACAAAATTATTCCGAAATAAATTCTGCATTTAATAAGAGACCAAGTCCAACTTACATTTGCAAATGTAAAGCATGTATTTGATTTGCTAATTACTAGCAACAACAGCACAATTAAATTGTTTAACAGTGGGCCATCATTTCTTTTGCAGTTCCAGTTCCTCACACTAACATACATATTATCTTGTCATTCATAATATCTAATGTTAATCCCCTCCAATATTGGCTGAACTCAGTTGTTATTGAATTTAAATGAATATAGCTGTGTGTTCCCTTTCTTTATAATTCTAATTGCAAAATGTAAGAAAAATCTTTAACTTTCATTTACCATTGTGGAAAAACACTGCTAAGAAAACATTCACCCCAGGAAAAATATTACTGAAGATGCAATGTAAGACAAGGCCTACAAATAAACCATGAGGACTTTCAATACATAATTCCTTTTAATTTAATGGTTTTTCCTGGTACATAATAAATTATCCCATTATGTTCCCATACATGTAGCTAAACAATGGCTGAGTATAATTTTGATTGAAAGAAAGTGGGAACAAAAGCAGGCCACAAACTCAGCAGTTATCCATCTAATTTTTCATTAACAAATTACTAATGAATTGTAATATATGGTGCAAGATGAATCCATTCCCCTGCATTTACTATCTTGGAGGAACACCTAACACTAGATCCTCTTTCCAACAACATGCTCAGCTGTTGAAACTGCCTTAATGACCTTACAAGCATTGTCTTAAAATGACCAAGGATTTCTCTTTTTAAAAATTACCTCATTCCAAACAGGATTGAGTTCATTTTCAACTTTCTTTGTTTTCTTTTTTTCATCTACAAAGATAAACAAAGCATGGTTATTTGTTTTTGCTAAAGCACTACAAAAATATCATATTTTTTCCTTTCACTTTTCTAAAGACGGTTTGAACTTTAAAACAAACATTCCAATTCTTTTTTACCTCTTCCAGAAGTTTTACAACCGAGAAGTCCCCTGGGCAATTTTAGTAGTTCAGGCTTTTTATTGTTTTGTTTAGGCATAGCTAGATGTATTTCCAAAAAACCAAAATAAATATTTAGGTTTTGCAACCTTTTATGACCCTTAGCTTCACCTTCAATAATGATGAAAAAAGACAGACTAAAAGACTTGGAGGCATCAAACCAAACAGTAACCATAAAGTGATAGCAGTAAAATACTACTTTTGAAAGTAGTAAAGAAAATGTGTTACATATTACCATATTTGAGTTAAAAAATATTTTTTAATGTTTACCTCTGGAATAAAATCACATGGAAAAAAAATCTTAAGATAAGCTTACAGTGTCAGCACTGTCTGGTTTAAATGAGCAAATATCAGAAGAAATATACATGCCTGTAAGAGGAAATGCAATCCTTCCTGAAAAAATGGTTTGTAGGGGTTATGTAGATATGACTTCACTGAACTTACTGTGGCCTAAAAATTACAAAAATTGCAAATTTTCCATACTTCATGGTAAAATTTGCATTTGGGCAAGCTACAAATCATGAGAATGTGGAGTGTGGTACAAATTATACATACCCTGGCATTATTTTTCCTGTTCAATTACAATATATGCCTATAGCTCCAATGAGGATGTCTTTTGACACTCAGAAACACGAAAGAGCACAGACAAACACAGCTCTTTAAACAGAGATTGCATATATTAGTGATAACAAAAGAGCATATTTAAGTGCAGGGTGTAAAGCAGCTGCTGATCTCCAAAATGCTCAGCCACCACAAGAAGTCCAAGCTTCAGACGCACCCCACATCTTTAAGGACTCCAGTAAACATAATTGCATTTTTTAAATTTGAAGTTATGACTGTACTTAGGTTGGAAAATGTTGCAAAGGCCTGGGAAGCAAGACTAAAGATAGGGCAAATGGGCAAGTTCATATACCCACTAGTCAGGTTGCTGACTGTGGTGGCTCTTTTTATTGGATGAGAGTGGGATGCACTGAAAAACGTTGGTCCATGCTGCAAATTACAAGAACTGACTCCCATTTATGTAACAGGAATTGTCTACAATTCATACAGGATATTGACTCACATTGTAGGACAAAGGAAAGAACTTTCATAACATACCATACTGTGGCCTGACATTTTGCAGAACAAAGCACTAATTAACAAGCTAGTGAGAGTAATTCAACTTTATGCTAGCTAATAGGAAACAAAGTACTTTCAAAATTGGGTATCCCAGAATATCTGGGCTTGGGCACTGATAAAAGATGTTTTCACTGCCAGTGAAAAACAGGAACAGTTACAGCTGTTTGTAAAGAGGATAACAAATAACAGACCTGATTCTGATGGAACTAATCATTAAAAGTCCCAGGATCCCTGCCTAAGCTAAAATGTAACTCTCTGAGTCCTGGCTTGAACAACAGTCAGAACAATTCTTGACTTTGAGCCAAATTTTCCACTCTGAATTATTCATTTTCACAAAAGCAAGATTTATGTTTCCACTAATATGCATATTCTAGATTACACTGAGGAAAAAAACCCACTTTTTCTGTTATGCATCTGTGTGAAAGCTGGATGAAAAAAAACACTGGGAAGCACAGCTTAACTGGGTTTTAGTTGTAATTTTAGTCAGAGCATGACATTCACATTCTTCAAGGAAATATTTTGCAAATATTCTCATCTCTTTACTGACTTCCTTTGTACTACACTTTTATCAGTATTTTAATGCACTGGGTGGTGGTGGTGGTATTTGTTTTTAAGCTCTTGGCAAAGGTCTTTCTTCTTCCAGTCAAAAATCCCTGTTGCCTAGCAGGGTGAGGTGGATTGCTCAATTATTCCAGGAGCTCACAAAAGTTTCAGGTCCTCAGGCTGTTTTCCTCTGCTGGTAAAGATTGCAGCTATAGCAATCAAAACTAAACCACATCAGGATAAACTGTGCAATGGGGCCAGTCACCATTTTTAGTGTGGTCCTACTGTTAAAAATACATATTTTAATGTTGGCTTTTCGCATATAGCAAGATGATTACTTTATGTATAATATAGCAAAGTTGTATTGTATGTTCTTTTATTAATAGAGTTTAGAAATGTAATGAATGTATGTTCCTTTTGATTGTAGCATGATAAAGACTGAAGTTTTTTTGTAACATCTGCACTGACCAAACCAGAGANTGAAATAGGAAATTATAGTGGATACAGGTAGAACACTCTATGCTTGTTTCTTTAAAAACTAACTACAGTAACTGTGTTACTGTAAGAGAAATTACTATTTGCTTTATCTTGATGGAGGCATTATATTACCTTATTTAACATGCTAGTTAATATTGTCAGGTGGAAATGACTGTAATAAGAATTGAATGGCTCAGTGTCCAAAAAAAATTAGGATGAGCTGTTTAAATAATAACTGTTCCATCTTTAAAAAGATTACAGTATAGCAAAACACTTATGTTTCCATCTTATTTTTTTTCTATTATAACTAGCATTTTAATCAACATGAGCAGGTGGGGAATAGCAGAAGCAAACATTATCTTTTACAACAGTCCTAAGTCTAAGATTCAAGAGTGAATTGCATTTCAGTTAACAAAGTATCCAAAACAATTTTGTCAAAGGAGATTGCAGGATCAAATTGAGATTGCATGGTGGCAGCAACTGCAGGATCAAATGGGCAGACCTCCAAAACCCTGGAAATTAAATTTAGATAATTCACCTTTCTGCAAAACAGAAAATTTAAATCTAGTGAATAATTACACTCCAAAACTATTTTCTTTAATGCACTGAAATATAAACTAAAATAGCTTTGAACTACTGCAGGCCTGATGAAAAGCTCTTAGATTAAGTACAAATGGAATCAAGTTGGATCAATCAAATGAAACGCCATTTCACCTCAGTTTTTACTGCATAAAGTGGCATGAGGCAGCCAAAACAAATGATCGAAATATCTTGGCATTGACTGCACATACAAGCAATTGAATCAATTTTTACACACTGAGACAAGAATCTAACAAACCAAAAAAATTACACTCATTTAAACATTATTATTTCGTGTCACTTTAGCAAACGGCAACAGTTTTTTATATTAATTTGACCAATGAATTGTTTCACAGTGAGTGAAAGAACAGCAAGAACAGCAAGAACAGCACCCAGTTCCAAATAGCAATATTCGTTTACTCTCAGGGTGTAGCTGTCTTTGAACTGTGAGCTGTTCTTAAAGTAAATAAAAGTTCCATCCCATTGGAATGGACATAAATGTGTAAAAAAAAAAAAAAAAGAAAGAAATGCTTGCACAAAACTCCTCTGCTATATCAGAACAGAAACAGCTACCTATTTCCTCCTAATATGCAGCTAATATATATCACTGTAACAATTATATTAACTGCCTAGTCTGTAGCCAGCTTAGTTAAACAAATTGGATGAAATCTATTCTATTCATAGATAAAACCATTTTAACTTGCATGTCAACATATAAAACATTTGCAGTCACTTTCATACTAACAGTTGCAGTATAATGAGGTTTTCTTCACAGCATGGCTGTAAAGGTCTGAGACTGAAAGACTATGTTTCCATGGGAGGCTTAAATTTACTGAATCTGATATCAGCAAAGGTCCTGTAAATTAAAATTTGAACAGAATACTGTTCTAGTGAATTGTCAACTTCCACAGCAATTTTCTGTCAAATGAGTGCTGTTCACTAAGACTTCACTGAGAATACTCCACAGTCAAACAAGAACATGAAAATGTGCTGCAGGGCCATGGCCATAGTCCTGCAAATGCTTGAATTTTTCCCAGTCTAGAACATGTACTCCCAAATGTGTTTTTTATGTCCCCCAGGATTTACACTGGTAGGGACTAAAGTTAAAGATTAATGTCCTTTGACATAATCTTCCCAAAATAAGACTGGTTTCCTATCTCTACATATTAACAGGGTAAGGGGAGAACCAGCAGTGTATATAAAAAGAAATCTATAAACATAAACAGCTAGAAGTAAAACATATTTTAGATATGACTCTATGCCCTTGCACTTGGTAACCAGGTACTCCACTTACAAATTAAATCAGAGTTGCTTAATAGCTGGTAAAAGCCTGGTATTTTCTGTCCCACTTGAATCCCTCTGGACAAGAAGCAAACAATCAGACTGTTGGTATGTAGTAAAATCACATGAATAGAAGTGGCAGGATAATGAGAAATTCAATATCCTACTAAAAACCTGTCACAATTATGAAGCCGACACTGCTTAAGCATGTTTGGGAACATTAAAATCCCAATTATAATTCATGAAGGATAAATATAAATTCATTCCTTTAATGTCTGTTGTCCAATTCTTTGTTTGGATAACTGAAGGACTGAAAAACAAATCCAGCAATGAAGAAAAAAAAATATCTGTAAATTATATTTACTAGGTAAAAGTTAACTGCATTAGAACACATAGAAGGAAGAAAAGCTTACAAGGAGGGATTAAACAGACACATGCATAAAGAAGGGAAGGCACAAACCAGCTCTGGAGTCTGAAACTGCACGAACAGAGGCAACACAGAAAGCCAAAACTGGCAGGAAAGCAAAGACAAGGAAATGGAAAGAGAAAATGGATACTTAAGAAGCAGCAGAATGTGAAGCAAACCAGAGAAATTACAGTACATTCACTTTTTGCAGGGCAAGTAAAATAATATTTTAAGAATTTTGAAGTTCCAAAAGCTACTGAGACAGGCTCTGCCACTTGTTCTAACACACAGGGTGGTTAAAAAGGCCAAAACAAACCTTGAAAAAAAGAAGGAAACTGAAGGAAATGGAATGATTTCACATCTTTCTGATGGTGAAATAAATGTATCTGAAAACTTGTTACCTTGAAAGTGAAGATTCTGCATGTGCAGTGCCTTGTCCTTTTCCAGCCTACAGCTGTCATGATTTCAGATTTGGTTTCTAAAGCTGACAAACTCCTGCAAGTATTTTTCACACTCTAAAATACTGTTTGGATTTCAGTGCACAGTTAGGAAACCAGGTCAACCAGGAGATAAGATGCCTGTTCGTCACTTCGCTTTGATGTATTACATGATCCAAAATTGCTTAAAGCTTTTAGCACCTTAAAGATAAATCAATACCAGAAATCGAGTTCCTCTAGTCTAGCCAAAGTGAGGTAATGATGGCAACAGGTAAAGTACACTGGGAACCATAATTCGCTTTCCATATAAATCCTAATTTTACCACAGTCTTCTCCTTCTCCTATATATAACCGATGAGCAATGAAAGTGAAAAATAGTTTCCTTCCAAAATCTTCTAATTAAATAATCTCAACAGGCAAAATTTTGATGTGCAATTCTGTCTGTGAAAGAAACAACACAACACCCCCCCAACCCAAGATAAAACAAAATCAAACACCTTCAGAAATAGTACTACTGTTTTTCAATGTACTACTTGTAATAACAATAAATCACATTTTTATTGCATGTGTGTGACAGTGAGCAGTGCCTGTTCAAATTAATCAAGATAGGAATGATTTTCCAAATGAAAAACAAAGTAATCTTCAGTATCAGAATTAAAAGTGGGTTCATTTATGCAATTAGATTTGTTTTTGAAACAACAGCCTAATCCTTTGGCAAAGCTTGTAAAATGTGGATCCTGAAACAGAAGCACAGCTGGTCAGAACAGACCAATGCACTCCACCCAGTTCAAACTTCATTCAGGTAACTCCTGTCTCTAATGAAAAAGTTTTTCCTAAAATTACATCAGATATAATTTCAGGAAAACATGTTTTCCCAGATTTTCAAATACTTACAAAGGGCACTATCTTTTGCAAAACTTCTGCCCTGACTACATTTATGACAGTTTTGCTTACCTTTAAAAATAACAGAAACGATAGGATCTGGTTTCCCAAACTTGGTTTTAGGGATATTGGTAGCAGATTCCACAATCACCCGAAGCATTGCTCCCCGTCTTGCCTAAATGCTGACTATTCCCGAAGGAATTAAATTTTCAGTTTCACAGTCCTTATCTTCTGGACTGAAATGCTAGCAGGAAGAGGAGGCAGGGAATTACTGGTTTACAGCAAAGGAGGTCTATGGGTGGGTCTATGACGGTCTAGCTACTCAAAGCTCTGGGAAAAAAAAAAAAGTACTGTAAGTTGACACCACGGTTCTATCTTGCTGCACAGAAGGAACTCTCGCTAGTGAAATCCTGTAACAGAAAGGGCACATTGCAAAAACTCAGATTTCTTGTTGCTGCTTTTATTCTTAAACTGCGTGATAAATATCTCGTCAGAAACCAAGGCAAGAATAAGCATTAAGCAACATGAACATTAAGCACGACTCTAGAACTCGAGCTAAACCACATCTGCCTCTCGGTATACCAAGGTATGAAATTTCACGATGGTTTATATTTTTTTTTTTCCCTCCACAGTTTTTAGAACTTCATTGTTCGCAAATGCTTTTGGTTTGTCTCCGTGTCAGCCTAGTCACAAACTGGCGATGATCCCAAAAAACAGTGTAAGTCCTCCCCCTCCTGTTGTATTCTGGAACAACGAGACTGCAGCTTCCTCACGGCACATCTTGGATATAGTAGATTTCTTGAGGAATTATTGAGGTACGTATCCATAACTAAAAATCAAAAAGTATTAAGGAAATGCGTGCAAAAAAAGAGAAAAGTGACAAGACCCTCTGTATTGTTTGGAGGCATATGGATGTTTTATCTTAACACAATCACGCCGGTAACATGAACACGTAGATGATATGCACAAGAGCTCGGAGCTCCCCCGTGCTCAGCGTTAGTTTTTCTCAGCCGTGAACAGACGTAAAAACCCGAGAGGTTCACGCTGCCACTGCCACACGTGTCCCCGTGTCCCCAAGGAGAGAGGAAAAGGCAAGCCAGAAAGATGGAACAAAATGAGTCACAAGTGAGCGCAGTTCAGCCCACTTTTCACATGGTCATATGAGATCTATCCTAACTGTCTCTCTAATTTCTAAAATTATTAGATTCGGGGTAGATTAAGAGGATTTTCCGGAGAAGAAAATCACACGTGTTCAGGGAGGAACGAGGACAGACACGTAAGAGCCAGCAGTGAGCGGGCCCGGCAGACTCGTCCCGAGCACCACGGCGCACCGCTCCACCCTCCCGCACGCCGCTGCGGCCGGAGCAGGCGGCCGGGAGGGACACGCACCGGCCGGGCGGTGGCACCGGGGGCGGTGACACGAGGGGACTCCGCCCCTGCCGCCACCGCCCCGCGGGGACCATCCGGAAAGCCCGGAAGGGCCGGCCGGGAGCCGCGGGATTCAAACTCCCGGAAGGGGCACGGGCCGGGGCCGGGCCGAGCCGCCGCCGGGCCGTGTCCCCGCACCCGGCCGTGTCCCCGCACCGGGCCGTGTCCCCGCACTGGGCCGTGTCCCCGCGCCCGGCCGTGTCCCCGCTCCGTGACTCGCGGCCCCTCTGAGCCCCGCGGGATCCGGGAAGGCCCGCGCAGCCTGCGCTCGACTCCAGCTGTCGGAAGCCTTGTCCTGCCCGCTAGAAGGGATCGCTGTTCCGTAGCGCCTCGGTTGGTTTGTACAGGCGCCTAAAGATGATCGCCAAGACTGCCATAGATCGAATTATTGGCAAGGGGGGCCTAAAGTCGGGCAACTCCAGAGCGGACAGCGGGCTCGAGAAGGGCGAGCGGGAGGGCGCGGCCCGGCGCAAATCCATGGAGGAAGCGGCCACCGGCAAAGGCAAAATGACGGAGCCGGAGCGGAGCGGGCTCCTCCAGGTGAGCCGGGCTCCCCCCGAGCCAGCGCGGGCCCTGTCCCACGGGTGCGGCGCTCGGCCTCGGGAGCAGCAGCTGCGCCTTTCCTCTCACAACTTTTGATGTCACGACTGGTTTACCAGTGTTAGACAGTTTTAGACAAACCTTTAGTTTCACACTTTCATTCTCAGGTATTTTTCAATGACAGCTGAGCTGGTAAAATCACACCCTGACAAAGCTGTAAATAAAGTTTTGTATTTTGTAAATACAAAGACTTGAAGCCAGAGGTGCTAGTTAGTCCATTAAGATCTGTCCTCACGTCTCCAATAGAACACGTCTCAGAGAAGTATTTTAAGCACTTCCTGCAAAGAACTTCACGTTTGCAAACATTTGATTATGAACATGCCAAAAAAATCCAGTGTTTGTTTAAATTGTCAAGCTTCCACTCAGCTATAGGCCATTACATTATTCTTCCATTGCAGCTAAATTGCAGAAACAAAGGCTGCAAGGTATCGAAGCATCTGTATGTCTGTCTATTTGACTGTTCCACTCTAGGTAAACCTGTGGTTACAAAGAGAGAAGTTCAAGACTTAATAGGTGACCTAGTCACAGGCTGTCAGGCTTCCCAGAAGGATGGTGAAGCTTTAGGTAGACTCTAGGAATGGATACAACTAATGTAGACTAGGCACACTAATATTTCTAGGCTGATTTTTTAACAAAAGGGCTTGTCATGTGTCTGTGCCACCCTAAGGCAAGGATGAGCTATGGTTGGGCATTTCATGCACAGTTTTGACTAAATTCCTTAGTGTGTTTGCTGAGTCTGTTGGTGTTTGTTGTTTGCTTGGTGTTGGTTACTTAATACGGGTTTCCTATAACTAGGAAAAACAGGTGGAAAATCATCATCATGCTTGATATACCAAATACTCTTTGGTGTCACTATTTTAATTTTAGTGAGCAGTGGTGTTCAACCACTCCCTAAATGAGGCTCTCTCACCTTCACTTTCTTTCAGTTTCTCTTTCTAATGACTTGATGTCAACATGCAGGATTTCTACATCGGCCTTTCTTAGCAGAATTAAATGCTATCACATCTGAAGTTCATGCAGAGCCCCATGCCATCTGAAATGCAGTACTGATTCTGTGTAATGATTACCTCTGCTGGGAGCCTACTGGAAGAAGAATGCATGTTGAAAACTTCTACTAAAGCACATTTTGAATATGGAAAAGAGGATCCTTCTCCTGAATGCTTTATTATAACTCTTGTAACTCACTGTCATGTAGTTTGCAAGAAGGCTGTTTCCCAAAAGCTACCAAATACGCCAAGAAATATACTAAGAAATGTAGCACCACTCTCTGTTGGAGTGTTTTGGAGTTCTTGTACTTCTTTTAAGGCTCATATACTGTAGTGATCTTTATTCATATGCAAAACTGAGTACCTGCAAGCCTCTGAAACTTGGTTCTTTGCATTCTCTCTTCGTTTCATCTATTTCAGACTGGTTTTACTATCACTTGAAATATTTCAGATGATTGCTCCAGTATTGCTTGCTTTAAAAGTAATTTTCTCAGCTAATTAAAGGCTAAGAGAGATCTTTGAAAGTGATCATCATAGTGAGCCTAAAGTCATAGAATGGGTTGGGTAGGAAGAGACCTTAAAGATCCCCTGGTTCTAGCCCTCCTGCCATGGATAGGGACACCTTCCACTAGACCCTGCTGCTCAGATCATCTCAACTACTGTAAACTTGCTAAAGCATTTGATGCATAGACTAACACTTACTCTTTTATTCCGTTTCATTTAGAAAATACTTTCCCTTGAAAAAGAAAAAGAAAAATACAGCCATCTTCTTGGAGAGAAGGACAGAGAAATCCAAAACCTGAAAGACAAACTTAGTTCCAAAACCAAGAATAGTGAAGTCTCCTTACTACAAAATCAACTAGAGGAAAAAACAAAGGAAGCAGAAAGGAGGGAACAGTTGCTTTGTTCTCTCTCAGAAGAAATTAACCGTTTAAAATGTAGTTTATCTGCAGCCATGGCAAAATGCTCCGATCTTGAGAACAAAGCCAGTAGTACTACTCAGGCATCCCAGGTAAGCACTGAAGAAATATTGCAATTGCAAACTGGAATTTGTGCCCACTAAGCACCAATACCTGTTATAAAATAGGATGGTTTTTAAATTTTCTTACAAGCTGTGTTGCATGCTGAAATATTCTTGTATGAAGCGAGATGGTACCCAGATTAAACTCTAAATGAGGAACAGTCAGAGAGCACACTTCAGGCACCACAGCTGGGGAGGAAATTCTCTCCTGCTGTATTGCAAGGTCCCTTGTTCAAGTTGAGACACAGGTAGTGTGACTTGTGATACTACATGGGATGAACCACTGTTGCTTAGGCAGGCACTGTGCCCTTCTCAGATTTGTGTACTCAGTGAACAGAAGGCAGCAGTGACAAGAAACATGGGCCACTAATAAAGACAAACTAAGCTCCTCACCTAATTCAGCTTCAATCATGAGAATATATTTCTCCTCTCTGCTCTTATGAATCCTCATTTGTGTCTCAGTTGTTAAAAGTAATTGTCTTTACCTTCTATGGCATCACACATGGTAAATTCTTCAATGTGACAGAGGATAGGACAGGAAAAATGAGTTTCTCTTCTCATGTGAAGCAGTCAGTAGGAATGGTGCCAATCCTTGGCAGTGTTGACAAGTTTGTTGGGGGTTCTACAGTTGTTTTTCCACCCCTGCCCCGTTCTAATGTTCTTTGGAAAATGCAGTGGTATCTGAGAGGCACGGGGAAGTTGTTTAGGCACAGGTGCCTAAAAATGGGTGGCTCTAAGTCTTTCTTTTCCCGCTTTTGACCTGCAGATGGTGCTGGTTCCCTGCACGCTACATGGGAGCAATTTCTAGAAATTCTGCTATAGCCAAATACATGACAGAATATCTTCATCTACTGCTCTTGAATGATAACACATGTATATATATAGTACTTCTAATAATCCAGTTTATTGAGAAATACCACTTTAAATGCAGCGTATTTATTTTAAATTTTAAGACGCTTTGAACTTCATTAGAGGTGTTAAAATGTATATTAAGTCAACAGATTTTCATGATGTTTTTGTGCATAAACCACCAACATATGTACTACTTTAAAACTATAGTTTGCTTTTAAATTTTTAACTGATTTATCAACAGAGGACAGTGATGTTTTGACTGGATATCTTGGAGAACTTGAAAACAAGTCTAGCAATGCTGCTTGAAACTGCTAGGTGGCATACGAGCTCTGAAATGGAAACAACAGTTTTGTGACACATTTTTGGGAAAGTTTTTACTGAGGCAGGACTCTGATGTTCATAGAAACAAGTTCAGTATCTCTAAATCCTATTTTTATTAGAAAGTGTTTAATTCAAAGTTCTACATTTTTCTATATTTTTTCTATATTCTATATTTTTCAGGTATAACTTTTGTTGTAAATCATGTTCCAAGATAAACAGAAAAATGTTGGAAAAAATATAGTTTGGAGTTGGGTAGTAATCTACTTTTTTTCCTTCATTGAATTTGCCTCTGACTTACACCTACACAATTTCATATCCACTTTGTATCATGCAGAGAAGATAGATGTCAGAGTGGAAGAAATATGTCTGTGTAACTGCTCTCCAGTTTTAGATGGGTCTCATACATGTACATAAGTCATACTTACTGTACTGAGGATCAGGTCTAAGAAAATCAGGCAGTTTGTCCTTTGCTTCAAGACAGGCCTGCACAATTTCCCAGATGTTTACAGTCTTCTTGAATCCGAGGGAAGCATCGAGGTCTCTGGCCTTCCCCAACAACTCCTGCATGTCTGGGTCATTGCCATACGTATGAGGATACAAAAACAGAAGAAACGTTTATCTCTCCTTGTGTACTTAAATGATACCCTTCAATATCTTCATTTTTCAAAAGCTCTTTGTGGAACAGCCTTCAGGACTTCCAAGACAGCAGTTCAGCAGAAAATACATTATGGTCTCCTTAGGAAATGTTTTAATGTAACTATGAGTTGCAGACTTATGGAAAAAATTCGATGTAAATCTTTGTCCCATATTTTGCATGAGTCTATTTTAAATATATGAAATGGCTTTCTACATAACTTGGATCCTTCAAAAAAGCCCCAGCAACCAACTATAAAGATCTTTAAACACAAAAGGCACATCTGTTTTAATTTTTAAATGCATCTGGTTTAATTTTTAAAATATTCTTATGTTATTTATGTGAGATTAATAGTTGTACAGAGAGTAGCTTTGCTGTTTCAGACATCTGTTTTAAACAACACTAACAAGTTGTTCTTTGTCCTCAGGAAGCTGCAACAAACAGCACTGAAGTTGAAAGACAGTTGAAAGATGTAAGTTTCCTGTAAATTTCAAGCACACACCAGCTGTATTGAGATGCAGAGGAATGTAAATTATCATCATGTACATTTTTGGGTAGTATGGGACCTCAGAGGGTATGCTTCTCTCTAAAATATAATCCCTAAAATTATTTTGTGACAAGGCAATAATTTAAATTTTAACCTCCAAAACTTCCAGAAGAAAAAATTAAGATTTCCATCATCTTTGAAAAACCGTGCTTGGAACATCAGAATAAAGTGGTTGCTTACAAATCAGGAGCCTCTAGGAACCTGCCACTGCCTGGGATAGCATGAGGCTGGATCAGAAACCTCCTGAGGTCCCTTCCAAGCTGAATAAGTCTATAAGCCAAGCAGCTAAAAAGTCCGTGTCCTTGTTCTTACAAACTAAATTGCAATGATACAGTTTTATTTTATTCCATTTTCAAGGTCTGTTATTTTATATTTTATTTTATATTTGAGATTGAAAAGTTAATTCTTATAATCTAAGCATGACTCATGAAAGCCTTTGTTCTTAAAGTAACTTTCCCATTGCTGCAGTTTTAACTTATGCTCAGCTTCGTGAATTAACTTTCCAAATGAAGATTGATTGATTTATTGTACAGATTGCTACAATAACTAGCTTATCTTTAAACTGTCTAATATGTGTAACTTTTAATGTTTTGAAGACATAAGAGAAACACCTTTAAAAACTGATTAATTACAGCGACTCTTTTGTTGTTCTTCTGTTTCTTTTTATGAAGGCTCTTGAGAAAAACCAGCAGTGGCTACTGTATGACCAGCAACGGGAAGCATATGTCAGGGGATTGCTTGGAAGGATCTTTGAACTTGAACAGAAGGCAGAAATAGTTAGCCAGCAAGAATCTAAATCAAATTCAGAAGGTATCAACTTTATTTTTACCCCCACAAGTGACCCAAACCATAATTATCTACAGAATAAATTTTCTGAGAAAGAATTATAGCACACTTAAAATCAAGACTTTGTTCTCAATACTTTGGCTGCTTAATGGTAAAACTTTGTTAAATAATATTTCTCTGCTTCCTGTTATCTAGCTATGTTACTTGACCAGCAGTACTTCCTGTTCTTATCCACTTCAAAGATGGTTTTTAACAGCCTTGACACTCTATTAGCAACCTCTCTGTTTGTGGAAAGCGTTGAGGCAAATAGATGTACATCTCCCATCCTTCAAAGTACACTTTCAGTCGACATAATGGAAGCATTAAGGATTTATTAGCTAGGTGTGGATCAGATTTTTTTAAATTTACTTTTTTCAAAATAAATATTATAAAAATGACTCAAGATTGCCATGTTCTTTGCTCACCTGAACAGTTGTTACAGGGCAAGAAAGCCTGTGATAGGTTTTGGCACCTCCCCAAAGCAGTGTTTCACAATAAGGATCTGGCCACCTCCAGCTCATTTTCTTGCTGTGCAGTTCCTCAGTAAGGCACACCCTCTCAGTATTACTAAAATAAAAATCATATCGAGCAGAAGAACCAGAGGGCATTGACTTGCTTTTCTAATTACCAAATTATTAATTTTATATATGCTGCAATTAACCTGCAAGGTAAATTCACTAAACAGAACA
Organism: Hylia prasina; assembly: GCA_013397195.1. Classification (NCBI taxonomy): domain Eukaryota; kingdom Metazoa; phylum Chordata; class Aves; order Passeriformes; family Sylviidae; genus Hylia; species Hylia prasina. The sequence continues at coordinate 264,360 of VYXD01010366.1, forward strand.
TGTGGAGTAAGAGCATACCCACAGATTTGCCATTAGTAATTCATGGGCAGTGGTTTGGTTTCTGTATTGCTGTTTAAATCTTTCTGGAAAACAGTGAAATATCATCATTATCTTGTTTTGGTGCTGTTTAGAAATCTATGAAGAGTATTTTTAGAGGGAGGCAGACTTAGCTCACTGGGAAATGTACCTCAAACTTACTGCAGTCAAAGCTTTGCCAGAAGAGCAGCTGGGAGACTTTAAGTCAGGCTGTAAGAAAGTGCCTCTCTTCAAGCAGCTAGGAAGTAGCAGAAGTCCAAGTTTCTAAGAACCTAGCTATACAAGTTGAAAGTACATATGAAAACCTTTTCCAAGGAAAAACTTGGCCTATCTCTGAGGATGTCATGGCCCTATAAAGGAGTATTGCTAATGAGAAGGGTAGGGTTTAGTTCATAGCTGAGGGAAGGGAGAACAGTCAAGCAGGAAACTCTCCCCTAGTAAATTACACTTTGAAGAATTAGGAGAAGTCTTCAGTAGGAAAAGTGTCAAAGTCACACAACTTATAGTGTCAAAAATCAGTAAAGCCCATGAAATTCTACATCCCTCTGCTTCCAGATATATTTTGTATTGCTCCTGAGTTCTTGCAGTCTGCCTCTTAATTTTTTCCTAATTATTAAACTTTTCTTGGGTCAACAAGCAGAAATTTTCTAACCCTGGTTTAAATAATAGTTGCTACCCAAGAAGCAAGCATTTTTAATCAAAAGAACTAGTCTAGTCCTTTACATTTTACTATTTAGAAGTAAATCATGGCATACTATTTGGAAAAAGTGGTCTGCAAAAGATAGTGGAAGGTCTGGCTTTGGTCAACAAGGTTGAAGTAGAATCTATCACATCCCCAAGGGTATCTCTGGGGAGGGAGAAATGCCAGCAGCTTGGCTAAAGAGCCTAAAAGTGGAAGTAGGAATCCAGGTCAGATTCCCATGTGTCAGTATAATGCATGAGGCCTTAGAAGAACTGTGTTTTCCAGTAAATATATTGGTAAGGGGACTTAATGTATTATAAATACTCAAAGCTGTTTCAACCAAAGTTGAGTTCTAATCTGAGCTGTGCAATAGCCTACTATGTCAGTTTCTATTAAAAAGCCTTAAAATGCTGTTAAAGATTCAGTGCTCTGATTTTTAAGTGGGGTTTTTTTCACATTACTAACTCAATTATTTCTGACTCATTAAGGTCATCTACAAGTGGAAAAGCAAGAATACTATGACCAGCTGTTACTAACTGCTAAGAGAGATCCTGAGACTGAAAGACGCACTATAACCCAGCTGAAATCTGAACTTAATGAACTTAAAAAGACATATGAAGAAACACAAAGGGAAATGACGAGTTTAAATGCCTTATTGCAGTCACAACGGGTTGCTGAAATGAGGACTCAAGAAAATGAAAATAAAATTAAAGAGAAAGCGCAGAGATTAAAGCAAGAAAATGAAATTATCAAAGAACAGCTCAGGGAAGAAAAAGTAAAGTCTGAAGATCTTTTATGTCAGGTAAGTGGATGGATTTGGAGGTTTGAGATCATTAGGAAAGAATCAAGAGAGATGAAAATTCATAGTTAATCAGAATGGACCATCCCTCTCTCTGGTAACTGTTCTTTATATAGATCTAGACTCATGTCCTTGTGGTTAAAACTGAATTGTTTAAACAAGAAACCTTTTTGTCCATTTATTTCCTTGGTCTTAAGGAACACAAAAGAGAAGGGAGAAAATACTGAATTGATTCTAATAGAGTTCGTCCTTGAGACTAATAGTAAATCAGAACAGGAAAGCTAAAAACTCATCATGTGCTCCTAATTATTGAATACCACTAATATTTGCTGTCACCTGGCAGCAAAAATACAACTGATATTTGAAATAAGAGAATAAAATTTACTAGACACCAAGTAGGCCAAAACCAGAACAACAGTTAAGCTCTCCAAAGATGGGCTGGTTCTCACTGGTTAATAATGATTAAAAGATGTTCATTTCATTTCATTTCATTTCATTTCATTTCATTTCATTTCATTTCATTTCATTTCATTTCATTTCATTTCATTTCATTTCATTTCATTTCATTTTTCATTTTTTGAAAGCTGAACAACAGCATTATGATAAGAGTTGATACATGCTGAAAGCAAAGGGTATTTTAATGTAAGCATTTACTTAATGATTAGAATATAGTACATTCTGACCCTTAAACTTGTTCTCTTATATTAAAAAAAATGCATTGTTTGTTTTTATTGACACCATATCATGCTAGTGCAAACATCAGTTTTGTGAGTATATTTTTGTCAGCATCCTGGCAATCACTAGGAGGCTTCAGTTTTTGGTTTCCTTTTTTTAACAATCACATCATCCTGCATTCCCCCTTCTTGGTGAAATAATAATTTCTCACTAGGGGAAGTAGTGATTTGAATTAATTTTGGTTCTTGCGTAACAGGCAAACGTTTTCTGTTGGCATTGGAATATAAGAGTTTGCTTCCATCCCATTATAAATTAATTCTTTTTAAGCTAATTAACTGTTGTATGCAGAGGTTGTTTGTTACAAAGGTTCATCTACCTTGTAGGTGCAACTTCTTCGTAAATCTTTGCTCATACAGGAGGCAGAACACACAAGATTAACTTTGTTGGAACAACAGGTACACAATTATGTGCTGATATTTAATCTGTGTTAAGCATGAAGTCCTTCTAGACTAACTTCACTTTTAAGAATGATTAGTATTTTACATAAAGTATTGCTAGGCATGAATATTCAACTGTGCATAATCTCTTGATGCTTTCAAAAATTTTGACACATCTGTCAGGAGGAAAATCTGTAACCTTGTACTGATAAGAGGGTATGATAAAACCTGATGCTATTTTCTCCACAATCATTTGTTCAACAGGTAAAGCCTTAGATAAAGCACAGAAAACAGCCTAAAACTAATCACCTAATTAAAGTTTTGTAATATATTTTTGATATAGTTATAAAAATATTTGCATTGCCATATTTTCTACTTTCTTTCTTTGAAACTGAAACACCCTCCAACCAAAATAACTTTAAACTGCACCTCTGCTAAGGGAGATTTTAATAACGGGGCATGTGTGAATTTCATGTAATAAAAGCAACAGCAATTTTAAATTTTTCATTTAAATTTTCCTTTTAATCCCATTTTAAGATGTTATTGCAGAGCAAAACTCACTTTAAATATATAAATGGGAAACATTCCTCCCAATTTGTACTAACTTTGACTTTAATTTTACACTTTGTTGGGCTGCCAGATCCAGATATGCACCACAGACTTAGAGAATGGAAAACTTGATCACCAGAACTTGAAGCGTGAGTTAAACCATGTCCTCAAGGAGTTGCACAAGACCAAGCAGAAAATAACCCACCTGGAACCTCTGGTATGTATTGAGTAACTTGCAGGTGAATTTAGTCAGGGATTTTGCGTAAACATACATCTCCTTGCTTTGGGATCTTATTTCAAGCATTGAGTAAGTGTCCCTCCATCCTTTATGTCTGTTTCCCCAAGGTACAGAACCTCGTACCAGCCAGGCAGGCACTGCTTTTCTCTCCAGCAAGCACAGGGCAGGAGCACTGCAGCAGGAGCTCCAGAACAGTCAGGGTGCTGAGCAGGGAACATTCTGTATTTGGTATCACAGTGTGTGGCCCAGTTTTGTCTGTTGCACCATGACAAAGCTGCAGTGTGCTTCCACTCAGACTTGTTGCTGGTGAACAGGGCACGGTCCTTAGTACTGTAACACACCCAAGGCTCGTGTGGCATCAAGCCTTAATATATTTTCCTACAGTATTTGATCAGTGCATGCCTGCCCCAGTCTTACAGTGAAGCTCCTCCTTTTCCAGAAACTCCGGGAATCCGGACATACGGAATCACAGGAAGATTTGCAAGCTGCATTTGACAAGAACCTGACCACATATGACAGAAGTCCTCCCCTGAAACATTCCAGCTGCCTTAATGAAAGTTTTCTTGAGTGTCCCAAATGTAAAGTGCCATACCCAACGAGCCAGCATAGAGAATTACTAGCACACATTGACTTCTGTACAGCTTGAGCTCCAAATGGACTTACTATCTTTGCTTCATGTATGCTGCCAATATGCTTGGCAAAAGATCTTTTAAAGCTTTTTTCTTTCAGTTGCATAAATGACAAAATGTTAATTCAGTTCCACAAAAACAGTATTAACATTATAATTTGGCCTCAGTATTTTACCTCATGTTTTTGCAAAACAGCTACTGCATTTTCTAGTTTCAAACAGAAATATTTTTAGAATTAAGAATATTTTAAATAGTAAACTACTGACTTTTTTTTTCTGCATTATTAAATGTAAAAATAGTAAAAGCACAATTATTGTGTCAGACTATATTTTAGTTTTGGCATACCTCATTCTTGGTTGTTGAATCCTGATGATTGTGCTTGTACCTTAACTGACAAGAATAGCTGCAAAAGATTTTTGGCCCTTTTCAGTGCACTATATATATTTATTTATACATGGTGTGTGTATGTATATGCGTAGTGTGTATAGTATCTACATGCATGTGTTATATATCATATGTATGTGGAATGTATCAACATCTTGATACATGAAAACTCAGGAGGGCCATGTTATATCTTTGCTGCCTAAGATTGGTGTTCAAGATGTCAATCTTAAGTAGCTGATTATCCTGAACCGCCATCAGGGGTGACTAAAATGCTGACCAAGGTTTAATCTCAGAAAAACCAACTTCCTAGCAAACATAAACTTCCTTGGTGCTGAAGAAAGTTTATATTTCAGACGATGTCAGAGGCCATTTTTGAATTTGCAGCATAGAATTACACTGACTTAAACTTGTTTTGCTCTTGTATTTTAGAGGTTAAAGTTGGGAAATGTCAGTTATTCAACCTTCAATTTGACGAATGCCCCAAAGTGCAGTTTTTAACAAATGGCTCTAGTGGATTTGAAGTGTCACTGTATTTTGGTGTTAATACAAAACACAAGTTAATGACAAATTCTGGCAACAAATTAGAAACTGGCAAAAAAAAAAAATCCCTAATGAATTTGCAATTGCAGTGTTATTTTTCTCTAGCACCTGCTATGAACTTGAATGTGTTGTGAGCATTTTGTTCCTTGCATATGTAGTGAAGTCTCAACAAGAAGTTACTTCTGTGGAAATTATTAAAATAGGGAAATTTTACAAAGATACACTAGTTAAGAATAAAATTGCACATTTTACAAGTTTGTGATTTGCTGAGGACACACAAGTACCCAAGGTGTACCCAAAAGTACCCAAGGGGTATCTTTCTCTGGCCTGCTGATTCTGCTAGCTGGTATCAGCTTTCTCCATTGTGCATTGCTGCAAAACTGCACATATTTACCCCATAATGTTCACCTTAATCCCTGATGGTTAAATCTTATTCTTAAAAAAGAAGGTGTTTTCCAAGTTATTGAAAATAACTGGTAGTATCAAGTGATGTTATTCTCAATTAAATCCAGTGTTCACGAGACAGAAAATATTAAAAGGTATTATCTTTATATGTGAAATATCTCTGCCAGATTTATTGTATTAGCCACTCTGTCCACTTTTCAATTTCACTCACCATGTCTCAGGCTAATCTTTGTATTTGACAATTTGCTCAATTGCTAGCAACAGGTTTTCTGACCAAAGATACCATAAGCTAACGAGTAAAACAGAAATTGTGCTTCAAAATCTCAAGGTTTTGCCATAAGGGAAATTGTCTTAATTTCATATATTTTTAAAAATCTTTCCATTCAGGATAATAACTGTGCTTTTCACTGCAGCCTAATAATTTTAATCTCTAATTAAGCTACTTTTGAAAGTTTGTCTTTTAACAACACCTTAATCAGCTAGTATTCTATTCCCAGCTGCATACTCAGCATAGTTTCTGCAAAAGGACATCCTGATCTTTTATGTATTATAAATGAAATAGGTTTGCCTACTACAGGTCAGCACTCTTCAGTAGTTCTGAGGCTTTCTTAAATTAGCATAAAACACTTCCACATAAGAAACTGGTACTGTAGAGGGACACTCAGAAAGTTCATAGTGTGATAATGTTTCAAAAGTTTTGTCCATTCCACTTTTCTGAACTTTAACAATGGATTTAGTCCTACCTGTTAAATATTACACCTAAGCACAAAAAAACCCTTTGCTGATAAATTTATACGGGTCATTATTGTGGTATATGTTGCAAAATACCAAAATGGCATTCCAGTGAAGTAAAACAGTTTGAAAGCAGACCCACAAATACTGTTGTCATCACCTATATGTAATTAAAACCAACTCCAACTTCATAAGGTATGCAGATCACATCACTGGTTTTTTTTCCATTCCTTATAAGCTAAGAAATCTCAGGAATTTTTTTTCTGAAAGTTAATGAAGAAGATCCGCTGCCTCTCTCTTTAGTTGTATGTGGAAAAGAGGTTTGTGCCTAATGTGCTCGCCTTACTGGTAAGAATTAATTACCTGTAAGTATAGTTCTTGCTAAGGCAGCAATGTTTTCATCACTTCAAGCACTTTGGGTTTACAATTTCAGGAGCTTTTTTTTGTTATGTTCCTTTCAAGTAATTGAGTTTCAATCTACCAGAAAGACTCCATTATTTGAAGCTCTTGATCTTCCCAAGGGAAGCTTGGGAGCTAATACAATGGTTTACCAATACTAGCATATTTATAAATCCTAGCTTTCACACTGTTCTTTTTAAACAGCGAATTAAATGGTTTTGATGCAATGTTGGGTGGCTGGAAAGACAGCTAAAACTTCACAATTTTTTTTTTCCATAAAGAGAGCTGCTTGTGAAATAAAAACTGAAAGATGGCTCTGTTGTTTTTCTTAGATCCATGAATGAACTTCTAATACTCTACTTGCTGGTGTGCCTTTTAGTCTCAGTTTTGATAATCATCTTTCACATGGTCATGTTGATTTTGAGTATTGTACTTCAAGAACAATTCAGACTAATACGAATGTAGCAGAAGTCCTTCAGATTTCTGATCAAATTCATGGAAGAACCAGGCTTATCCAGTCTAGAAAAAAAACAGGAAAAATGACAAAATATTATACAGAGGAAAGAAAAATAAGTCTTCCAATGCTCAATGAGAAGAGTAACATGTTCAAAACTGCAACAGAAAAGGAAAATCGTTCTGGTGGTTGGAGTAGATGAGCAGCGAAACACATTGCTTACAGAGGCTGTAAAATCTCCACCACTGGAGATTTATGGGGACACTTACCTAACTACCTAAACCATCCCTGACAGGCGTGGCTGCTTTAGCTCAGGGACATCAGCCACTGATTTCTCACAGTGCCTTGAAGCCCTGTTTTTTAATGGCACAAAAAACCTGCGAGAAAAAAAGACACGAAAAGATTTAAATAAAAAAGCTGCAATGGTTCTTCTGCATTGACTCTTCATCTTCTTCTTTAATGAAATAACACTACATGCTAAATTAGTAGCTACTGCATCAGAAGTCATTAAAACTTAAGCTCACGTTTCTCAACAAGAAAATGACTATTCCTATGTCCGCATGGATTTCTAGTCTAAGCAGACACAGAATACCATAGAATACTGCTTCAAATCAATATTTGCACTCATGCATCACTATCCTGCTGAAAAACAAGATAAATGACACTAGCACAACTTGATGTCACTTAATTCCTGATTATTGAGAAGTGCATCATTCCCACACTGTTTTAACAAACAGCACCGCGGTGTCTGGTTCTTTTGTATGTGGGGTGTTTAGGCTCCCCTGCATAAGGTGCTCCAGGAAGAAGATTCAGAAAGCTGGTGTCCTGAGTGGGAGCTGGCCAAGCCAGCCAGTGAGAAACATGATTGCTCTAGAGGAGTCACAGATGTGAATTCTCTTCTAACATTGTCAATGTTAAATGCATCTCTTGCAAAAAAAAGCAGACTTCAAACAGGGTGTATCAATGAAGTGAGACCTCCCCTCACACACAGCCCCCCTTCAGACCTGGAACAGAGCTCCCTCAGCAGTGAGGGACAGATACTCATTTGGTGGTCTCTATGACCAAACAAAATTTTCAGTATTTTTGACTGAATTAATAGTTCCAAAAAGACCAAGATAAGGTGCTTCAAAATATCCTGTATGAAAGAAGCCTGGGACCTTATGGTGATACCCATCTGGCTTCTTGATGGAAGTGCAACCAGGTTTAATTTCCCTCATCAATTCAAAACTGGTGAATGTGCACATTTTGCCAATGAAAGTGACAGTTTTATCTATGTAACAGGCTTCAGAGGGTTGGTATTATCTCATGCAACCAGACAGAAAACTCTACAGCCTAATAAAGGCATACATGCTTTCCAGACTCCGTTTATGGGAAGCTCCAAGTCACATCTTATCAGTCATCTCAAATGGCCACTGATAATGAAAACCATAAACAGTGTGGGAAATAACATGAGTAGCATTACATTAGGGAGGCCAGAAGGGTTTATAGCAGAATTTAAAGCATTACTTGAACTTTCATTGCTTTTGCAAAATTGATTTTTCTGTTTCTCCAGCCCTAGCCTAGCTAAGGGGAGCCTGACAACACAGACAGATGTTCTTTGCAGCAGACAGGCACTGTAGACCTTACTTCAGAAATATGTGGCTTTTAAAAGTAAAGCTGCTATCCTAATTTGGAGCTGAAGAACCCCTGTTGCTCCCAACAAGTTGCTCTTCTAAGATGAGACATCAGGGAAAGAAAAGGGACATTTCTCCTTAAACCTCATGAACATAAGAGCATTCTCTAATCACTGGGTTCTTGACTGTGAGAGGAAACAATGGGATCTGTGATCTCTGCACAGCATAAAACCCAACAGAACAATGCGTTCAGGGAATGTCTGAGTACATCTCCTGAGCATGAGAGGATGGTGACAAGTTTCGTTTGTAAATCCTTCAGGTGTTCACCAGAACTTTTGTTTTGATGTCTCCTCATCAAAGCTCATTAGCAGGAATGTAAGTAACTTTGCGCACACCTGAAAGTTATGCAAAGGTCCAGTGGCACTTTAACATCCAACTCTGCAAAAAACTCACTCAGGGTCTCAGTTCCTTGGTAAGAGTGTTCTACCAGATCCTGCATTGTCCAAACAAACCACTCTAATACTCTATATTCACTGATCAACTCCCTAAATCCATGGGGTAGACGTGTAAGTGTACAACAGTTTCCAAAACTGTTAAGAAACAACCTCATTTAGTTTTAAGAGTTTAGCTGGAACTGAGTCACTCTGGTGAAGCTTGGTTAACATGCAGCAAAACAGAAGACGTGACCATCCAGAGGAAGTCTATGTTACATGGACTATGTTCTTAATTTGCACTTGGTTCAGAGAGAAATCCCTTCCTTACTGCAACCCACAATGCTGATGCTGGCAAAACTTCTGGTGGTCTTGACAACTAAAACTGACTCAGCTTTTATTAGAAAGCACATCTGACAGTATTATTGGCAGCTCTGCTTTTGGCTGAGGCCTTGGTCAGTAATGCTGCTGCTACAGCTTGAAACTGCAGCACCACTGGCACTTATCCCAGGAAGCTTCTGATGGGTACTGACCACAGCAAAATGAGACTTCCCAGAAGAAACAGTGACTTGCTCATGTCCCAGAAGAAACAGGAATTAGATTTTGACATGATGACATAAGTGAAGCATCTAGCTATTTTCAGTGGACACAGGAATGTGTGAGCTTGCTACTATATGTAAACAAACAGATGCATTTATATTTGCACTAAAAGTTTAAAATTTTCCCTCACACATTGGTGTAAGCACTTTGGCTCACTGATATGAAAGTATAAAATGGGTGAGCAGTTAGAAAACTTCCTAAAAAACAAAATAAATCAAAACAGACTTGTATTTGAAACATATCTTACAATGGTATAACATCTTCTAGGCACAGGATTCATAGTATCTAGAAGCAGAACAGCTGCAGTGTGACATGTAAGAGCAAAAATGAAAATAGAAAGCTAACCTTGGTTGAAACTGATGATAAAAATCTTATGTGCAGACACATGAATCAGCTTGCAACCTCTTGTGAAGACGAGACAACATTTCTAATAAAATGAATTTACATCACATAGCAAACATTAAATGTGCAATACATCTGTTACAGAAGTCAGTGCTATTTACCCAGTGTGATACAGGTGCATAAAAATACACCCAAAGACTTAAAACCAATCTACATGCAAGAAGATACATAAATAAGGCAAAAACCTTTACTAGATCATGTCCAAATAGAACAAGAACTCCTATCTCCCAGAGCCACCTACCCAAGTGGTCCCTCTCTCTGGGAATATTTCTTAATGCTCAGGAAATAAATAAGCTGATCGATCCCCATCTGTCACGACAGTTCATGGTTTCCAGGGGAACAATCTGGAAAGCAGAGCTTGACTAATGGTATCAGGTAACACAGCCCTTATCTGAAACAGAGAAGGCCAAACCTCGGGCTTTCATAAGGGTTGAAGAAAACACCCATGAAAAAAGAAACAAGATTTTTCCCTGCTAGGTTAGGCAAACCAGCTCCACAAAGGTCTCTGCAGCTTTCATTTAACTTAGTGCAATGAAATCTGAGCTGACTCCATGTTTGACTCTAAGCATAAAAGCAAACATAGGTTAAAAAAATTATATAGGTTAAGCAATCATAACAGGTTTCCAGGCATTCTGTTAATCACTTCCTTGTCATAATCACGTGGTGCACATACCACACACAGCATCCACCTATTACAGTAAAGCCAGAGTAGCTCTATGGAGGTTACGACTCCTCTCTTCCTCAGATTTTATGTTGTGATGGTTGCTATGATTAGACCTACCCAACAGCAAATACAACTTTTGTACTTCATGGAAAGGAAAAGAAAGTTACTCTTTTAAATAATGGATCCATTAGACCCATAAGTAACCAGACTATTTTTGCTCCTGCAAGGAGTCGCCACTTGTTTCATCAAACCTGATGGAAACGAGCATGTTTCTTCACACCTCAGCTGCCCCCAGGCACAGGATTTTGTACACAGGTCAGTGTGAAGTTCACTCACTAACGGCATACTACAAGTAGCATTTTACTTTGGTTCTCCTTAGCAAACAACAGGCTTATGCCAAGTAAGGTCCTCACACCTAAGGACCAAAGCTAAAGGTGATCCTTTCTAAAGAAGATCAAAGATCTACCCAGACACTTCCACACATCATCTCATTTTCAAACATTCTTTTCCTCTGGCATTCCTTTCCTCCCTGACTAAAAGCACCTTATTTTCTCCAATAATGCAGCTTTGGATGTTTCACTCCCTGTCTCCTTTCCCCTATTCTGTTTCAAATATGTTTACTCTTACCCTGAATTGACAGGGCCAGTTTCTAATTTAACTTTCCACTAATGTCAAAGGGGTTAAAGATTTTCTTCATAATAAAATTTGCATTTATCTGCGCTACCATTTCCAACTGCCTCACCTCTCCTCCCCCTGTCCTCTTAATGCCTCCCAAGTTTTCACACAGGTACAACCAGACTATTAACAATAGCTCTTTCCCAAATCCCTGCTATGATTTACAGCTGACCACACCACTGCTACTGCCAGCTGCCCAGAACTTTGAGGCTAATCTGTCAGCCTGTAAAAAGTCCCAGACCTGTGAGGTTGTGGCAACTGGAAGGTGTTGCTATATTTCAAGATTAAAGAATCAGTTCATAGCAGAGCCAGCATAAGTAGTGGCTAGATATGCCAAGTGTTGATCATAAATACTTATAAAAAATCAGTCTATTAAATGTACTGAAATTTCTGTAATATGGGTGCAGATTTTTTTCTCCCATCAAATAATGTAGAATACAGTATCTATATCAAGACTCTTGCCAGACACTTGTGTTGCTTGCTGAAAAAAGCCCCAATTTTTGCAAGTTTTCACTTGTCTTCACTTGAGTTCATAGCCCATCCCACTTAAAAGCAATGTGCCCACATTTCATACAGTCATCAGTCAGCAGGAGTAGACAGGAGCATCTCCTCCACCTGTTTTGGCTGCCCTGCAAACTCCTTGTTTTATGAGACTGCATAGACAGTTAGAACCACTTACAGTTCAGAAGAAAATATGCTAATTGAAATGAATGCAAATTCTGCACAGGCAAAGACATGAGAAGCAGTCCAGGAAAGATGTCACTCTTGTCATCCCTCATTAGGAGATTGCCCCTCCAAAGAACCAAGTTTCTGGAATCCCCACTAATCTGGAATCCCCGCTAATGCTGTTGCGTAAATGGTTGATGGCAGGGTCACTGCAGAAGCACTGCCTGTCACCTGCTCCCCGTGGCACACGGGTTTGGAATAACTCCACCTAATCAAAAGGTGTAGGTCCACACGCTGAGCCTGTAAGTGCACCCTTGAGCCCTGCACTGGCAGCCAAACAAATTCACCCAGAGCTGTCTAAAGTTATACAACTGTTTACATACTTTATGAAAACATTTTATCTTCTTTTATGAGACATTATCTGCCTGTTGGTGACAATTTACATGCTTTACTCCCGGCTTGCTTCTAAATCATCTGGAGTGAAGAGCCTAAGTGGAAAGCCCTACTTTTGTTTACAATCTGAGCAACTGCTTCTAGTAATTAAAGTTCAGAGAAAATAAGGTATTTCCTAGGTTTGTCTTACTTTAACAGGCTTCTCCAGCAAGAACTCATAACACAGGTTAGACTCTAGATCAATTTCATAAACAAAATCATGTCAGTGACACTTTCTCCACAGTTAGGACAAGCAATGCACAGGTCCACTGTTTCCAAATGCCACTGTCAATACAGGAGGCAATAGGTAAATTCCTCTTTCTTAGTCTGATCATCCCAGGCTCCTGAGGAGAGCTCTCAGAGTGGTGTGGCAGCCGTCCATGTTTCTAAGCCAGGCACACCCCACTGGATGGGAGCAGACTGGGTGGCCTCCCAGAGTCACTGGCACCTCAGGGGCCTGCCTGGAGAGCGGATCAGACCAGGGCTGGCTCTCGATGAGGTGGCTGGGCCTGGGTGCATGGAGAGGTCAGTGTGCTGACCCACACCCTGCCCAGGGAGGTGTCGGGCAGCCCCTCACTGCCCACGCGCTGCGGCCTCGCCTTTGTGTGAGCTCCACCGTGTTTACTCTCCCACTTCCTTGTTCCACTCCAGTGCGAGGGCCATAAACCGCCTGGCTGGCACGGCTGAGCCCTTGGTAGCAGGGGCAGGAGGAAGAGGAGGGAGGGGATGGCGGCCATCCCCTGGCTCTGTGCTGGGAGGGCACCCCAGGCGCCTCCGTGGCGGCTGGGCACGCAGCCCTTCCCCTAGGGCTGGTGCCACCATCCACGGTGGGTCCCTCATGCCCACTGGCCACCCTCATGCCGGTGTCCAGGGGCACGCTAGGAGGGAACAAGACCTATTTCCCTTTCTTCTCGGACTTCAGGGGCCACAATGTGACGGCCCTGCGCATCGGCGAGTCATCTGCCCTGGCCCTCATCTTCCTGCTGTCGTTGGCAGGAAACATCTGGGGCATCTGCCTGCTGGTGAGGCGGCACCGCCGGCTCTGCGCCGCCAACTGCCTCGTCCTCAACCTCTTCTGCGCCGACCTGCTCTTCATCACCGCCATGCCCTTCATCGCCGTCGT
>VYXD01010366.1:277936-343923 GCA_013397195.1 Hylia prasina
CTTCACCGCCGTCGTGCGCTGGACCGAGTCCTGGATGCTGGGCAACGTCGTCTGCCACCTGCTCTTCTATGTGGTGAGCCTGAGCGGCACCGTCATCATCCTCTCCCTGTCGGCCGTCAGCCTGGAGCGCTTCGTCAGCATCGCCCGGCTGCGCCACGCCACCTTCCGCCGCCGCAAGGCGCTGGCCGCCGCCTTGCTCTTCATCTGGGGCTTNATTCCTCAGTGCCGCTCAGAGATCCCCTTTTCAGCTCACTTCTCCTTACCGAGGGATGAGCATCCTGGGAGAGCTGCCCTGCGTCCGCAGCCCCCTCTATACAAAATGGCACAGATTTCTCTGCTTAATATTTTGAAATGCATACAAAAGTACGCCCAACGTGACACCTGAATAAACGATTAGGGTCTGTAGGTTTCAAATTTAAAGTTGCCATTACCATTTAATATGGAATTAATGAGAGTATTCCAGTTATGGACATATCTATTTGTAATTGTATGAGTTTTTAAAACCATCAAGTAACATATTACTTGACTGTTTTGTCTAAGTAGAAAGTTTTCAGAGTCTTGATTTAGTCGTGGTTTAGCCTTTTTTTTTTTTCCTTTTTTTTTTTTTTCCCCTATAAGCACAGAGGGAAATAAGGACAATGCTGTACTGAAAATAAAGGTACAATATTACTTTTCTTCTTCATATTTTGTGAATAGGACATTCAAATTTGCACCCTGGATTGGCCCAATACTGCAGGAGAAACAGTCTGGGATACGACCTTTGCTGTTGTTTTCTTTCTGATACCAGGATTCATCATTGTCACGAGTTACTCCAAAATCTTACAGGTATGTTTTTCCTTTAAATTTTGTTGTAAAACAGAGGAAAGTAAACAGTTACTCACTAGGCATCAGCATATCGTCACGGAATACAAATACGTGTAAAGGGAACAAACGTCATTTATTCAATAAATTATGTGATATAAAATGAAGCATTTTAACCTGCACATAACAGCCCATACGTTTCAATTAAGAACATGCTTCAATAGCACATTACCAGAGGCCCAAACACATGATTTGTCCTCTTATATATGGTATTAAATACACTTCTTCATTTATGTGCTGTTCGTATTTAAAGATTGCCAATCTCCTAAATGCTGAAAGAGTCAAGCATTTGAAAGAGCTAAAAACTAGATTTTTCTTTCCTTGAGCCTAAACTCCAGTCATAAGGGATTTGTAAGAAAGCAGAGAAAGGCAGGACATCAGCTTTTTGATCTACTGGCTCTCTGCATGTGTCTTTAGTAGACAGATCTCATTAGATTATACTTAATCCTCCAAATTTCAAATATTGTAAACAAAACCTGTAAATCAAATCCTCTGCTTTCACTTTCTTTCTAAGTGGATGATGTTTAACATATATGGTGAAATATAAACTAAGCCCCACAGCACCACACAGTTTTAATCTATAGTATAGCAAGCATTATATAAGCATCTAAATTCCTTTTAAACTATTCAAAACCAGAGTGAGAAAGATCTAGAAATCTTCAAACCAAGCACTTCAAACTAGTCACTGCACTGCTTAGTTTTTAGCAACCGCCCACAAGTATTACATGCCAAAGGAGGTCTTTGTAAACTTCTCATAATATATATAAGAAAATTATAGGTTTTGGAAATGTACCTCATGACACATGGATTATTGAGGAAGGAGTTAACTGATGAAGTGCTGAGCACCAAGGGGCTGTGGATGCACGTGCCAGAGCTGGATGTAGTTGTACAATGAACCTAGAATCTGGTCTCCACACATCCTTGCATATTGATCAAACTTAAACTTGTAGTAAAAGTCATAAGCCTGTAATTTCTGTACTGTCTGTTAGCTCACTATAACCTTGAAGTAAATGCATTAGGTGAACCTCTTCTAGTGAAGTAAAGCACTTGCAACCACATCTTGCTGTAGGCAAAGAGCGGAGAGTCACTCAGTGGAGAGTGTGAGTCCTTTGAAAGAGCTGCAAAATATTGCAGGCCAAAGAATGCCACAGTTCTTGGTCAGAGACCAGGACAGGAATGGTGTTTGTCGTGTCCTTGCAGACTCCAGATTACAGGAAAATTTATAAAACAAAATGGCACATAGGGAGCTAGAAACCAAAAGCAGTTTTTGGAATACTGGATTACAAGACATCCCCATGCTGCACTGCTCCTGTTTCTTTTCTAACTTGCTTACAGAGATGCTAAAATTACATTACCATTTCCCTTGAAATGAAGAAGGCTTGAGGCCCATAGCAGAATATAATTGAACCTTCTCTCTGTCCAGGAAGCAACCAGAACTGAACTGGAGAATGTCTCAATCCCTGAGTCATTCCCAAGAGCAGACTCGCTTTGTGAGAATGGTCCATTATGCCAGTGCACACATGGCATGATGGTCAGCATTGCTGGAAGCAGTGCCAAGCATCATGTGTTCATTTTACAACACTGATGATGATGATGATGATGATGATGGAGATAGGGATGATGACTGACTACAGATATAAGACCTGAAATTTTTTAACAAATATATACTACTACAAATGTGTACTTCACAATTTACTCTGAAACTAAGTATTATTTTTACATAATACTTCCCAAAACCCTGGAAAAAGTATAGATTAGGAGCCATGATTTGTAATTTATTTGGTTTTCCATTGTTCTGCATCTCAGGCAAGACTTTGTCAGAGGCCAGAGCTAGGGAAGATGTCTGTGTTCTGGAAGTTACATGCTTATACATATCTGACTTCTAAGTTCCTTCTTGTCCAAGTATGGTCCAAATGCCCACGATAGGTATCTATACTGGGCAGACCAAAAAGGGATTCAAGACATACCACTGCCACCCCATCTCTCTTGAGCACTTTCTTAAGATGCAGTTGTGTATTATTTACCACAGTCCTGGTGATTGTTGCATTCTTATTTCTAGGCTGTGCAGCTCCTGCAGGAAAGTGAAGGTATTTATATGGGACAAAAATGTATCTGATGAGGACATTCTGTGGCAGTTTTGAACAGTGGAGACTGAGAAGTGCACACAACCCAGTTTTCTTACTTTTATATTAGAAGTGGATATTAGTCCTTTGTGAAACGTTCATTCTTACTAAGACAGGTTAGGCAGTCTCTGACAACAACTCTTGGTTTGGACTGTTTGGAGGAGTTAACCTAGTTTCTGGATTCCAGATGGTACAGCGGAAGATCATCAAGCCAGAATAGTTTTACATGCCCAGGACATCAGAATTCTCTGCTGCTTTTAAATCAGGGAAGCAGCTAGTGATACTGTCCCCTTCTCAGCCTCAGAAGCTGCTAAGAAACCCATTTTTGGTTTATGGGTTTTAATTTATTCGCCTACATTCTATTGAAATATTTAGAAGATGTCAAGATTCTTAATGAGTATCTCTAACAAATTCAAAAAAACTGCAAACAGAATGACAAACTTCTCTCTCTCTCTCTAAACATTTTCATCCTTACCTGTACCAGGAAGTTAAAAAGTGTTGCTAGTGTTAGTGTTATCCTTCCTATAGTTTCTGCTAAAGGGAAAAGTGGCAGGAGAAGTCTTTTGACTTTCCGGAGTAGACAGCTAATTGATCAAAGCATTTGAAAACACCCCTTCTTTATGCATGCAGGGGATAAAGTGGCATCTCAGTTATTTGTTTGCTGGATATTTCAGTTTTATTTTATTTGCATCATATGTATGAATGTAACAAACTTAATTGTGCCATGCCAACTTCAGGGAAGACAGGGATGTAGAGCAAGGGATTTAGAGTTTTCTGCAAGTTCTGCAAGTTTTCCAAGCTACCCATTGTCTAGTTTATTACATCAGAGAGCACTTTTACAAGACACAGATTTTTATAGTAACTGTAAGGATCTGTAAGATTTCATGTTCATAGAAAACGATTGTGATTACTGTCTGAAAAGCTGTGTGACACAAAACAATGCACAATCTCATTCACATTTAGAAGAATTTATTCTGATAAATCATGCTCCTTCTAATACCTACCTTATAATACCAGCATGGCCATAAGAGAATTGGATCGCATTCCTTCTTGTGCATCAACAGGATTGTTACGTTCAAGTTTGCATTTGTGAAAAAAAAACCAATGGGTTTCTTTATATAGAACAAATGAGGTCATAATGTGATTTTAATGGGATTTCATGAGTAATTAAGACTATTTTATGCTGAAAAGTATTTGTGACTGGTAGAGAGCCATGAAAAGAGCAACCACTTTGCCTAATACTGAGATGAGTTCACAGCTGAGAGGAAAAAGAATTGCTAGTGAAGTGAGAACATTTGAAATGGAACCACTGATAAAAAGTATAAATGAATTATACAATGCGTTTTTTTGTCGTCACTTTTCAAAAGAAAACACCACGTGCCAAGATTTACTTTTCCATTTGTAGAAACTTTCAGTGAAAGTTGCTTTCTTCTCTTTTATTACAGATTACAAAAGCGTCAAGGAGGAGTTTAAATGCTGGTTTAGCCTACTCAGAACATCATCAGATTCGTGTTTCCCAGCAAGACTACAAACTATTCCGAGCCCTTTTTCTGTTGATGATCTCTTTCTTCATTATGTGGAGCCCAATAATAGTAATTATTTTTTTAATTTTAGTTCAGAACTTTAAAAAAGATTTTAATATTTTGCCATCAGTTTTCTTCTGGATAGCAGTATTCACTTTTGCCAATTCTGCTGTCAATCCAATTCTGTATAATGTTGCCCATTTCAGACGTAAATGTCAGGAAATTCTTCTCTGTTGTACAGGGAACCCTGAAAGGCATGGAGCAGGTACAGAAACCACTGCAAGAAGAAGTAACCATGAACAGCCACATTTGTCTTTCATTACCAGATAATTATTTGCAGTCTGATCTGTGCCACACTTTGGATTTTGGCTATACTATCCCAGGTCACATAGGTCATTATGTTATAGTATTACATGCCAAAGGAGGAGGGAAAAAAGCTAAATATGTACTTTTAAATCCTGCAGGTAAAATTGTCTCGACTTCATTGCTTTGCCTCAGTAAGGTTTGGACAATTTAATCCAATGGATTGAATTCTCCTCTTACACTGAAATAAATAGAAATATGGCAGTGAACTTGGTGAATGTAAAATAGTTGAATTAAATACTTTAAACTTTCTAGTAAAATTTTTTTAAATCCAGTTTTTAAAGAGAACGTGATTAAACAGTTCAATAACTGACTGGCTGAATGTAGGTTTGAGCAGACTAACTGAAACAAGGTAATGAACATGTGTTATCACCAAGTAAATGACCAGTTTGATTCCATCTCAGATTAAAAACATGGACTTAATACATGTGAATTTACAAGAATAAATAAATAAATGTTTAATTGCCATGTGTAAAATAGTTCTTTTAAAAATATGCATATTTTTGTCTTCACTCGTCATATTAAATTTAATTAATGATATATAGGGTTGCTGAAATTCCTTTCTCTTTTCTACATGATTTCCAGTATTTTATTGAGAAAATATAATGATCTATTTGAAAAGAATATACATATACTTGGAGGTTTATGAAAAATATTCTTTTAGTCAGAAATTTAATCCACTAAAAAAAGCAAGATTAAATTCTTAATTATCACCATGTGTCACCAGCTCAAAATAGTGCACTAAGATACCAGGCTACTACTGAAACCAATGTCTACATATGTACAAATTTGCGTACAATTTGCATCCCCTGTAATCCAAGTTTATTGAAATGTTTCATTGGTTTATTAACAAGGTGAGCTGCACAGCTCAGATAAATATATTGAAAATCTAAATGAAGCCATTTAAAGCATTTTCCAGAGAACACATGATCAGTGTGTTAACTTTACGTTCGTGGTGCTGTTGCATGGTTTCTTTCCATGGGGTTGGATCATCTTAAGAGCAAAATCCTGAAACACACAAAAACCACAGCTGTGTTTGTCAAACTGTCTAGACAAAACTGAATTACACAAATTTTCGCTAGATTTAAAATACATACATATCTAATTCCTTTAAAATGCTCTTGAGTCCAGCAGTCTGTTACTTGTAATAATAATGCCATTACCTTACTCTGAAGTTTATAAATCCAAGGAATTTTCAACTCAGAACAAAACAGGAATTTACCCAATCTGTTAAACCTCTCCTGAGCATTTTAATATTTTTGCAGACAAGGTACTGGGCAGATCGGTGATAAAACAGTATCTTTCAGTGATAAAAGAGTCTATACTTTAACGAGCTTCTAGTTATTTACCTAAAATAATTAATTTAAGAATGTCTTTCAACAAAGTAAATATCTCCTGACCCCCAAAACTTCTAATGGCAATAGTAAATTAGCAGAAGGAATATACTGTTATTTCACAATTTTTGCTTCAAGCAAGTGCTAACAGCAGGTGCAGCTTTCAACTCTACTGACATGACCCTGTATTTACAATTATTCTCACTTAATATTGACACTGACATTTACACAGCTTAAAGTTACTTGAGCTATTACTCTGAGAGACTGTGTATCATAGCTTGAGCTGTATTTGAGAAGGAGCTGCCATCATAAATGCAGTGTGAGATAGAACAAAAAACTTTCATTTCCTAGGCTTCTCTTTTGCCTTGAACAGCCAGTACAGATTTTTTTTTTTTTTTTAAATCAAGGTAAGTTTCGTATGTCTGTTAGTTGGACACACACACACACAGACACACACTCTTAATTAGCTTCAATTAGCCACAGATACTAGCCTATTCTTGCACCATTTATTAACATCAGTCAGAATTTTATCACAGTAACAATTGGATGCAGGTCAGTTTTGGCAATAATTCTGTAGCTCTTAATAGCAGAGTTAAAACTAAAGTAGTAATGCTTCCAATCCACACATAAGGAATTAAGCAAATTTTGTAAGAGTTTCTGATATGAAATTTCCAAGAATTTTTATTTTTCAATTTAGCTCACAGTTGTTCCCTCAGTCCCAAATGTGCTTGCTTTGCAGGAACTTTGGCTTAATGACACTGGAGAATTCAGAATCAACTAATGATAGGGTCCTGATCAAGAAAGGGGAAAATGCAAATTGCTGGCTGTAAGTTTAATTTATACTTCGTTGCTGGGCTTATAAACTCTGGCATAATCCTTAATAAAAAAGTACCCAGACTCCTATTTTTTGTTTGCAAACTATGGAACTCACACAGACACTGCACTCAACACCTAACATCTGGGTATAAATTAGAATAGCAAATAAAGAACAAGAAAGTGTGACTTGGTAGATTAGATATTTGATATCTATAACAAACTAGAGGAAGCATGGTCAACTTTTAAATTATCTTAGATTTAATACAATAGCCCTAAACATCTGATTATTTTGCTTTCTTGTTTTCAGAAATTTTTATTCTTGCTGGACTTCATTTGGAAAGCAGGGAATGCAGGATTCACACCAGAAAAGTATCATCAATTTATAGAATAGCATTGTTTCTTTTCTATCCTACATTTATGCAATCACACAAATCATTCACAGAAGGTGATTCCATTTGCATTTATGATGTCTCTTATTCTTGACTGTTCTAAGTCTCAACCAACTTATGTTATCTCCAAATTCTCATTCAAGACAATTTTTTTTTCTTTGCTGTCATTTGTTTCTTTGTTTCTTTCCCAGGTCACTGCCACCTACTTTAGCAGAGTAGGTGGCACCCTGTTCTTCAAGGCACCCTGTTATCAGCATACTACTTTACAACATTGCAATATATTACTCTGTGTTTAAGGATCAGATGAACAGATAATAGAGCCACAACAGCTGACTTTGCTCATCTGTTCTTTCTTTTTAAGATGCAAAAGTTCCTTCAGTCAATCCCAGTTTGTTCTAGCATGTCATTAAGAAAAGCCTTTAATCTTGATTTACAGATTTCAGTGATGAAGAGCATACAACAGCTCTTGGTAAACTGTTCCAAAGGTTAATAACCTTTGGAGTTAAACAAATGGTTGTTTATTTTTGCTCTGAATGTGTCCAGTTTAAAGTTCCACCCATTTAAATTTATTATTTCTGTGTTTGCAAGCCCTTTTCTATCCAATTCCTATTGCTTGTGTGGACAAGCACAGACTTTGCTCAGGTCAGCCTTTAACCTCCTTCTAATGAGAAAAGATTAAAATCTTTGAGGCACTCACTAGAGGAAACATTTTACAAACTTTCAATCATTTTCCCTGCTCTTCTGTAAAACTTTTAATTCATCCTCAGTACTTCTTCCAGTTATGCTTGTCACCAAATGTGACACAGCAATTAGCCCTATTCCAAGCACAACAATCTCATGTGAGCCTTGGTTTACACATCCAAGAATTGTATTAACTCATATCATTACATTGGGAGTTCCCATTCAGCTGATTCACCAGTCAAGTCTTTCATAGATAGGATATCTCCCAGGATGTGAGGGGTGAGGAGGGAGTAGGGAGAGGTACTACTATTTTATTTGTTCTAAATATTTTGATTTTTCTCCTTCACTCTTTACAATTCCCCGCTGTGTGTGTAATTCTTATCAGTAAGTATGTTATGGTTTCTTAACAGATAACTACCATTTGGCCTTTTGTAATATACTTGAGTATAAGTGAGCTAATTCCCTGTGTTGTAAGCTCAGCCTGACTCTATGAGTCAAGATAGTGTCGTGCTCCATAGTGTGAGGGCTATGTCCCTCTTCCACAGCTCTTTGTGAAAGAGTTGGCGTGAGGACTTGTGAGAAAGGGTCTTCTATAAGGTATCCTTTCCAAGACTTCTATTTTCCTTAAAAGCCTTTCTCAAGAATTTCTCAAAAAAGTATTTGAATAAAGGCAAAGGGATCTGATAAAAGCTGCCCAATTATTTTTTACCGTAGCTATGAAGTTTTTCCTTACCATGTTTACTCACACTACATTGATTCAATTGTTTTACAGCTTCCTCTAATTACTGTTTCAGCTGATCTGATATGCTGCATGAAAATCTATGCACCTCAGGTCTCCTTCAGATAAGGGAAGTAAAAGTTGGAAATAACTTACTACAAGCTCCAGTTTTCAAAAGACAATGTTACAGCCACTAAGTAAAGGACTTTATGCATTTGATATCTAATGAGCAAGAGAATCCCAGTGCTTTAGTCCATAAACCCTGAAATAAAATTCTTCAGAAAAAAAAATGTTCTCACCATTATGAATGATAACTCTGTATTTTCTGTCCAAACAGAGGTCTATCTGCCTTTGTCTGACAATTTTCAGTGCATCTGGAGGCAATCCCTTGGGGTCCCGGGAGAACACAAAGGAGTAGCTATCAGCACAAGTGCCATCTGCATTTAGTTGGCGGCAGGAGTAATGAAGAGCATATGTATCATAATCTGTGTCCACTACCCAGTGATCATCATCTGGAAGAAACCATAGCAAAGAAGGAAAAGTGTTAGAGACACCAGTGAAATACAGTAAAGCAGAAAGGATTGCTGCCATAACTCTAAAGAAAATACTAAGATGAAAATCGGTACAAATTATAACAGATTGGCTTTTCATTTATTCCTGTTTCCAGTATTTAATTTCATGTTCATTTTTTTAAAGAAAATAAAGACAGACATGCTAGGCCTGCTCAAGATGACTCAAACCCATAAATATTTTCCTACCAGTGATGTTACTTAGACTGCATTTTTAAGGAAAAAGATTATCATGTAGTTTGCATGCGTATTAGAAATGTATGTGCTGCAGTTCTGCCATAAACCCTCTTAAAACACAGTTCCAGCTTCAGAGAATTCTTAACTATATAGCTATGTAACCCGACAAAAACCTGGTCACACAAGCACTCTGTTCTAGCAGAAGTGAGGTTGTTTCAGTGTTTGTAGTAAAACCTGACATATCTGCACCTTCCAGAGGAAAAGATTCTCCCTTGCAGTACATCTGCACTGGTGATGGCAACACTCTGTTGTCTTCCCTTTCTGTCCTGTGGGGGGACACCAGACTTTTTAGAAGGACAGAGTTTGGGGTCAGTCAGCAATCTGAAGAACCCATGACTCAGCAACATATTGTGAGGAGACCTGGGAACTATTTAAGACAAATTGGCATCCAAAACATGCTTTGTAATTGTGTCTTTGGGTGGAACATTGCTCTTGTCAGTTTCAAATTCTACCTGCTTCTCTTGGAAACAATCCAAGGAAATGTCTTGAGCTACAGAGTGTCTGAATCTCTACTTGGCTCAAGGAACTGATTTTGCATAGGGTGTGAGAGAGGGCATAGAAGTATGAATATATCAATATATACATATGATCATATTTGTCTCTTAAAACAGATAAATCTCTACATTTTCAGACACAAGACCAAACAAAATAACATTTTCTAAATCCTCTTTTGTGCTTGGCCAGCTCTGACATCAGGCCTCAGAGAGAACAAAAGCATCTGGTAGCTGAGTTCTGAACTAAAGTCTTAAAATACTCCATCCGCCTTTCATTTCTTTCCAAACAGTGGCCTTCAATTATATTGTTGGGTAACAAACAAAAGGAATACAAAGATATACAAAGGCCAGGTCTTCACTTGTTTAAAGAAAGCCAACCAGCTGTCCCGTAAAAAAAGTAGAGATTTCCTTGTTCACATTAAACCTTGCAGTATGATAGTTACTATGTCTTTCAAGTGTGATTAAGAAATTGAACAATACTTTTTCCTTCTCCAGCGTGGACATACAACATAACTAGTCTTCCAAGTAGTTCTGCATCTTCTATAGTTATATACTCACTTCCTTTCTGCAGAAAAGAGGCGACACCCCAGTACTTCATCTTGAACTTGGCAGGATCCTCTGTGTCAGTGAAGGAGCCGATCATGTCAGCACAGATATCCCAGTTACTGTAGCCAAAGACAAAGAAAATATCACATTCCAATCTAAGAGCACAGGTTCACTGTGACTTGCACAGAGATAGCAGGTAGGATTGGAGCAGGAGCTTAGTGAAATGGAACAAGAGGAGAATGGCAAACAGCTTACTTGAAGAGTCTGACTCTGCCCTTTGCAGTGGCAGTCATTTGTCCATTCTCATCTACGGTGAACTGGGCTACCACATTGTCCTGCAGAAACAGCCCCTCAGGATCTTTTTTTGCCATAGCATACCAGGTGCCACTGTACTGCAAGGAAATAAGAAAGGCTGCAGTTAGACCTAGAACAATGGAAATGTTACAACAGTACAGAATAGGGAAGGTGACAGAGGGAAGAGCATACAGATCTTTGACACCATGCCTCAAAGGCGTAAGAAACAAATGTAGCTGTTTCAACAGCATAAACCCGTCAATACATACCAGTGAAGTCATAATTTGTGGAAATACTGACTTTTTTTTGGTAATCTTATCTGTATCTGCAGCTGTCCAGTATAAGGAATACAAAATTTAATGGAAAAGGGAATGACAACTGGCAGATCTTGACAGATCTATGTATATTTTTTTCATTGCAATGAAAGGAAAAATATCTGAAAACAACAGAGTATTAATTTTTCAAAGAAACAACCAAGTCAGTACACTCCTTCTGCTTATACCATACAGTTTGAAACCAGTCTGCTAAAACTCAGTTTCTGCAGTATTCCTTTATCAGGTGCATCATAATCCAGCATCTGTGGAGGTGTGGACATCACACACTTTAGCTGTTTCTCAGTATTACAGTGACTTCAAAATGTGACCACACTGGTGCAACTGAACGCCAAATTTTGTAGCCTGCAAAGAGCTATGCAAGATATCACAGATCCAGGAGAGAAAAGAAGGTTTACCCTGGTCTTGTCGAAGTTCTCCTTGACTTTGAAGCTGCTTACTCGGCAGTCCCGCTCTGCAGCGCTGCTACCCAGCAAGGCCAGTGACAGCAGCAGCAGCCAGGGCAGAGCTCTCTCTGTGTGGGCCATCCTGTCCCTGCAGCAAACAGAGAATAGCATCAGAAACAGGCTCTGTCACACGAGTGAAGGGGGGCAGGCTGCCCTGAGAGGTCGCCGGGGTGTCATGCAGCTTTCCCTGGTGCATGTGCAGGCAAAGCACCCGGCTGTCCCCAGCCCGCAGCAGCAGGGTCCCTTACAGACAGTGCCGGTCTGCGGAGCCTCTTGAGAGCCCAGGCGTGGATGGCGGCGCGCAGACAGGGCCTGCTTTATGTACTCCTGGGGCTTTCGCAACCTGCTGAGCCCCAGAGCCGGCGCTGGGGAGGGCAGCAGGGCGGCGGCTTGATGGATGCTGCAGGCCGGGGCCCCTTCATAACAGCCTCTTGCGTAACACCCGTGGGCTCAGGTGGTCTTTGGCCCTGATCTGCAGCCAAGCGGGCGCTAGGAACAAATGCCTCTCTTTGCTTTTCCCAACCCAAACGCAGAGCTCACACCTGGGGGAAGGGGTGTGCACACGTGTGGGGAGAACAAACGGAATGAGAGGCATCCCACCTTGGCATGGGGAAGAGTGAACCGCCTCCACCTCCCCTGTGATTTTTACACACTTCAGTCCAAAATCCATCTTACCCAATATGCTCGACCCAGTTACAAGGTGCAGACTTGTTTCCTCCACCTCCTCCCCAAAGTCCTTTCCTCTTTTACCCTGGTAAACAGTGGCAAACATAATACTTGCAAGTTTCTGCACATGTTTCTGAAAGTCTGGTCATGCCAGACCCTCTTCAGGTCCTCATGACTGGTTCCCTCTTGCTTCCAAAAAGCTCTCTTGGGTCTAAATCATCTCCTGAGCAGCTCCCAGCAACAGGTATAGGGAGCCTGCAGATCCTCAGGATGGTGAAAGAGCCCTTTTATATTTTAACAGGACATAAATGTGGCCTGCAAATACCCAAGTGCATGTACACACCACATCTGGCCATTCTGACATCTGATTAATTTTAAATCAGATATTCCATTATTTCTATTCTGTTTCTGGCAAACTGTTTTCAGTTATGTAAACCATTATTTTCTCCTGTCCAGGCAAGTTTTGCTGCCTCTCAGTCAATATTTGTTCTCTAGTTTCAACATCTTTAGGAAGCATTAGAGAAAATCTGTTAATTATTTTCTAGGCACGTAACCAGAGCAGGATAGAGATGATTGCTACCAAGAGAACTAATTCACCTACTTTTTTCACCTCCCATTTTTAAAAGAATAAAGGCAGAAGCCTTTTATTTGAAAGGCTGGTTTCATTACTTTAAAAATCAAGTAAAAATATAATTTAAATATGGAGATACCCATGTAGTATAAAAAATACCTCAATAGTAGCCAATGTAGAGCTTTAACTAATTTATTCAGCATGGCCTTTCCCAGAAGTTTACTTAATATACCTTTCATACATTCATAAAAATATTAGACTTCTTACTGTTGCTGTCTTTTACCATCTCTTCTCATTTATAATGCAAACAATCTGATCGATTTCTCTTTCTTTTCTGCTTTGTTGGAGGCTTTTTGCACAGTGAGTATGTTTTGTTCTCTTTCTCAAACATCTATTGCTCAGGGCTGTTCCATGTCTGCCTTTGATTTCCTGGATAACATCAGACTCTAAAAATTCCACTGTATTTAATATTAAGCTTCTATTCATAGTAAAGAACATATTTAACACAGGGAACTAGAAGGGTATATCAGCTGTCCTGAAACTTTCAGTGGTAGCTTTGCAATACGTCAACATTTCCATTTTTAAGCTGAGATTTTCAAATTTGCTAATTCCTACAAAGATTGAAGAGAAAAAGTAAACTCTATTCTTCTGGTGACTTTCAGAATCTTGCTCTAGTCTAGCAATGGTGATACCAGTGATACATGTACATTTTTATAAAACCTTTACAAAACACTCATTGGTCTTAATATATGAATTCATTACATGAACAAGACCAAAATCAACATGATTTGTGTCTCCCATGTTCAATGTCTCACAACTGATAGCAATAAGATGGATTATAGCTTAATTCATAAGCTTTGAATCTATTACTTTATTTAATACCAAAGAAAACAATTATTTCTTTAGTCTCTGCCAATTTGTCAAATATTATCATTTCTCCTAAGTATGTCCTGTTCAAAAATCTGCATACTGCTTTATATTACCAGAGAGGTTCTTGCAGGATCAAATCTATTCCTATAAAGTGTTTTCAACAGCATAATTGTCTATGATGTTTCCAAAGGAGTCTACAGTCACTCATCCACATAAGTCAAAATCTGCTCAGATTTGACCACCTCTGAAAATCTAGGTCAGTGTTCCTGTTATACACACTGCTGTTGTCAGAAGATTTACAGACAGGAAATGAAACCAGGTATCAATGAAACAAAAATTTACTTCTGTTAACAAGTTTTAATAAGATCAGTTCTAAATGTGTGCAAGAGATATTACAGTCTCCTGAATTAATCTGATGTAGTAAGTCTAAATCAGAAACATGTAATTTTGTATAAGCCAGAGCACAGCATTTCTTTTACTGCATATCTCCACTGATCTCTGCAATATTTGGCAGCTCCTATCTGGTGAAGGTGCCTGACAGATTTAGTAATTATAAATTCCACTCGTTCAGGTCCTCAAGTCTGGGATCTCTACAAACTCTAGACAATGCCCAAGGAAACTTTTCTGTTGATGTGTTATCATTGGGAATTTGAGGCAGTGCAGCTACAGTGAAATCACACCAGTATTTATTTCCCAGTCACATTTCAACAAGAGCAGAAGGGGAGCTGGGCAAGTCAGAATGACATGAAGGTTACACAGGGAGCTGGGCTCTCTGCCTCCTCTGCTTTAGCTGTACCTCCAATACTGCCTACCAGAGACACAGCTTACACTGATGAAGTCCTCTCAGAGTTACAGAAGAAGCACTTCGTTGGTTCAGTGGGACACGGTTTTTAGGCAAAAAGTCTGCTCTGTTGTTGGTTACGTCTAACTCGGGGTGTGTTGAGGGAGGAATGGAAGGTTTCTGTCAGATTAGCATCGCTATGGCAATTCAAGGGTGAATTCTTCCTCATCCTAAGAGATACAGCAGCGCCAGCAGAACTGTGTAAACTCATAAACAGTGTAAACTTTGCCTCAGTTAAATATCATTTGGATTGATTGGGCTCTGGGCTTTCTTGAGAAATAATGTCAGCGAGTGATCCTCATCCAGACCTAGATATTCACCTCGCAGATTTATACTTCTCATGCAAATGGACAGGAACTTGGGCCAGGATTTCAGTTGAATCCTAGAAGAATATGCATAGATCAAGTCAACTATATCCAAGGATTTCTAGGTTTTGGGAAAGCTCAGACAAATGTATTTAAGAGAATTATTAAAATATTGATAAATAATTTAAATATTGATAACTTTCATATATGACTTCGGATACCTGAGGCTGGCAGCATATTATGAATATTACAGATTTTTTTTAAGTCACTGTGTATTTTTTTGAACTATATTTAACAAAAGTGAAAGAAGGTCTTCTACCTTTAAATTTTGCCAAGAGGAGAGAAAAGGAGCTAACTTCTGGCAGTGATTCTGTGACTGGATTATTTTCTACAATAGCATGTAAAATTCTGCAATATTCTCAATTAGTTATAGCAAGGAAAAAATATGGAAGGAAATGGCTGGGAAAAAACCCTTCCATTGTAGGAATTATTTTATCTTTATTATGACTTAAAAAGGAAGAAACTAGTCAAATTATTATTTAAAACATTTTTAACGCTGCAGCTTTCAAGCTTTACATATTAAAAGAACTAGAATTTTATTTTTATTCACAAGAATAAGTCAAGCTCTTAGGAGAAAGTTGATTCAAAAACTGCTAGTAGGAAATGGATCACCTGCTTCCAGCCAGACTACACATAGATTGAAAGACTTTTAGCTGTCTTCTCTTGATTGTTTATTTATAGAATGCCACTCACAAACATGGGTATCCATTAAACTGTCAGAGGAAGATTTGCAGGCAAATGAATGACCACCGTGCACAGAGCAAGGGATGCAAGTGTAGCCACTGCCCTGTGAAACCAGACTGACATCAACAACAAATGGCATGAGCTGAGCCAAGGGACAACAGTGCACACTGCCACCATCACAACTGTTCCTCTTGGTGGCAGTCTGAGTACAGAGGTCAAGGACAGAATGGAATGGAAAAGATTGCCCTTTGCTCCATGCCAGCCTCTGTAGGACCTGTTTTTGTAATTTAATGACGCGACATTTGTTTAGGGAGTAAATTTACACTGAACTCTTTACAAACAGTATTTACTAACAAAACTAGTTTAAAATGGTGCCTCTATTTTCTTTAGCAAGTCTTTCTGAGGATTATAATCATGAATTAATTTTTTTGTGGGCATATTATTAAAATGGAAACAATTTGAAACAAAGATCTAAAGTTCTCCAACAGGCTGGCCAGCCAGGTGAGAAGAGCTCTAAATAATAAATGATGGAAAACACAGATATGATGAAATGAGTCCAGCAGTGAACCACAAAGATCACAAAGCAATTGGAGAATCTGACAGAAATAGAGGCTGAGACAGCTGGGACTCTTCAGCCCAACAATGTCTGAGGGATCTAACAACACACACACCGGATAGGAGGGCATGAAGAAGACAGTCAGACCCTTCTCAGCAGTACTGAATAACATTCTCAGTAGTAAAAACTGGTCAAGTAACCTAACATCACCAGGGAGTAAATGTGAGAATGGCTGAGATTAAAAGGCTGCTGCATATTGCCTTAGTCAGTATATTAAAATTTATGCCAAGCTGTGAAGAAATCCATGCTTTTGGTCAAAGCTGCAGTACATCTGGCAACTAGATGCACCTTCACACTAGACTGGCCATTTACTTCAGGAAATCTCCCTCAGAGTCTATAATGTCTGTTGATTACTAATCTGATGATTACCCAGAGCTAATAATTGGTAGTTTTCAGAGAACATAAATATTTGCTGCTCTATGGAAAAAATAGTTAACTTATTATCTTCAGTGTTTGTGTTTTTAAGTTTTGGGGGAGTATTTTTGTAAGTAAAGGGATAGAGAATTATTGTAAAAGAAACATGAAATTAAGGATGTTTGTAAGGGTTCCCAGAAGACACCAAGTCAGTGACACCAAAACACTTCAGTGCCAAAACCTGGCTATGTTAGGGTCACACAGTACCTGTTCTAAAAACCTACAGAATCTATTCTCACAACCTATCCATTTAGAAAAAGCCCAAACAAATCTGAATATTTATTTCTTGGATTATACATATGAATCTCCAATGTCCAGACGGTGATATTAACCACATCAAAAGTCATGCAATTGAAATAAGCACGTTTGATCTGTGTTTTTTGAGAAAAACCTAACTGAATGAAACACATTAACTGCTATCAGGATGGGCAGAGATGTTCAGATACAAACACTGAGCTGAACTGGGAAACCTTATAAATACCTTTGACATTTACGTGCTGCTTGAATCTATTTAAATAACCATGTCTGTCAGTTATCCTTCTTAGGAGTTTCCATGTATCACAAGGGCTCAGGAATGGTCTACTACTAAGAACTACTCCATAAATAGTTTGATTTCTGTAGGTACTATGAATGTCAAAGGCAAACGACATCATATGTATTAAAATCACAAAACACACATACTCTGAGGGTCTCCAAAATTAAATTAAATTTAAATACAAATGTGAATTAGCTTTAATAAAGATAAAATGTTCAAAACTGTGGGGGGAAAAAAAAGGAGAGTAAAGGAGAACAGAAAATAAATGTCATATTCCAGCAGAGAAACTTTAAAATTCATTATAACATTTAAAAAATAACTTCTATTGGTTTCTGAGATTTCTTTCCATGTCATTTCACACTTGACAGCACAAGAGTGCAATTTTAAGAGTGAATGTAAATTAAGGAAAATACAATAAGAATTGCTTTATGATATAAGAATGATTATGGACAGCCCATCTGAAATATTTTACTACTAAGAAAATGTAATTAGGTACAGTAGTACCTAATTAAAAACTTATCTTTATTTGCTATCTCAAAGTACAGATAGTGTTGTTTATCCTTTGTAAAAACAGATGAGCATGAGGGAGACTTGGTGAAAGCATGATAAGCATTTTAGGCAACCTTGCACATAGAAAAAATGATAATAAAATGATAGTAAATTTGTTAGTTTACAAAAATGTAAATCCCCGACCTCCCTGCCCCCCCAGAAAATGGTATCACTTGGTCAGGTTGCCTGCATTTACTTATTCTCCCTCCAGAGAGTGATATGCCAGTCTATTTCACTGAATTAATGTGATCAAAATACTAAGAATTGATGTTTAAACTGATTTATCACATGTGTAAGTCTTACATAGAAGTTAATGTTTTAGAATGTGTTAGCTGGGCATGAGACAGATCCTCTGTAGGTGCCTTCTGCTACATGGAATGTTCCAAAGTCAGTAAAAAAATAAGACTGAACACATAATGCAAAAAAATGTTACTATTCCCTCACATGATTTCATTGAAGCTCTTCAGCATTCTCTTCTTTTAAAGCAAAGAATGAAAAGTAATGAGGTAGGAATTAGGTAGATGACAAGAAATAATTTAACTCTATGTAGTTATGTATAAAATTCTTTCCAAGTCTCTACTGCTTTTATATGTATCGATCAAATAATGAACCTACTAATATTGAAATGAGCAAGAATAAATGTGCCTTTCTTCTGCTGTTTTCTTGTAAACTGTGTGTGTGTACAGTGGTGGGAACACTCTGCTGTGCTGCTACAAGTTCCTATCACCGGGTCACCTGTCAAGAATATGCTGCAAACTCACACACTCACCAGGGAGGGGCCTGTGCCCCAGACTACTGGGGGTAGCAACCCACTCAGAGAAAAGGAACCAGGCCAAAACGTGTCTGTAATGTGCTGATTTTCATATACCTTTTAAAATCTCTAGAGCATCTGCAGTGTGGCAAAAGTTAGTGCAATACATAGTGGCACTATGGCACTATATCATGGTCAGAGGGAAAAGTAATGTTAGGTGTCACTGAGCATCTATCAGTGACCTGTTCTTTGTGCTCAAGACCACCTGTGTCAGTTGCCCATGTTGATTCTTTGAGATTTGTGTCAGTTGCTCATGTTGATTCTTTGAGATCTGTTGACAAAAACAAATGTCGACACACTGTGGCTTCTGGCAGACAGATGATGTTGTACTTTGGCAATACCTTTTTCAAATTAAGAATGGCCAAAGGGTGTATGTTTTATTTTCTTACACCAAGAATCTCTCATTGCTTCTGATCTATGTGGATGCCATAAACAGAAGTAAGATTAACTGTATTGCAGTCCTCCTACTGTGCTGGAATTCAGATCAGTTTCAATTAACATATATCATTTACTGTCATAGTTGGCACTTAAATTCAGCCTTCTCACTCTTTGGAATGTTTGTTCCTCAAATTCAACACATTTTCCACCATTCCTTTTCCATACATCTGTGTAATGTTGAACTTTTAATGGCAGGAAACTTTAAACATGTATAACCATATATCTATATCTATATATATATAGATACATGGTTATCTATGGTATATTTATGATGAGACTCAAGATTCCCTCTTTGCCTAATATTTGTCAGTTATTATCCTTTTGGTGCTATTTAATAAAACAGACATCTCCAACTTTTTCTGAAGAAAGTGTAGACACTGCAGATTTATGCTTATAGAATAAAATATTTACTGTTTCCTCAACTTGAATTTAATAATTTTTATGATTTTATTCTTCCTTTTGGCTCTGTCTTTTTGACCCAAAAAAAAAAAAAAAAAAAAAGCGCCATATCTGGCTGTGCTAAGTCAAATTCTAATTCTTTTATTCCACCTTCACCTAGGTAAATCATTTGAGTGCTTGCGCAAACTCAGACTTCTGTAAGGTCTTAAGGATTTCACCCATTTTATTCATGTATAGCTTCATAATTATTTACTTTTAGTAATCCAATTTCCATCATCTCCTGACTATTTCAAGGAAAACTAAGTTCTACCATTTAAGAGATTTCTCTGTAACATTCTGTTTTCCTGCCCTTAAGTGCCTCTCACAAAGACACGTGTGTACGTCTGTGCACGTGTATAATGTGGGGTGAGTATCTTGGTGGAATTTCTCATATGAAGTTTTAATAGGAACTTCTGTGTGCACTGGACAGTATATATACTGTGAATGAAGGAAGTAACATACAGGTATATATATCTACACATCAGACAATTTTATAGGAATT
The DNA here is from genome assembly GCA_013397195.1 of Hylia prasina. Lineage (NCBI taxonomy): Eukaryota > Metazoa > Chordata > Aves > Passeriformes > Sylviidae > Hylia > Hylia prasina. The sequence goes on from VYXD01010366.1 coordinate 297,963, forward strand.
AATTGGTTAGTTTAAAATGTTAAAATGATTCCATGAGGATTTATGAGCTAAGAATGTTCAGGGGTTTAGTGTCCTGACATCTCTTTAATTAGCGGTCTCCAAGATCTCACACTAAGAAGATGCTAAGCCAGTGCCTTCTGTCATATCTCAAGACTATCAGAAGGCTTGGAAGCCACAGAGGAAGATGAATGTATTATGTCTGTGAGCTATACAATATGTACAAAGTACATTTTTCTTACTAGTAACAGGTTAGGACTTCTCGCTACCATTCCTGCTTTGATGGTGATGCAGTTCTAAAAGAAATCCTAAGAAAAATCCAGCAGAAATGGGTGAGGTAAATAAAGATGCCGTTGAAAAATACTTGGAGAACAATCCCCAGTTTGCCAAGGAGTATTTCGACCGAAAAGTGAGACCAGAAGTGGTGGGAAGTATGTTTAATGTGAACCCTGGAGATGTGAAGGAAGGAGTCAGCTTCAAAGACATGTCCCGTCTGGAGGAGTGTAACATAATTTTTGAGTTGGTAACAGAAATTCAGGATGAGGCATGTGTTATGGAAAAGATGGTGCACAAGACCCTGCAGAGGCTGGCACAGCTGCTGGCAGCTGATCGGTGTAGTCTGTTCATTTGTCGTTCCCGAAATGGTATTCCAGAGGTAGCCTCCAGGATTCTTGATATCACTCCAACTTCCAAGTATGAGCAGAATTTGGTGAAACCAGAAAATGAGACTGTTTTTCCTCTGGACATCGGGATAGTGGGATGGGTTGCTCATACCAAGAAGTTTTTTAATGTACCTGATGTGACAAAGGTAAGTGACTTCTCTTGGGGAATGGGGTTCTGTGCATTTGCTTACCCAGCTTCCTGTCCAGGGCATGAGGTAAAATGCTGTTCTTCAGAAAAATCTCAGAGACAGAAATCCAGACCAGTAACAGGAGAAAAGCATCACCAGAGATGGCATAAAATCCAATAGAACCACATCATGTAGCCTAGTTAGGTGTTCTCAGTGTCCTTGTAGTAGTTGTAATGTCAATGACTATAATAATGGAGGAGAATATTAGATTAATGGAGACCATTAAATACCTGAGTTTCTGCTGAACAAGGCAGGCTTGTATCCTGTTTTCCAGTATGGGCTTGCAAGTGTTCTCTGTTATCATTCCATGCTGCCAGGCATGCATCTCTGAATCATTTAATTTGCACCTTTTGTAATGAAGATGTATCCTTATTAGTAAGTGAATGAGGACAGAGGAAGATGATGTCAAGATACATGTTCAGCTTCATGTCAGTGTTTGATTTGAAATGGGTTTGATTTTGAGTATGTCTGGATCCAGGGCTTTTGTTCATAACCATCTATAGAAGAAAATTATTGAGTCAGAGCTGTTCTGACATTTTTGAACTTCCTGTTGAATCTGCGCTGAATCACTTTCTTTCTTTAAAGTGCTGATAAGAGTTTATTTATATTATTTACTCATTTTATTTAAATCTTCATTATTATTATTTATTAAAAATGTTAATTAAAATGATGATTGACCTCACAAAAGTGAAACATGCATGTATGAGGTCTGCGTTAGAAACTGCTCTGAAATACATGAGGAAATGTAAACATGCTTTGAATTTTAAGATTTCTTTAAAAATAACTAACTTTGCATCATGGAATGCTGGCATCTTCATTTCTTTTTAGTCCTATGTTGAAAATCTGGACATAATCAAATAATAAGATATTTGATAGGTGCTAAGATAATTATCAAGATGACAGTCTGGATTCTGGAGTCAATTTAAAATTCCAGAATATTTTAGAGATAGAAACCACTACAGTGTCCTAAGCTCTATGTAAATAATCAAAATATTTATACACTGCAATTAACTGTTTTGCAGGAGATAAAGAACAACATTTTATCATGCTAAAAGTTATAAAGGACTACTTTTAAAACTCAGAAACGAATATTTATATATATGAAAATAACATTCCAATATACAGTAAACTGCCTCAGATGTAAGTAGGAATCACAGGGGCAAACAGAAGACTGACTGATTTCAGAAAACAATCAGTTCATTTTCAACTGACCACTAATATCTTTTCTTCAATGGCTGCTATTCTGACAAGAAGTGTCTGATTTACTGCCTCTTACCACCACATGGGGAGATTGGAGGATAATCCATCCAAGTTCATAAGACTGATTACATGAGAAAAGATCAGGAGGATCAAGAAATATGTGCCTCCTATCAGACACTGCAGTGCTTCTTAATATCATTATGTGAGAGGCACCCAGAGCAGGGCTAACCAAATATTTCTGTGTTTGCAATAGGATTTGTTCAAAATTTTGTGACAAATGTTATTTATATATGCTTAAGTAAGAGAACTTTTCTGTCCATCTAATCCTGCTAGGTGTTATGCGCTCATAAATTAATTTATGTCAGCTGAGCATCTGTTACTATTCCATCATTCTAAGGTAATCTTTACTTAGGCACCCATTTACTCTCTTAGGATTACTGATGTCTATGCCATTAGGAACACATTTAAAAATGCAATTCAACTATGATCCCATTAATCTAAATTTGGTAACTAAATATCATCAGAATATCGACAGTTTATTAGATAATTGCAAAACTTCCAGAGATTTTTCTGGGACCAAGGCTTGATATTTAAAAACAACCCTAAAAATCTCAAAAATGTCAGTATTTTCATTCTTTGTGTACAAAAAGTCAGTGCCCAAGTTCACACTCCTCACACAAGCAGAGCTCCCAATTATGTCACCAGAATGTTTATCTCCATAGCAAATAGAGAAGTGCAGCTTGAGTCAGTGACGTTTAAGGTGTATAATTAGTCCATGGCAGCAGAAATACACAGCCACTGGTCTTTATCACATTTGAGAAAGGATAATTATTTTTCAGTTCACTACATACACACTTCAGCCAAACAAGATTGTCTGCTACCCAGCATCTGAACAAAAAATGACAGGAAGAGTTAAGCCAGAGAAGAATTTTGCCCTTAGTGCCTTGTCAAAATATAAAATTCACAATGATTACTTCTAGTTGGCTATAGTACTTTAAAAATGTTATGTCTAGCCACTTTTTACTGTTGAAACAGCATAGTGTTTTTTAAGCCTTAAGTACATGACAACATTGACAAATGCATGGTGTGACATTTTCATGCTTCAATCATTACCCCTTTATAACAAAAGTAAATGCAATAAAAGATCACAACAGCAATAAATCATTGGGGAAAAAAAAAAAAAGACTTCACTTTTAGTGCCTAGCAACCAATTCTTAGAGATTATCTCCTTCTTCTAACTGGAAAGGTCCCAATAAACGTGAGGAAGCTCCTCATCCTGACTAATGCTCCAGAAAAGAAAAGCGGAGGAAAAGATACAGACCTTCAATAATTAACTTAGTAGGCAGTCTCCTCCCCACAGGATTATGGACCTGTTGACTGTGAGAGCTAATAGCATTTAATCCAGGATTTAATAGTTGTGAGAAACAGGAGGCCAGGCAGGACTGTTACCCTAATAATTTATCTCACATTATTCACAGGGTCTAGCAGAGTATGTGCCTCAAATATTACAAAGTAAAATTATAGGCTGTGAAAAATTTGATATGTCCATTAATATTCTTTTAACAGTAACTGATAACACAGACAATTTATAAAGGAGAGTAAAACTATCTTGCATTTTTCTCCAAGGCATTATTTCCAAATAAAACTAAAAACTAAAAATAGTTCTACAAGGAGCATGTCTTTTTTGGGGAATCAAAATCTCACATTCTCTGCTTGTAAGAACCAAAAATAAAGACTTAATATATTTGCTTTAATCCATAACCTATTTAATTTTTTGCACTGTTCCTTTCAATGCAGAGGTATTTGAAGACAAGGATTTAATTAAGGACTGGAAACTCAAGAAATAATATTCTTGTTTTAGTTGAGTATAAAATTATAAAAATGGTGAAAAAATGCCGCAAAAGAAGTGAAGGCCTTTGGATTAGATCTATAAAGAGGCTGAAATATTTTGATGCTGAAATAACCAGCCCTCATTTTTGGAGATCTTGTACTGGATTTCACAACCCCAAGTGAAGTGAAAAAAAGAGACCATTGGAAATTCCAACTCAGATTAAACAGGCAGAAGAGTGATTGTTGTGGCACTTAATTTAACCACTGGAAACCTATGGTCCAAATCAACTTAAACACATCTTCAAGTCGCAAGCATTGGCATCATCCCTTTGTAAGCTGATCCAGCTTCAGAACAGCAGCTCTACACTTTAACCCAAGAGTGGGAGAGACTTTAATTCCAGGCCTGTCTAACCTGACAGGAGTTTCAGATTAATGTGGATGTTCTGGTCCCCAGACTCCAGGCTGTCTGAGGTAGCTTTTTTTATGGGAAGGATATACACTGTAAATGCATATGCATCTCCATTTTATCTTATCTTGATAATAAACACCAGATTGTCAGAAACGTACTCAAGAAATATTAACTGGAAAAATGGAAACATGTTCCAATCTTCTATAATGGCAAAGATTTAGTCAATTTATGAGAAAATATTTTGAGACACGAACAAATTTCTATTAATTTTGCCTTCCAGAAGAAAACCTCAACCAATTCTTTCCTTTATTTACTATTCTAAGAGGAAAGTTTCCAAAACTGAAGAAAAAAAAGTACATTAAAAATGAAAATTAAAATCTCCCTTTTATCTAATTTTCTTGTTTCATGTGAAAAAACACTTAATATAATACAGATCCAATTTCAAGATGTTGCAAAATAGTCACTACATATGGCAAATAACAAGCAGGCATTTTAGTGACATAATTGAAAAGTTCAATTACCCCCAAGTGCTGTTAAATATATATTATTTTCTCCTTGATTCAGTTTCAGAACTCTAGTTATGTTGACAATATCAAAGTAATTTTTTTCTGTATACTAGTAAGTTACATCTTAAAATGAAATTTATGTATGTAATTTTTGGAGTGTGGCCTAAGATGGGGCAAGATAGATGATAGTATGTACTTTTTATTTTCTATTAATACTCAAGTATATCATTATGAAATGAAAACATTTGTGAGTAGGCTAAGTAGAAGTAAGAGATGAAGCAATATAGCACATTAATACCACCTATCAAGTGGTTAAAATTTTGAGAAATCTGAGCCAATGCAAGAAAATCAGTGGAAGAACAAAATATTAGGAAGAGAAGAAAATACTGTAGAACTACCAGAAGGAAAACCAGAAACATGTGGAGATAATGCAAAGAAATATGTGCAGTCTGAGCTCATCTATCCAAAACAGAACCTTCCACCAAATAGGAGCATAACTGCAAGGGGTCACAGTGACCTCTTCTTCCTCTGTGCTTTACAAGGGGGAACAGGTGGAGGAAAACAGGCATCTGCTGTCTTAGCCCTATCACCTCACCTGCAGGATTAAGTCTTATCCCTTGTTGTCTTGGGTCACCAACCTCAGGCAGTGCTGCAGGGGGGAGTGGCTGGAAAGCTGCCTGGCAGAACAGGACCTGGGGGTGCTGATCAGCAGCAGCTGAACAGGAGCCAGCAGTGCCCAGGTGGGCAAGAAGGCCAAGGCCAAGGGCATGCTGATCAGAAACAGTGTGGTCAGCAGGACCAGGGCTGAGGTTGCTGCCCTGTACCATGCAGTGGTGAGGCTACACATCAAATCCTGCATCCACTTGTGGGCCCCTCACTACAAGAAACATATTGAGGTGCTGGCGCATCTCCAGAGCAAGGTGACAAAGCTGGAGGAAGATCTGGAACACAAGTCCTATGAGGAGTGGCTGAAGTAGTTGAGAGTGTTGAGCCTGGAGAAAAGCAGGCTCAGATGGACCTTATCAGTGTCTACAAATCCCTGAAAGGTGGGGGTTAGGCTCTTCTCCCAACTAACAAATAATAGGATAACAGGAAGCAGCCGCGACTTGTGCCTGGAGAGGTTCAGATTGGATATTAGAAAGCATTCCTCCATCAAAAGGGTTGTGCTAGCTGGTTGTGCTGGCTAGGGGCTGGTGCTGGTTTCCTGCAAATCTAGGATACGTTGAATATCTTAGACTATTTAAAGAACACTGTATAGTAAATGGCTTGGTATCTCAGCATTTAATGGAGCTAGTAGAAAATGCCTGCAAATGTACACAGGGTGTTAGCAGCCGATTTCTTTTTCATAATTCTCTTTAAAAGCCTAGTTTGTGATTTAACTGAGAGCTGAAAGTTTAAAAGATTGCTCTTAAAGGTAGTTTGATTCATAAGATCACACTCAAGTAGACTAAGCGTCCACATTCACATAGTCATGGAAGCACCAAGATGTTCTGGCTCTGGTACTGCAGACCACATTTCTTGCTTATTTGTCTCTGAAAATGATTTCTTAGATATTGTGAAAAGTGATTTTCTTCAGAAACAAGAAAGAGCTTCCCAAGAGAAAATATTTTTTAAACTTCCTTGGAAATAAAGGCTTCAAAACTCCTAGAAATTATGTATAAAATATTCAATAATGAAAAACCTAAATCTAAGCACAATGTTTTGTATATGAAAATCATGTGAGACAGGAGTCTTTGTGTGTGCTGTGGGAATGCTGCCAATGCATTAGAAGGTATTTTTATCTTTCTACTTCACACTATCTAGGCACAGGATGGCTTGTGGTTACTGAACTTTCTGTTTATTAACAGAGACTTGTATTAAAATATTTCTATCCCTTGCAAAAATTGCATGACCAAAGTGCTTCTTCTGAACACTTCTGATCACTGCTTGCTCCTTCATTCTGGAGTTTTTAAACAAAGCAAGATCCAGCAGCTGAATCCTGCTGATTCAGCTCATTTGGTGTCTACAGATCCCTTTTAAGTCTTCAGAAATCCAGGAGTGTCTGAAATGTTTACTTATTCCTTCACAGCAGAATACAGTACCCTAAACCCAGGAACCTGGGCCTTGCCTGGAACACTAGATGCTCTTGGTGACACAGGGACTACAAAACAGGGTCAAGTTTCCTGTCTGATTTACTGGGTTTTCAATGGCTACAACAGTCAGAGGCCCAAAGCCTGAAGCTCAAAACCATACCTGAGTCCAGAATGGTTGTGTCAGTAGATAATATATCACACAGAAAACCGACTATTTCCATGTAATAACATACTTGTTTAGCAGGCTGCAGGACAGTTTTTGATTCTTACCCAGAAGAGACAGATTACCTGGCATTTTCTCTGGATGTCTGTTAAATGAGATACTCTTATACCTTTCTTTGAGAAAAACAGAAAACAACAACTCAGGGAGTTTGTCAGAAACAGAGAAAGTGATCCCTTTTCACATGGACAATATATTCAAAAGGCTACACTTTTCAGGAACCTAAATAGAGCCTGATACAGTGAATGAGATTTATGGGGATAACATCGGCTGTCCTTAAGGGAAGCAATTTTTCTAAGAGAGACCAGGGCATAAAAACAATATTTAAGAATTACTTCCAGACATTTAATTTGTTTCACTGAAATACAGCCCTAGAAAGAAATATAAAATGCAAACATAAAAGATGAACTGCCTAAAGATTATGACAAAGAAGGAAAAAGCCCAAACCCTAATACTTTGATGACATAATAAAATTCAGTCTTTTTTGTTGGAGTTGTGTATGCTATAAATTCAACATATACCAGAAACAATTGCTTGAGGGGAGAGGGGCAAAAAGAAATTAAGAGGAAAAATCTAAATAATAGACAAACAATTTTAGTTCTGGCATTTCCAAGCATTGTCATGCTTGACCTAGAAAGTGCTTATTTGTTTGGGGTTTTGTTTAAGTAGCTTTATGTATAATCTATGAGAGCTGAAGTTCCATTATGTGGGATCCTGCAACATTCTCCAGCTTATCAGCAAGGAAGACACCTTGGGATGCACCACACAGATCTCAGCTGCCTAAGCTAGCGCAGTAATGAATAGCAGCAATGTGTGCCAGCTCTGGGGATAAACATGCATTATAAGGGCATTGAGTGCTCATCTCTGCAGAAGTTTGAGTCCTGACATGTTAGCACTGAAATGCAAGTGGATGGAAAAGGCTCAGTGAAGACAGTCTGGCTATCTTAGCTGTTTAGTAGAACCATGGCATTTCTCAGTATATCAAGAGATTTCAAACCTTCAACTCATAACTCACCTCATTCAGATGTGTTTTCTTAATAATATAACAAAACATAACAACCCTTGACAAACAGATTTCCCTGAAAATGTTTAAATCCCTTTTTTATTAAATTAAAGAGAATACAAAAGCCTTTGAAGAAAACACCAAGAATTTTGAGGGTATGAGGAAATAAAACAGTTCTCCACGAAGCATGAACTAGCTTCAGAGTATTTTTACATTAAAAAAGAATAATAGCTTTTGCTAAACCCTCCTCAGAATTTGGTTTTAAGGATGAAAATATAAATATGGAGTAATGAGTTGCGGCTCATTCATTAGTCACATATCCTTATTCCCATAGGCTCACACACTCAACAAAAGCAGCTCTGGTCCTATATCCTATATCCTATATCCTATATCCTATATCCTATATCCTATATCCTATATCCTATATCCTATATCCCATATCCTTTCATTTCACCAAAAGAGCCTGTAGAGTTGGGAGCAACAGGGATGGGAGTGAGTCAGACAGGAAGGAATGAGAAACAGGTCAGCCAGGTGAATATTGCTGGGGATGCTTCTCTGCCATAAATATTTGGATACAGGACAGGAGGTACTTTTAAATATTGTATGAGGGAAATGCATAATGAATTTTATTTACTGAAATAATTAAACAATAATAAATATTAACATAGCTATGAAGTAATTCTCTAAAATGCAAGCCATGTGTATTAGATTCACAGGTAGTCACAAGGTCCTATTGTTATTTCACTTATTCTATACTTCCCATATTTTTAATTCCTCAGTGTTACAGTAAAGACCTGCACAGAACTTGGTTTCAGAAGCTATCTTTATAACCAATGCCTCAGTTAAGCCTGTACACATAACTCTGCAAGGTTGAGTTAAGGAATCATAGTGGGTTTTTTTCAAGTATAAACCTACTGCACTGTGAAACAGTGCTCACAGCATTGCAAACATCAGTTATCAAATGAAATGATCATTTGCTCTTGGCATGGCAATTGTTGTGCATTTAACTTGTGATTTTTTTTTTCCCTTTTCTTTCAGAACAACCATTTTTCTGACTTTATGGACAAAAAAACTGGTTATAAAACAGTCAATATGTTGGCAACTGCAATTACACAGGGTAAAGAGGTGCTTGCTGTTGTGATGGCACTCAACAAATTAAATGCCCCTGAGTTCTCAAAAGAGGATGAAGAGGTAAAATGTCACACATCTAAGTTCATCAAGTAGTTTGACTCTATATCTTAATTTAATGCCTTTTTCTTATTTTTGATCTTTGTCATTTTTAGGTATTTAAAAAATACCTCAACTTTATATCTTTGATGATAAGAAATAATCATACGTCGTATCTCTACAATATTGAATCACGAAAAAGCCAGGTATAGAAGCATTTTTAATAAAAATACTTCCTTTTTTTTCTCTGAAACACTTATCATTCCCACTATTCTATATTCTTGAAATCTTATTGAAGTAGGGATACAATCTATTTACTCTTTTAAAATTTGTTAACAGTGATGCACCTTATAATTTAATTCTGGAATGCCTAGGATTCATATGCTAATGTTTTCTTACTGTTCTGAATGTTCTCCTCTTTCTCTTTTGTTGTAAATAGTTGCTTTTGTGGTCTGCCAACAAAGTATTCGAAGAGCTAACAGATATAGAACGACAGTTTCATAAAGCACTGTATACTATTCGAATGTATTTGAATTGTGAAAGATACTCTGTTGGTCTGCTGGACATGACTAAAGAGAAGGTAACAACTATTTTTCCTAATTGCTAGAAATTCCTAAGGTGAAGTCTCCAAGACACAAAGTTACCATGCTTTCTAACTCTTTAGGATAATTTATGTAAAATCTAACAATGTTACAAAGATTGCATGCAAAATATAAGTATGGAAAAGGATACAACCAAAATAAACATAAAGGCTAATTCTGAAAATATTTTTCATATTCATAATTCCTTGAGAAAGGTACAGGTCCGATTATTGTTTTAGAAATATCTGCCTGCTAAAAGAAAAACTAAGATGTACAACTGTTTAGGGATAAGATTAGCCTGCAATTTCCTGGCAAACATTTCTTGTCTGGAATATAATTATCAATGTTTTCTTAATATTATCTGAAATATGACCATAGTAAACTATGTAGAAATAAAAATCAAACTGTAATACAAAGATGTGGTGCTATCTACGAACACAGAACTGATTTGTTTTTTCCCTTTTCCCTGTGTATCATTTTCTCAGGAGTTCTATGACGAGTGGCCAATCCGGCTGGGGGAGGCAGAGCCTTACAAAGGCCCCAAGACACCTGATGGACGAGTGAGGATATTAATTTTTCTTTTTCTGAATCTTAAGTTTGATACTGAAGTTGTACAAGTCACCTAGATGGTTTTATATTTTTATTTAGGAAGTCAACTTTTATAAGATTATTGACTATCTCTTACATGGACAAGAAGAAATCAAAGTCATTCCGTGAGTATTCATTGGCAGCTTGTGAATGTGTGGTAATTAGATATTGCTGGGATAGAATAGCATGTCTACATTGTAGAAATAAATTAATTTCATTGTCTCTCAAAAGGTCACCTCCAGCAGATCACTGGTGTCTTGTCAGTGGATTGCCAACATATGTTGCTGAAAATGGTCTTGTAAGTTCATAGCAAAACTAAAAACTAGCATTTTGAATCATGCTGTTGTTCTGATTGAACAAAAAAACCCCCAAACCTCCCCATGACCAAAATCCTCTACAAAAATACCATGATGCTTCCAGTGCCTTTGGTTCCCAGTGAAATCATTCGAATCAGTATTTTGGATGGAGACAAGGTATCAGCACAAATGGTGAAAACAGCAGGATAATTTCCCTCATATTGTGGTGATATCAGAGGAACAATGTGATGTCACTTTCCTGGTGTGCTAAATGTCCCCAATAATGTCAAAGCAAGAAAATCATCACAATGCAAGGTTTTAAATTTTTCTTAATTTCCTATATCTTTTTGCATAGACATAGTAATTCAAAGTCAGGATGTGTGACAGCTATGAGTAACCCTAAGGCATTTTTAATAGAACACTTAGTATTCAATTATTTCTAGAAATCCCCATGCCATTTTAAACTGGAAGTGATTTTCTTTATGCTTTTGCACTGTGAGACACTGAAGGTTGCTACAAACCTTCCAAAATGATGTCTGTTAGAATAACCACATGTAATTTAAGAGGAACAATTCTAGTTTCTGTAGCTAGCTAGAATGCTCACTATTGCTAGCTTAGAAAATAAATATTCTTCTTAAAATATTAGACCAAGTTTTGATAAACATTATATTCCATTTAAACAATGTGTCATTTTCTTTATGCTGCAGATTTGTAACATGATGAATGCACCAGCAGATGAATACTTCACATTTCAGGTAAATTCAGTAATGTTAATAATTATAAAATATTGTAGAAAAATATTCTAGTGATTGCCACTAATTGGTTATACAGTTGATTGTATAAATAACTTCTCACTGATTGTGATGCACAAACAAACTACTTTTGTTACATTGTGTATGTCCATAGCTGTATTATGACTTTCAAAGAAATACACATTTCCTGGTTTTTGGTTTTCCTACAGAAAGGACCAGTGGATGAATCTGGATGGGTTGTCAAAAATGTCTTGTCATTGCCTATTGTCAACAAAAAAGAAGAAATTGTGGGAGTTGCAACGTTTTACAATAGGAAAGATGGAAAACCTTTTGACGAGTATGATGAACAGATCACTGAAGTAAGCTTAACAGGACTAGAGGGTTTGAGGAGCTATGTGATGTTAAAAAAATATTGCAGTAAAAAGTCATTTCTATATGTCAAAAATTTTTCAAATAGGCCATATTAACATCTAGCCAAATGTCTATCTTCTTCAAAATGCAGTTTCTTAAGAATCTGGGATTTTATCTCCCTTTATAAAACTGAAAATTTTTGAGTGATCATTTACATTCCAGTGATGAAAAAAGCTGCTTGTAATTTTACTTTTAATCCTTTGACTTTTTAATGATGGTCAGCATCTCCTAAGTAGCAGTTGGTAAGCAGGTATGGTGTGCTGCCTGCCAATGGATGCCAAGCCTGTGATCATGGGAGTTCACAGAACATTCATAATCACAGGCACTCAGGAGAGATAAGATGCTACACAGTGTACCCAAGTCCACCTACCTGACTTAAGCTTCATAAGCCTCAAAGTCCTGTATATAAAATGGGAATATTAATTACTTAATTACTAGGCTGAGCCAAACATCATTGGAAGCTGTGAGTGCTAACAGACCTGGCTGAAGGAAGACAAAGGCCTCTAATAAGCAGAGTAGCACCTTGCTTTTCAAAGGGCACTAACAGAAATGGGACTTTACAAAAACTAAGTTCAAATTGTCAGGTTCATTCTGTTATCATGGCATCATCTCTGCTTTACTTGGCTTTGTTGCAGACTCTCACACAGTTCCTGGGGTGGTCTGTTTTAAATACTGACACTTATGACAAAATGAACAAACTTGAAAACAGGAAAGACATTGCTCAGGAAATGCTTATGTACCAGACAAAGGCCACCCCTGCTGAAGTTGAATCTATCCTGGTAAGTTTCTGTCCACAGCCATAAAATTAAAATGGGAAACTTACTACAGAAAGCCTGAATTTTCTTATTCTTTTTTGGTTTTAGAAATACAAGGAGAAATTAAATGCAAAAAGTTTAGATGAATGTGATCAAAAGGATCTAATCAGGATTTTGGTAAGTCATTAAACTGAAAATTCTGGTGTGCATTTATATCAGACAGCAATGTGTCCTCATCACAGAAAAGATTATGTATGGTGAAATCCTGATTAATACAATCAATGTTAGCTATCAGTTCCACAGGCTAGATAGAGCTGATTTAGTAACATCCTCAGCCTCTTCTCTCCTTCTTTATGCAGACACCACTGCTGTCTACAGGGAAGCATTCTGTCCCAAATGTACATCAAGACATTTGGACAGTCAGAGTTACATAGACATTTTTATATTAATTAACATTTAAAGTGTTAAATTTCTTAAAATATTCATAGGGTAAATGCTATCTCTATAACTAAATTTAATTTATTTAATTCTGAAAATAAAAGAAGGGATATTGTGGTGAGGCCACTTTCATTCCCAGCAAGAGAAGGTAGGTAGGAATGTCTAGTAGAACAAACTTAATTTCAGATTATTTCTCCTGCATTTCCATAGGCAGAGAAGTCTAAAGACAGTGACCCGTGACTCCACAGTGACAAAACAGATTTGACCTAATGAGTTCTCTGCTCTACTACTCTTGCTACTACTAAAACAAAAATGAGTTTGTAGTGCAGTCCTCTGACTGCCTTAGTATTTCAATCCAGAAAGGCAGTGTCTTTGGAAGAAAGCTCTCTTTTTTGTCCATTTAGAGTGCTTTAGCTGTCGTGGAGCACATGAATTGGCCTACTTTATCTGAAAAAAACTCAAATTCTGAGCACAGACGTGCTCTGAATGAAAACACTGAATAAACTTCCACTGTTAATGTATCAAAACAGAGCTAGTTTGAAGTAAAAAGGTCAAAATATACCCAAATCTGTTGACTTCCAGTACCAACCACTTCACACATTTCCTCCTATTACACCACATTTGCTAATGTACACATAGCCATAGGGAAAAGATCTCATGAAACACTTTTTAGTTATCTATATGTGCATGGTGGAATGCATTGGTGTTAATGTTTTACTGGCTTCCACACAACAGATGCTCACACAGCTTGCATGTGGTGAAATAAAAAAAAAAAAATCAACAGACAGTGTGTAGCTTCACATGCCTTTTAAGGAAATTTAATTTAGCAGCATGAAAATCTTCAAAAAATAATAGACATTATGAAATTTCTCCATGGGTAGAACAAAACCTGATGATTCTGATACAGGGTCCAAATTTAAAAACTTAATACTGATATGAATTTTTAAATCTACAAAAAGCAATTTGTTCTTTCAACTTTGTGGAGTCACAGATTCAAAGGTCTAATACCTTCTGCATTGCCAAGGCTACATGCAAGTGCTTTATCCTATTATGAGACCTGGAATCCCAGATAACTAATAGGATAAAGCAGGTGTTTCTAGATCTGATGATTCACCAAGTAATGGGTCTTAAAACAACACTGGTCTAGGTTTCTTTGTCCTTGATCTCAGACCTGCATAGATATAAAGGAAGAGCCCAGGGAGAAGGAAAGGGATGATCAGCCTTATTTGTTGAAATATATGCACACATTCAGTCATCTTTTTTCTTTCTCCATAAAGCGAAGATAATTTATAGACTACTGAGGAGGAAGGAGTCATTGTGATAATATAAGCTATTTTTTGTGTTGCATCAGACTTCCTTGAAGAATTCTTGCTTGGATTGGAACACATTCTTTAAAATATGATGCTGCTCTGCCTAGGCTTTGAGAGAGTTGAAGAGTGTTAGAGAACAGTTCACTAATAGCACTATTATCAGTTAGGTTATTCAGGGTGAATCTATATGATATCTAAAAAATAGGCAATTTAATTTGGTTGAGAAAAAGACGAATGTAGCCTTAAGATCAGGCTAAAAGTGGGAGAATCATGGGATTTTCTACCAGGGAAGAGAATTTCTGAGGACCAAGATGTCTAAACTAAAGTAATGTTGAGATGGTCACAACACATTGTGTTGGAATTCAGAGTAGGAATTGACCAAGGCTTTTATCTATTAATTTTGAGAAGAAAGCCAGGAGTATCATGATTGTATTTGATAATTTAATTCACATTAGTTCATACTGACACCTGAGACCTTTGAAGACATAGTAAGCATACTGTCCTTGAGCAATATTTCTACTGAAGAAAACTGAAAAAAGTTTTCCAGCTTTTTGACAGAAACCCCCTTGTTTTTGATATTTCCTAACAGAAAGAAGAATTACCTGATCCAAAAGATTTAGAACTGTATGAATTCCGTTTCAGTGACTTCCCTGTTACAGAGCATGGCCTGATAACTTGTGGAATACGACTGTTCTTTGAGATAAATGTTGTTGAAAAATTCAAAGTTCCAGCTGAGGTCTGGTTTACTCTTTTGTTTATATTTACTTTTAAATAGAAGAAAAATAGCTGATTTTACATACTTTAATCTAGAAGTAGGCAATACTAAAATATTAGTAGTATGGTTAGCAGTCTTCCATTCTCAATGAAATGTTTACATATTTGTCATAAAAACACAAAATTAATCCTGAATTGTGTAAGCTAGGTAAGGAATTAAATCCACATGCACCTATGTAAGAAAAATTTGCTGTTTCCATGTTTCAATGAAAAACATTTGTTTTCAAAGAACCGGCACAATTAAGTAATTTCATAGTACATTCTTGTTATTTAATGGGAATTACTTTGTTCTGTTTCAATTAACAGCTGTCTGACTCACTTTTGTACCCAACAGGTCCTTACAAGATGGATGTACACCGTCAGGAAGGGTTATCGGGATATCACGTACCATAACTGGAGACATGGATTCAATGTGGGACAAACAATGTTTACTCTGCTGATGGTAATGTTGCTAATATTAACCCTAAATTCATTAATTAGTATTCTTTCCACTCCAGATGGAAAATTCAGGAAGACACATGCTCAGAGTTATCTGTTTTCTTTTACAGACAGGCAAAATAAAGAAATACTATACTGATCTAGAAGCCTTTGCCATGGTTGCTGCTGCCTTCTGCCATGACATTGATCACAGAGGGACCAATAACTTGTATCAAATGAAGTAAGTATAAGTGATGAAATATAGGGAAATGTACTACTTTTAGTGGAAAACAAATACCAAAAAGTCAAAACGTGCAAAAATATAAGGTGTATATTCCTTACTCATCTGGCATGAATAAATACTTATGCTACAGAAAGATTTCTGCCCCAGGGTGTTTCCAGCAGCTGAAACGCAAAGACAAAATGCAAAGGCAGAATCTTAAAAGGATCTCCTGAAGCTGCAATTCATTTTTAAGACTCTAGCTTTTTAAAAGTCTAGCAACACTTTGATTGTAGCAGACAGAGCCTCATGCACATGAGGACACAAAGAAATTAGTAAAATAAATTAAAATCTATAATTGCATTACTTTTCCAAGACGGGGCATAAGCACTTTGCTGGAGAGGGACTCAAGATGTGACATAGACAAGGGAGAATGAATTTTTTTCTCTGTTCTCCACTGTCTAATTTGACTAGTTCAGTTGTTCCTAGCCCACACTCTGTTTCTTGATATAGGTCCTTTCCTGAGGTGTAATCCCACATTATATGAAAGTCTGAGTCAACAAGCTTGAGTTCTACTGCTGTCCTCAGGCCCAGAAGTTACATATCATGAGATGAAAGCTTTGCAATTAATGCTGTAATATGTTCTGAGAAAATATTCTAAAGGATTTCTTTGTGAATTTTACCTTGTCATGAAACAATATTAACTCATTTATATTTCCCTTTGTATTGAAACATTATGGATCATGATGAGACCCACTCTTCTCCTGAGGAGTGACCATCCTACCATTTAGTCTTTTACATGATCTGTGAGGGCTTGTTTCCATGTGCTGGCCAGAGAACACATTTCTCAGAATGTCATGTGTACAAGATTGTAATTTTCTGGCTGGTTTCCACCAGCCGTATCTCCAGTGATCGATCCTACCCCTCTGACCCTGAATCCACTCCTCACATTTCAGCCTTTTCAGCCTGTGTGCTGGAGCAGTGACGCAAAGGGATTTTCTGATTATTCCCAGGGATTCTCCAGGTGACGTAGGAAAGAGACTGACAGATGCTGGTTCTTATTCAGTGGACTGCCTCTCATCCAAACAAGTTTAAGGGGGGTTGTAGCGGATCGCGTTTAAATCTTCCCACTGTGGTCTTCCCTAGATGAAAGCCCTCTACATAGGTCCTACGCAGTAAAGCTATTTATAGAGCTCATCAGGCTTTACCACGACAGTCCTAATCACATCAGAAAGTACAGGTGCCCTGTAGCAATCCACCTTGGGTTATCTGGGAAACAGAGCTATAAACCGAGGGAAAAAGGAGGAAAATACACTTCCAAACATGTAGAACTATCAGGAGCCTGGGTAGGTAGAATGCTTCTCCCTTCATCTCACAGCAATAATCTGATGCAGAATTTCCTCTTCTTGAAGCTTAGTCCAATGTCAGGGAACACTTTAAGATCTGTGGTAAAACTGAATAAACTTAAGCTATCAGGACTTTTGCTGCTCATAAGATGCCAATTTTGAGGGAGTGAAGTAGCCCAAGGGCATTAGAGGAATTAAACTCCATTATACTGTTTATACTGTTACTTTAGATTTATGTTACTGTTAACTAGAATCCCAGGGCACATGGCTGAGTAACTACAGATGTACAAGAGTCCAAAAGCCATGCCACAGAAAAAACACTAAAAGATGGATAAAGGCTACTTTCCAGGTACATAAAAAGAGCATAGATTAAACAAACAGCAAAAGTGAACACGTAAGACAAAATAAAGGCATATTTTAAATACCAAAGTTTTTGAGTTCTGAGGCATCTAACAATTTGACTTTAGTGGGCACTGATCACCCAGTGCTCTCCAAGTTCCATCATTACTCAATCACAAAAATGAAGGGAAGCAAGTTGGGATATTTTTTTTGTCTGCATCATACCAATAGCTATTTATACAGATTACACTATCATCCCAATAATATGAAACCTGATTAAAAACTATTGCTTTCAAATTATATATATATATACTCTAAAGAAATGCTCATTTTTCCACAGGTCAGCTGCTCCCCTGGCAAAACTTCATGGTTCTTCCATTTTAGAAAGGCATCACCTAGAGTACAGTAAAACCCTGCTGCAAGATGAGGTATGTCATGGACCTTCTGCTCACACCAATCGACACTGAAGATCCAGTCAAGTTACAGTGTTACAAATTTCACTGGGTCTCATGCATTTCTCTAAGTCCACATAAGAAATGCTAAAATTCAGAAGTTTGGGACAAATTCATTTTCCACTTTTAGAGAAACATCAGTGATTCTGTCTGGAACAGATTCACCTCAGATAGAAAAGCTTCTCTTCTGGGCCTCACTCACACTCCTCAGGTTTTTTTCTGTTTGCACGAAACGGCTGATGTTGAAACCAAAGCAGAAAATACATATATATTTCATATATGTATACACAAAATCTTGTCGTTAATGCCTGTTGCATGAGGTCTGAATTCAGCTGCAGGCTCTGGCAGCCGAGGAACAAAAGGCGATGTGCATGGCGGGCTCCCTTGCCCTCGGGGCAGAGCCGCCGCACACCGAACCTCGTTAACAGGCGGGGGATTGCAGCTCTGCTGCAGCCCCGCTGCCGACGTTCCTGCTCTGGGCGGGGACAGCCCCGCTCCCGCCCGCCCCAGCAGCGGTGCTGATGCTCCCGCCGCAGCCCCAGCCCCAGCCCCAGCAGCCCCTCAGGGCCCTCCCTGCTCCTCCATTGTGCACTGGACACCCTGCCCTCGGCGGCGTCAGGCGCTGGCCCGGCCACTGCGGAGGGCACTGTTGACACTACTGACACTCTCTACCATGTATTTTGCCGGTGATTTAAAGGCAGGGCATGCACATACGCACCCCTTTCATCCCTTGTTTGCAGCAGCAGGGCAGGCGCCCATTTCACCCTCATTTTCCACTTCTAATCCCCGTGGTCATGCTGTTGCCTGACCTCATGAGGCCACGGAATAAATCCTTACGCTAAGCAGTAGCACTGTGTTAATAAAAAACCTAGAAGGTTTATGATATGAAAACAAGCGAACTAACACCTTTCCCTTTATTGATGGTAATGTACGTTTTTAAATGTGAAATGCCAGGGACTGACTCCTGCTCTCGGGCAGAGGAGTTGGCAGGACCTCTGGAGGTTCTCACCAGCAGCATCACTGTGCCCTGGCTCACACAGGCCTTGTATCTCTGTTAAAGAAAGAAATAAATCTAAAACACTTAGAAAAATCCTGTATGATGGTCTCATTCCCTTTGCCTGAGGAAAAAAGGACATTGCACGTACCATCGTAGGTCCCATACACTGCTGCAGGCAATTGTGCCAACCCAGTTTAACAGAAGAAAAGGGGAAGTGGGAAGCTTTAAAAAGTCAGGAAAATTAGGGTAATGGAATGTGAAATTTTAATGTTTATAATTATTTTAATTTAAGGACTGTAGTTGGCCAATTTTGTTACCCCATTCTGTGAGACAACCTGTATAGTACAAACCAAAGACAGTGTTATAAAAGGAATTGAAATCCTAAACTTTCCACCTTGCAGAGTTTAAACATCTTCCAGAACCTAAATAAGCGCCAGTATGAAACCGTTCTACACTTATTTGAAGTTGCAATAATAGCAACTGACTTGGCTTTGTATTTCAAGTAAGTACTAAATTCTGTATAACTTCCTATTGAAAAAAATCAATCCTATCGAATGTATAACTGTGGTTTTTAGTTGTTTATATGCAGCATATAAAGATGTTTATATGCAGAGAACAGAGCTCTACTTAACATTGTCGTTGAGCCTAATTCTTGCAAAAACCAAAACATTCTTAGCTTGATTATAAGCTTTCAAATTAGCATGAATGTATATATAATACTTAGTAGGTAATACATTTAGTAGGTCATTCCAATACACTTTTAGTTACAGCAAGCACTATATTCCCAAAGTGTGGATTCAGTAGCCTGATCATAAGGCTGTGTGCATGTGTGATATTTAACACACCATACTCAGAGTAAACAGGAGCATGCTGAAAATTAAAAAAAAACCTGGCAGACATCCACTGATCCCAGTGCTAAATATGCCAAAGACTCCAAATATCAAACTATCAATTCTGTTCCTAACTTAGTGAATTAATGTGCTTTAATAAGGAGTATCTTCCTTAAAGATATGTGGAGATTTTTGTATTATGGCTGGCACAATTTAAAGTCAGAAGACAGGTAAAAATTCAGGAAATTGTTTAACAGCAGTTAAGATTTATAGAACAGTAATTCCATTATTTCATTCATTCTAAGCAAAACCTAGATTTATTAGGCAATTGCAAGAGAGGCTTATGTTTTTGAAAGTTCTTTTTAGTCAGTTCTCAGGAATTCTTAGAATTTTTGACAGGAGGGAGTGGCAGAGCATCTATTAGTACTTGCTTCACTCTTCCCAATTCAGTATGTTACAGGAAGAAACGAACATGTAATGCTAAAAAATGAGAATGTCGCCCCAAAGAGTTTAATCTGAAGAGGTAGGAAATTGGTTATTTGTTTCTTTGTCAGGAACTCTGACATATTGCTTCACATGTCAGTGGCATGTAGCAAAATCAAAGTGTCCAGGTTACCTAAAAAGTTTGCATTCAGCAGCAGGAAAGTATTACTTTGATACTACTATGACTAGGATGGTACTTGGGAAAAAGCACAAATATCATAAATGTGATTTTATATTTCATTTTTAATGCAGGAACTCACATTCAGTAATATGTGCTTTAATGGTTTGTTTTAACAGGAAAAGAACGATGTTTCAAAAGATTGTGGATGCAATCGAAAAAATGGAAACAGAAGAGCAGGCAATTAAGTATATATCTATTGACCCAACGAAAAAAGAAGTCATCATGTAGGTGGTTAATATTTTACTCCTTATTCAATTGATTATCTAGGACTAAATTTTAAAAGAATTTGGGCACCTAAATATACAAATTTGGACTTAGTGTTATTGTCCAATGATGAGCATAATTATGATTTTAATTTAGAAACTAATGCCTATAATCTTCTTAAGATGTGCAAAATATTAATTCATTTGGCATCTTAAATTCCTTTATATCTAGACCTTTTAATTTTTTATAATCATCCTAGCACTGGATAGTGAGGGTTGGTAGGGACCTCTGGAGATCATCCTGTCCAACCCCTCTCCCAAGGCAGGTGCCCTGGAGCAGGTTACACAGGAACTGGTCCAGGCAGGTTTTGAATGTCTCTAGACAGACTCCACAACATCCCTGAGACTGTTCCAGTGCTCTTCTACCCTTAATGGATATTTGTTCTTCTTCATGTGGAGGTGGAACTTCTTGTGATTAAGTTTATTGCCATTGCTCCTTGCCCCGTTGTTGGGCAGCACTGGAAGGAGTCTGGTACCATCTTCCTGACACCCAAAACTGTAGTCTTGCTGGTTTTTTTTGTTTTCAAAGGGCTATGATGATGACTGGATGTGACCTGTCTGCAATAACCAAGCCCTGGGAAGTGCAGAGTAAGGTATGTACTTTTGAAGTAGACATCACTGCATTTACTCTCTGTTTTATTGCCCATTTGGTGCATGATAAATTAAAAAAAAATAAATTAAACTTATTATTTCTTGATACATATTTAAGTACCTGTTGCTTCCAGAAAAGAACTTCTACCTTTCCATCACTGTGAGTGTAGGTGGCCAATGATGTCTCAATCACTCTGCAGTTGTCAACCCTTCTCTACTTGTCCTTCCACTATAACTGGCACTGCTGATTCTGGCAGCTGTTCTAGCTACCCTTAAATATCACTCATTTATTTCTTTGCTAGACAACTTTTGCTACTTTCCAGCTATTTTTAAGGCACAGATTTAACAATTTGTGTCTATTCTGTAGATCTTAGCGCCATTGCAAAGCAGCTTAAACACACTAAAATTCTGTAATGCAGAGTGGTATATAAGTACTTCAAGTACTCCAGTATTTATTGACCATCCTGCTGAAGCTCATCACTTATCCTTACAGGGATATGTTTTAACAAAGCATAATCAAAATACAACTGCAAATACTTGTTCTTCTAAGTTATACATATTACAAGGATTACAAGACCCTTATGTTGCTAATATTCCCTTGTTTCTGTTGGCAATAACCTGTTATTTACTCAGCATGCATCAAAATATTGTTGGTGATAATTTGCTGGGAAAGGCCGTAAGTACAGCAGACAGTGTCTATATGTTTTTTCACGTTTTCTGGAAAGCCTTGTTTTATTTATTTATTTATTTAAATGTACTACTTTCTGCTGATAATTCCACTGAATTGTACCTGTTCAGGTTGCCCTCATGGTTGCAAATGAATTCTGGGAGCAAGGAGACCTGGAACGAACTGTGCTACAGCAGCAACCTATTGTAAGTACTAAATAATTTAACTGTGTTAAGCAATATTAACTGTTATTAAAACATGGAAGAAATAATGAACCATGATGCTTATGAGATCACTACAGCAAAAAGCGTGATATGTACGTATTCAAAATTACTGCTCTTCTGTTCTAGCCTATGATGGATAGAAACAAGGGAGATGAACTACCTAAGCTCCAAGTCGGTTTCATCGACTTTGTGTGTACATTTGTGTACAAGGTAAGAATAATGGGTTTTGTTTTCCTCTTCCAGCAGCTGTGATAGCACAATTAGTGACAAGATGTTGCAGTAAAAAATTCTAGACAGCAGCATTACTCTTGGTCACAGGATGAACAAGTATCACAACCACCATATTTTTTCAGTATTTTGTTACATCAAAGAATTGTTCCCATAGAGGAAATTCAAGAGATGTGAAGCAATTTCATAAAAGAGGAAGATCCCAGTGAAACTTCAGGGTGCTGAGGTTTCCTTTTTGCCTTGAAAGACTGAGTTACAAAGTCCAGCTTGATTCTTCTCAGTCCCACTTAATATAAGCAAGCAGCATGGATGGTTACAGAAAGCAGTTAATAGCACAGCAAAGGGAATAAGAATATGCAATACTTGGGGCATGTAGGTATGCTGTTTCTTCTGTAAGGCACTGAAATGTCCACATTCTTAATCCCTGTGTAGCTTTTAATATTATCCAAAAACGTCAGGCAAAAACATGATGTGATTTTTTAACATCTTCAGAAATAGCCTCATCTGCTTGGAATATATTAATGGATAACAGACTTTTTAATTGGATCCTGATAATCATATGATAAAATATCATGTATCATTGTTCTAAAAATATGAGTCACGCTATCATATGTGGGATTAGGGAAGATATTAAAATGCATAGCATATAATTCCAATATTTTCCTAAGAGACTATGTGCACAATAGAGCATTATTATCCAAACACAGTATTTCCAGGAATACATCTTGGAATTAGATGTAATAGAAAAATTAAATGTTTTCTCAGCAGTATTTCCACAATTTCAGACTTGACAACTCATCAGTGCTTACAAATTTCTAATTTACCAATTTCAATTTCTTGTACAGGAATTCTCGAGGTTTCACAAGGAAATTACACCTATGTTTGATGGTCTTCAAAACAACAGGGTTGAATGGAAAACACGAGCTGATGAATATGAAGAGAAGATGAAAGCTATTGAGGAACAAAAGAAAAAGGAAGAAGAAGCAGCTGCCCAAAAAGGTTAAGTAACTTCTTAGGTTCTCATTTACATATATATTTTATGGCAGTGAACATATTCTCTCTCTCTCTCAAATTCACACATGCAGTGCAGTTGTGCAATATTAAACTTATACTAATGGTATGCAAGTTCTGAATTAGCCAAATTAGCTTTATCTTTACTTGAAAGAGAAGTAACCTTTAAAGATTACACAAATGCACTACACTGACCTCATTTTCTGAACTGCAGAATTATATAATATGACCACCACAAAAGTGAAGGGTATGTAACATTTCTTCTATCTAAAGACTTAGAATTTAATGTAATTAAACACTTGCTTATCTGGAATACAAGAGATGTATCAAAATTCTGTATGGCATCAGCCCCAAATGTATTCAGGTGCTTTGTTTTCAGCTGAAAATTAAAAACATAAGAGAACAGAGAGTATGTATTCAGAACATAAAAAACCAGCACCAATCCCCACTTCCCTTCCAAGTTTAAGATAAAGCTTTTGGCTCTAGTTCCCTACCACCCATTTCTTGGCTGAAATACACTCTCTCATATAACAAATTCAACATTAATCTTCCAAAGACAGACCAAGTCCTAAAATTGGAAGCATGGTTCTGCACAGAATAACATAGAAGAGAATCTGATTTTATAGAAACTTGAAACTTGTCCCTCAAGTCTAAGCATGAAATGAGTCAGTTACTTTTATTCTTTATATTGCATGTGGAGCAGCAGGTCTACAGCTCTGCCAATTCTGAAAAGGTTCAAAGATTAAAAAAACCCATGTGTGATTAAAACAGTGATATATGGTCAGCCAGTTTGAAGAAGAAAAGCTAGTTTACTCTGTGTTTCACACATCTTTAAAATATACAACAGTACTGAATAAATTATTTGTTTAATCAGTATCTGTGGGAAATAGGTGAGTATTCTTCGTATTTCACACAAAAGAAGCTATTCCAGACCACCCATCAAGTTACTGTCAGTGTGTGAACTAATCATTGGCTCCGACAAAATTGATACTCGGTTACAATAAAAATAAATGTAAAACAAAAAATCAACAAGTTGTTGCAAAGTGATTTAAGAAGTACTGTAAGTTACATGATTTAATCAAAGCAGATTTTTGAAAGAGTTTAATAGAATGAGTCAAATATTTTGGCCTGCTCACCCTGTGATACTACTTATACACATTTTCACAGAAATTCCACCCTCCTTGCTCCCAAATTTATTTTCAATGACACTTTCATTTTTTTGAAATTATATAATTTTATTTAAGATTCATTTATTGCTGGGAACTAGCTGGTTGTCTGTATGTTTTTCCTTACATTGGAACATAACCACCTGAACTTTACAGAAATACCAGCAAAACAAAACAAAACAAAACCTGGGACCTCCTTACACAACTTCAAATCTCCTTATACATTTGCTTTCTCAGCAAAGAATATTACCAAAAAAACGTTACCAAAGTCAGATCCAATGCTCCTAAGCATAAGCTTCTTAAACAGAAATTAAATAATCAATTTAGGAAGAGTCAGGTATTTCTACTCTCACTTGGAAGTTATGACCATCCTACATCATTGGTATTTTGGAATCACTTAAGTCATTGAATTAAGAAGTATTTTCCTTATAGGAAAATAGGAAACCTTACACAGGCAAGTATGGACAGACAGAAGCTGAGGATCTGGCCTTTGCATATCATAATTGGCAACACAAAACAAAAGGGAATCATTCTGCATCCTTTAAAAACACACACTGAAACGAGGCCATGGACATTTGTGAAGAACAGATCTGACACTGTCAAATCAAGGCCATGTAAATATATGGGTTTGTTAAGTCAGTTCATACAAACAGAGATTTGATACATGCTGAACCATGGTGGTTTCTCCAGAACACACTGACCTGGCTATTCATAGCCATTCAGTAGACACAAAATAAACATGTTTGCTGAACCACTACAGTGGAAAGTTCAGAACTGAAGTAAAGCAAAATACAGTATTAAACTGAGAAAATCAAATACATAGTTAGTAACATAGTGTTGATTATAGCCACAAATTACAGAGGGTAGGACACTGATCATGTGACATGTTTCAATGCAGGTGGAAAGGGTCGAAAATGACCTAGTAACATGGTGATCCACAGCTTTCAAATGTAAGTTTTAATTCTAATATTGGTATCTTACCTTAAGTGAATCTGAAAATGCAATTTATTACATTGAAAGAATCTTAATTATGACCAATGAACATCTGTGGCATCATTTGAGAGAGAGTAACAGAATCAGTAGCTATAAATAAAAACATGAAAAGTGTCTCTCTCTTAATTAGTAATTACAAAGGGATTCATGCAGGGTTGGAAAAAGGTTTATGCAATTAGGTCAAATTAAAGTTTTTGTATCATCTGCTTCAAAAATAGATTCACAGATTTTATTGATTCAAGAGTTTCTTTCTTTGGCATGGCTTGCATACCTCAGTTTTGTATGTGTGGGACAGAGTCATATATTTAAATACTGAAACTTTCCAGTAAGAGTGGTTCAGTGTGTGTTTGGTCCCTTGAGAAATGTTGGTATCAACTCCTACACTATTTACACATATGTATATATAATGTGTCATTGTTTCTTATTCCAATATCCCAGACGAGCACTGAAATTTCAGACAGCCAAACATACATAATATGCATAAAATAAAAGCAGCACTCCATAATAAAGAATTTATTTAGAGCAGCTAGAAAAGCTTAACAGAAATTACTCATTTTACTTTCCTTCCTTGTTTTTTAACAGAAAGTGCTGCTGCAGGTGGAGGTGGTGGTGGTGAAGAAGGAAAATCCAAAACATGTGTAGTTTTGTAATTCTTTGTCTCAGACACTGCTCCTGCTACAAGAAAAGACATCTAGAAAGAACTTCAATGAGCCCCAGTGGATTTCTGCTTTGCATAGGATAGTATAGATCAATCTTTTAATCCTCTTAAACATTTGCCATTTGTTGGAAACAATTTTTAATGGATTAAAAAACGATTACAATTAAAAACTGGAAAAAATAATGGTGCAAAAAGAGTTAACTGTGTGCTCTAGGTACTTTTTCATGTCACTCAATTTACATATAGTACTTTTATTAAAATATGTAACTTCTACACACTGTCCAGAAAAATATAATTTTGACAGATGTTATATGAAATTACTGAATGAAATCCAAGATGTAAAATTCAAACAAAAAATTGCAATATTTTTAACTTGAATATTTAGATTTTTATATTATGTGATTTCCCTAATCTGTAATTCTGTCATTTTATTTTCAATACTATATAATGTCCTAGAGTAAAACATTTCTTTGACTTTAGGAATGCACAACACAATTCCCTAGCTCTTATCTATAAAAAGCAAGCCCATGGTACACTGTATTTTTTCCAAAATTATCAATGAAAGATCTGTAAATTATAGACATTGTAGCCTTTTGATCGTATGCAAATGACTCTCCCACAGTTCCTAAACTGACCAGCTTTTATTGTACAAATCTAAAAGAGCAGACCACAAACATCATACTTTACACACAGGTAAAAGTTTACTAAGATACACCAGCATATCTACAGCAGTATCTGCATTCAAGGGCATTTTAAAAGGCTCACATATTCCCATTGCATCTCTTTCAGAATGCAATAAATTAAAGTATTTGAAAACCAATTAACTGGCACCAATTTAATCTTCTGAGGGAGAGCAAAGCAGAAGTAAAGCACATCAAAATTCCCATTACCTGTCTTTCTACAACCAAGTAGACAGACTGCACACAAATTAGCTTTTCATGAACACTGATCTTCCTCCCCAAACCTTCAGAATAAGTCCACTCCGTACCTTGCACTTGGGAAGCCAGCTCCTCCTGTGGATGGAGGAAGGCAAATGGCCACTGTTAGGCACAGACCTGAGTATTCACTGGAACCAGCTTCAAATCTAAGGAGATGGATGTCAAATGCAACTCCTGCAACAGAGAAATTCAACATTCAGACTGAATCCTGCCACTTTTCCGGCTCCTTTAAACAAAGCAGACCCACAATTTTTTTTTTTCCTCTGAAGGACCCTCCCCATTCTCATGGAAGGGAGAATAAGCCATTTGCTCTTCACAAACCCTTCTAAAAATGCTCTATGAACAGAGATACTGTGTACATTTATCACTCAAAATTAAAGGAGTCCACAAAAAACTCCAAACACAACACTGACTTATAAATGGGCCAAATATTTTATGCATTTACGACACAAAACTGGGTATCGTTATTTTCTGTATTAAATGCTAAGGAAAACCATTTCAAGGTTGTTTGATAATGTAATTTTATTCAAACTGTATTAAATTATGTATTTAATATGTATAGTGTAACTTTTTATAACTGTATTTTAAAGACCCAAAGAGAAGCTAGTTACTCAGAACACATACTTAATATACAATACCTGAAGCAACAAATATAGCAACACAGTTGACAAAAACCCCTTTGGGCAAGTTGCACACGTTTAAGCAGATTGCTGCAGATTGGATTTGACTCTCAGCCAAGCTCGCAAGACACAAGATGACAGAGAATTAACCTTTAAATCCACCTTCTTACCTAAAGAAGCCTTCATGCAAGGATACGTTTATTTCTTACTCAAGGACGCCCTAAATATGTCCTTGTACTGTCATTTATTGTGTAAGTACAAAATGTTTAAAATGTAATTATGTTAAGGAATACTTGTAAATAGAGTTCTCAACTTCTTCATATGAGTGCATGTGAAATGTTCATAAATACACTAAAACCATCTCTGCTGTTACATTGTCCACATCAAATACTTACTAGAAATACTTTCTATACCTACAGTGAGAAGTACTCATCAAAAATATTTTATACAACATGAACATCCACAGATTAACATGAAATTAACTAGTTTAATTTTCCAAAGTCTAACCTTCATATCCACAGTAATTTTCACCAGACAGAAAAAACATAAGCATGGTACCTAGTCATGTTCCTTTGGAAACACGACGGAATGAATGTTTAAAGATGTGTTGCAACTCAAAGAAGAAAATGTATCCAGTAAGTTTCTCAAGCAATATACATGCTTTATTTGGGTATTTAGGATTACACGTGAAAGAAGGATTAACGTTCAGTCAATGGAAAGGAGATCAGAAGGCACAGATAACATAAAAGTCACGTACATCTCCGGTAGAAAGTCACACATTTTTTACACCCACAATTTCACCAACCAACCAAATGTTTATAGATGGAATTGTAAGACACATCACTTTACAACTAAAATTTAAAAGAAAACCACAATAAAAGGAACTTTTTAAAAGAGTAGGAGAGATTTCAGATATCATTTACTTAATTCGAGTAGAACAAATTGACAAAATTTGAACTTCTCCAATAGCATTTGAAAATACTTACAGAGACTAATAAAATATTGAAGTCTAAGTATTCAATAAATTTAAAGCTATTAATGCTTGTTTAATAAATTAAATATATAAATATATTAAAGTGTATGCCTTTAAACTACTCACAGACTCTTACAAAATGCTCCTTTACAAAAATCTGGCAACAA
This sequence comes from Hylia prasina, assembly GCA_013397195.1. NCBI lineage: Eukaryota > Metazoa > Chordata > Aves > Passeriformes > Sylviidae > Hylia > Hylia prasina. Next base: position 326,886 of record VYXD01010366.1, read on the forward strand.
CTGAAGTTTGGGACAAAATAAAAGCAGTGAACTTCCTTGTTGTAAGTTAATAAACTATATTCTTGTTTGTTTAAGTTTGGGTGCCATATATATTTTGCACTGAACTGAAAAAAATATTTCTCTTCTTTCAAGAGGATGCAGCCTACTACAAGAAACAGGAAGTTTTTAGATTTGAAGCCTTCTACAAAGGCAATCCACCCAAATGGTCCATATCAGTGACTGTAGGAAAGGTACGCTGGCAGATAGAGGAAAGTTACGACTCAATTTCCAGACTTCCATCTTGACATCTCATGAAGAAAATCAGCCTACATTAATTGCAAGTTTTAGAGAAATAAGTCTTGAAAATACTCATCAAACTCCTCTTTCCTGTAACAAGAACAAAAAATAAAAGTCAGAAAGTTTTGCTTTGGATTTGTACCTAGGAGATAATTTTTGTATAAAAAAGTTTTAGAAAACTTCTGATTAGAATTTTAGAAGGAATAGATAATTTTGACTTACTCACTACATTCCAATACCCTTCACATTTCCCTGTGTGAGTTGACTCTTAGGACCTACTGCTAAGATAATTAATAGTATAGCAGGGGATAAGGCAGCAGTGGTATGGTAGTGGCTTAACAAGGTTTTTTTCTCAGGAGTTGCATATGTCTTCTCTTTAAAAACACGTTTTTAGGTTCACTGCATGGAAAGAAATTTGATATAACCTCTTACGTGTGAATATTCATTGAAACATTCAGGCCAACTCTGTCTTTGCAATTCTGAATGGATCCTTTACATTTCAGTAGCTGCAAGTTCACTACATGAAACTAACCGTGATTTTTCATCTGCTTCTCGTAGACGACCTTTCCAAAAGTCAGCTTTTGAAGGACCATCTTCTGCATTGCTGTTATCTATATCTGTTGAAAAATTTAAAATGTTTATTAAATAAATTTTAAAATAATTTATCTTTTTTTTTTTAAATAGATGGTATATTGCTAGAAGCAATGCTTAACTGCAGCCATAAGAATAAACAGAACACCTTGCACAAAGTGAAAATGAAAATGTTTTGCAGTGTTAATTAGTGTAGTATCAATCTTAGGCATCACATGCCAATGTTTTGGTCAAACGTAACAACAGTCATGTCAAAACAATGATTCTGATACAATAGCAACATAGCAATTTTTTTCCTAACACTAAATAATTACAAACCCAGAATTACAACACAGTTTCAATTTATGATATTAGATTAATCAATTACCTTCCTTAAATTATAGTTCTTATCAATTATAACTTATCAATGAACTTGTAAGAAAACATGGATTATTGCATAACTATTGCATATTAGTACATAGGAATTTCATTTCAGAAGCTCCCCTCCTTCCCCCAAATCTTCCAATAAGTTTCCTGACAAAACAAATACTTTGGATATGGTCCAAATAATAAAAAAACTGCTTCAGGTCTTCCTGTATCTAACTGGGAAAGCCTAGGGGGTGAGGACCTTCCAAAAAATGTATAACAGTGCAGAGAAAACAGTGAAAACAGTCAATCACTTCTAGACAGTCCACAACAGGAATTGGCATGACCAGGAGATGAGGTCTGTTTCATAAAAAAAGAAACTGGAATCACTGAGATACAAACAGTGACTAAGGAGTCACTGAATGCATCCACCTGCAACAAGTAGGTCTCTGAGGTACTACAGGTGGTAGTTGGAAAAGACATTAATTAAAGCCTAGGATTTGTCTAAATCTTTTTTTTTTTTTGAGCAGAGTACATATCAGTATAACTCCCTGAAGGAAAATGTAGCAGTTATATCAGAAAAGTACTATCTTCACACAGTGCAGGCTACACAGCATGAAATTATTAACAATGTACCTATTTTTGCACCCTCTACTCTTTTTTGGAACAACCTGACATCTCATTTTTCTGGTTATTTCCATTCTGTTATCTGCCTACATTTTTATTTTTTCATTAAACAATTTCCTCCTTAAAATTCCCTGCACTTTTTCTGCAAGATATGCAAGTCATTCATTTGAACCTTTGTATTTCTGTTTCAGACAGCATTCTTATCATATAAAATATTAAAACAGACAGCTAATAAAACTAAGATCAATGACAACTGTCTATGATACTATACAACTTATTACAAAAACATAAAGGTTATTAAAATACCTTTACCTTCATCAGAATTATCTGAATCGTCTGAAGAAACCTGATCTGTAAAGAAACACCAGAATAGAAAAAAAACCAATAGGCTTCTCTTGGTTTTATCTGTTATCTTAAATTGTTTACAAAGATATTTCTATCACAATTTATTACACTAAACATGTGCAAATGCATGCACATACCATATTCAAAGGAAGAGAGCAAACACTGAAATAAAAGGATTTTTTTTCGCATGAGTGCAAAGGTCATTAGTTTGTGCCTAATTATTTCAACCCAAGATCTCTGGTGTAAAAAGGTTATCTAACATTTCCAAAAGGCTTTCAACCCCAAAGCCTCAGAGAACAAACTACTTCAACAACCCTTTCTAGTATGCAATATCCAAGGCTTGCACAAATTTCCCTTGCAGGGCACCCTTTTCAAAAAGGCTGCCCCTTTCTGTTAAATATAAGAAATTTATGTCTTTTCTGCATTTAGGAAATTTTACCTAAGGAATTTACCTTTTTGACTATCTGTGTTGCAGTCAAGAAAGTTACATATCTGTATGTATATCTAAATGTATTTATACATAATTATATGTCTCTATCTATGCAGCTGTAGCAAAACTAAGGTTCAACTAATCTATCCGAGTATTTTAACTGAAGTTTTAAAGTTTAAATTTACCTTTATGGGTCTTTTTTTTTGACTTCTTTTTTGCTGAACGAGATAATTTTGTCTTCTTATTTTTTGGCTCTTTAGAGTTTTGTGCAGCTGTGCCTCTTTTCTTGCATGTTTTGACTTCTTTCCTCCTTTAAAAAAGATGAATGTACACCTCCTCCATTATATGTACTTCTCATGCAACAGTAAATCTGAAGTATTTAATTCAGTCAAATGTGTCATTTTTTTCAGACACCTATCAGTAGTTAAACTGAAAAAAACTGATTCAGTTACAAAGAAGTGCTATTAGAAACAGAAGAAAAATAATCACTGGGCTGAAATTAAGCAAATGAAACTTCTGTGGTGGGAGGGATGGAATTCTTCCAGTCTGAGGGGTTCTGTGCTGTCATCAGCACAGTATCTTAACCCTCAACAGTGACAAGTCAATGGCTTTATAAGAACTCCAGAATATTTATGCTATTTCAGGATATATGAAGTTCCTAATCATCTCACTGATGTTTTGTCCCTGTGCTGTTCATCATAATTGTAACTTATCAATAATTCAGTCCCTATTATTTTCAAAATATTTCATTACCGGTGATGGAAGTTTAGTTTGTGGGAACATTCTGGACATAGTCCTGAAAAAGAGAAAATGAGAACATTGCAGCCAAGAATCTGATAAGCATAATTAACAAAACTACAAAACTAGTTAGAACTAGATCTTTCAATATCAGTAGCTTTTCCTTCAAAACACTAGTTACAACGTAATTGCAGTAAGGATTGAAAAAATAAATGATGAAAGTCTCTAATACAAACACAGATTTTACTAAATGTGAAGGACGATCACAAGTTTAGCACTGGCAGCTCTTCATTACAAACCTATCAGTGCTTCTCATGTACAGACATCCCATTTATGGAACCTTGTGGACAGATCAAATTCTTCTGCAATTATACTGAAGACGTGTAAGTCTCTTTGAGCTTTGTCAGGGACCAAGTGCTCTCACATGGAGCATCTTGTGCACTAAAGGAAAAAACCCCACTACTCAGTCATTTTACATGAAGTAACCATATAAACTGTACTAAGTTTAATTATCTGACAAATATATCATCACATACACAATACTGAATTCGAAAATCCCAGTCGAGGTGTAAGAATAGAAAATTGTTTAATGATAGAACTTTTGTAAGAAAACACAAATATTTGAAATAAAATCAGTAGAGCTGAAGATGTGCCAGAAGTTGTCTGCTCCAAAGACCTAAGGACTTCTAAGCCAAGTAACCGAATGAGCAATGACAATACTGAAATTCTCCTTGCAATGCAATATTGTCCATTAGAACTAGAAATGCTTCTATATGAAACAGCTTATAGCCAATTATTTGTTTTATGACATGCTAATTATAAAGTTCTTAATCTGTAACAACTTTGTCATATATAATGATATCAGCTATTCTCTCTAAATCAAAAGCACCATACTACCACCTGTGATTAATTCAACAAAATTATCTCTTATTCTGCATTTGTCATGAACTCATATTATCATTGGGTTTCACTCACTACCCTTCAAAGTACAAGATACTGGTCTTCTTTTAAGTGTACATATCCAAGAAGGGCTGACTTACTCAATTTCACAAGGGCATTCCTCTTTTCGCCTTGTTCAACGTAACCAAAATTCACCTCCCAGCTCTTCAGGCCTTCATTCTCATCACAGTGTTTATTTCCACAGGAAAACTGACCTGCAAAGAGTCGAAACCAGCAAACCGTGCTTCAGTGATTAATATGAATAGATATGGGGTTGTTGTTTGCAGTTCTGCTCAGTTTCTGCTTTTCATTTTCCATTTCTTTCAAATAAAAACCCCTCACAAATCTAAGAATAACGTCTCAATTAAGGGAACAACAGGGAACATAAAAGCAATCAATCATACTTGTCCAATATTGCCTATTTGCAAAGGAAAAAACATAACTGTGTTTTGAAATGTATGGATGAAGGTGTACATTATGAAATAATAAGCCTAATATGAACTCTGAAAAACTGAATGTCACCAGGATACATCCTATACTCTAAATGATTACTTCCTTAGCAGAGGATGATGGATCAGAAGCTGTGATTCTGACATGCATCTTTAATGACATCAAACTATTCCAAGTATCAGGTTTGTACAATATGAAGATGCCCACATGCTTTTTATATAATTATATACTGGACACATAATTTGTAATCTAGTGACTATCCATAAATACCTTTCTTTTACAAAAAGGAAATCAACTATGTGAGAAATGCTATGTCAGCTTTAAAAGCTTCCTTTCGTTCATTATGTGAAAGCAACACTGATTTTAAAACATATCTGCACATAATGAATTTAGTTTACACCACTGAAGTCCCAATATTGGTGTAATAAAGATACATGCATTCCCTTTGCAGAAGAGTGATTTGTATGCAGAGCAGCAGAAAGGATGTGTATTAATAGGCTCACAAGCAGGACTGTTGGTGAACGATTAACCTCAGAAAATTCTGCTTAAGCAGCTAACTAATGGATTGGCAGTGTCCTCAGATACTTCAGTTCTGTAATGAAACACCATTTCCAGTGAAAACATTTGAAGTAAAAAAAACCCCAGAACTCTCATTAAAAAAGCAATATACATTAAGTATGTTTAACCCTATGTAAGGTATGGCTATCAGTACCCTGTGTCATAGCAATCTCCAATATTACCCCCTTTCAAAACACTTACGGCAAAGACCGGAAAGAAAAGAAGCCAAAGAACAAATTTGGCATTTACAATTAGTGTCACCTACAAGTGCCACCTCTTCTTTCACTTATCTTTGTGACCACGGAAAGACAGCCACCGAATCCAATGCAACCGAATGTGAGTACTCCATTCCTCCTGCAGTCCCTTGTTACCACCCCTAAACCTTAGTAACAGCGCACCGGCAGAGGATCTCATTGCCACTGTACTGACACGGCTACAGCAGTACATACCACAAGTACATACAATGCTAATGCTAAGTATCAGACAGGTCGGTATCGATGTGCCATTACATTTAATTAAAGCAATTTATACGGCTGATTTATACTTTAAAACTGCAAAAAGACCCACGGCTTTTTTTAAAGGATTGTTTGGAACCGCACTTGGAGAGAGCGTCCCGCAAGAGGGTTGGGTTCTCGCGCCCCCCAGTGGTGAAAGAGAGGATTTATCCACTCATACTCCATTTGCTCGCTTTTCATTAGGATTCCATCGAAAAGCTTGAAATATGTAATTCTGCACTTTCTCCCACATTTTAAAATATGAAGTACCACATATTAAACTTACAAAGCTATCATTTTCCCCCTATTAAGACATAAAAATTATTTACTTCTCATTTAATTTTAATTATCTTGTATTCAATGAAGCATGTAATTCTGTCAAATGTAACTATCCATTAATATAATGTGTAGTGCTGAATGCAACATATGACTACAACTACCTTTGAATATAGACGCTTTAATATTTACTAGGTAAAAATCCCCATCATTAACATTCACACTTTCCATTCTGAAATACTAATTTTTTTAAAAAATCATAACTGCATTTCTAACTTTTTGAAATACATTACAATACAAGTGTTTAAAGAACCATAACTGAGTGAAACTGATCAGCAGTACAATGCCATGCAATTTTCTGCCATGTGCATCCATGACTTCTGAAAACCACACATGTATGAGAATCCACCCCAGGAATACCTCATTCACCTCATTTTCTTGCTTGTTCAGCAAGTTGAAAAAACCCAAGCACCTCAGCCATGGAAGAAGGACCACTGTGCAAAGTCCCTGTAACACACTGGTAAGACTTCACACCTAGCATTAAGGTACTGATTTAAAGAAAGGATTGGGAGACATAATACCCATTCCCACTGAAGCTTCCAAAACCAATTTAGCATAAAATAGGTATCACATAAGAAACTTTAATTAAATACTTAAGGTTTTGCAGAACAGCACTGGAGAAACTGCTAATCAATAAATTATTTTCTGAGGAAAACTACTGAGAGACTTCAATTACAGGTATCAAAGGCTAATGAGGTAGCAGAACTACTGGAGGAAAGCAGCCAAAAATAAGCCCACCCATTAAATCCTGCACTATCAAACACATTATGGTGGTGTTCATTACAAAACTGACCTAGTGAAAATGAACTATATGCTCTTTTAATTGTAATATGTGCAGATCGGTGTGCAATCTAAGCCTATGTGGCATAAAACAGCAAAGCTGGAAGACAAGTCAATTTATTGTACATTATTACCTGATAAACTTACCAGTACCATCAAGTATTATTGAACAAAATTATGTCAAAAAGCAGCAAAAGGAGCATTAAGAAGAAATGTAACATAAAATGAAAGACAGCATTACCTTTTCCTGAAATTACTTCTTTCTCATGTCGCCATCTAAATCCAAACTGTTAAGATAAGAACCAAAATTGAGTTGTGAATAGTCAACATATTAAACACTGTAAAGACTAATTTCAGTTGATTGATGTCCTGCACATGGTTCATCCATTTAATTCTGATCAGGAAAATAATTTTTTTTCTCTTCTAATTAAAAAAATATCTCTGCCTCTGCTCACCAGAATGGTATTTTTTTGTAAAAATACTTAAAATATTTTAATTTTTATAGGAAGTCCTCTGTGCTGAAAAACAATTACAAAAGCAAACACACTAGCATTTCCAAGTAGAAGACAAGTTGGCCTAGAATTCTGAAAATAAAACCAAAATAATAAAATGTATTTTATTTAATGACCAGGTGTCAAACAGATTTCATTTCTTAGTAAATAGGAGACACTTCCAATCTGTTAAGCTACAAAACAGAGACAGCAAATAAGAAATTCTCTAGGAAAATAAGACAACAAAGGGAACATTTCCAGTTCAGTGCATATCAAAGTAAAACTTAAATGCAGAACACCCTCCTGTGCTGCACTGCAAAGCTGACAAAAGAACTGAACTATCTGACAATACAGACGGTCATTTATCAGCCTCAAAGTTTGCAGACAAGATGCACTGAAGGTTCAAAGACAACCTTGACCTAGAAAATTCTTATCTAGGGAAAGTGTCAGGAGTAACAGACCCAGCACAAGCAAGAGCTGTCAGAACACTCTTCCACTATCTCTATGTAGCCTCGCACCAGAGGTTCACATTGGCATTTCTGATTAAAAGGACACATCAGTGAAGACCAAGCCAGACTGGTCATCAGCAGGTGAAGCAGCCTGGGAGCAAGAAGGGTGAGTGGGTCTCCAGCTCTGGCTGTGAGAGCACCTGTGAATCTCTAGGGATGAGAGCAGGGGAGTCCCAGCCACGTCTCTGTGTCTCTGTGTGTGTATGAGTGAGTAAAACAGTCTGGACCAGCAACTGGAACGTGCCTTTGGCCTCAGGGGTGCCTGTGTCTTGGGGCATCTTACTGTTTTCTTCTGAGCTTTGGTCTTTGAGAGGGTGGTTCTGCTTGTTTTTCAGATTCTCAAATGAGATGCTCCCATGAAACTGGTCCTTACCAATATTCAGTCCTTCATAAAACATTGGTTTACTTCAGAAGAAAAGTTCCTAAAGAGATCTGAGCTACAATCTCTATGCAGAGATCTTTAGAATTCTGCTAGAAGATTTTGGCCAGGAGCAGAACAACTACAGCTGTGAAAAGACAGATGAGCACATATGTGCAAGTCTCAATCTGTGCAATATATGTATTTAAAACATCACAGAACACTGACCTCCAACTTTTGCTTTGACACGATGTAGCATGATACAGAATCACAGATTCAAAGAAGAACAGCTCAGGTGGGAAGGCATCTCAAAAGACCACCAGGTTCAACCTTCCATGGGGAAGGGAGTCCAGATGAGATTATCTATCACCCTGGGCTTATCTGTCATCCTGGGCAATTGCATTTGAAAAAGCCCCAGCAATGGGCATTCCACTGTACCACTGGGGAGGTTGTTTCAGCGACTGAATGTTCTCACTATAAAAGAATTTCCTTCTTGTATCAAGATGAAGCATCAACATGTATCATGCAAAAGGCCCACTAGCTGAGAAGCTATTATCTACCTCTCATAGCACCAGCATTGCAAAAGAGAAGGCACAGGGGGCTAAAGATATCCAGCTTCCAGTTTCTGAAAAGGCAGAAAAAAAATTAAGGCAGAAAAAATCCGAAAGCACAGACTGTATTCCATCAGTGCAAATGGGATGAGCACTTATTTAAGACTTCCAAGAAAAAAGCCTGCTTTGAAATCCTTCTGTACCAAACATGGGCAGGGATAAATCAGTCGCTGAGAAAAGTCTCCTATTTTTTTTCTGTTTTTCTAAGAATGTCTAAGAAAGGACTTTCATATGATCAGAACATATTTGAGAACAGAAAGCATATATATTTTACAAATTGCATGACACAGCAGTTATGCTGACATGGTAATTCCAAAAATATAGGTAATGACTTAGGAGCATAAATGGGAACAGAAAGTGACCTCAAAGTTAGGATACTTGAAGTATGACAAGGAAATACTGTTCACACAACAAAATACACACAAAAAAAAATCTGGGCCAGAACAGAAGTTTCCCACAAAAGACAGCAAACATATGGAAACTTGGCACAGTAGTGAGAGAAACAAAAATCTGTAAGCATGCTCAAGGGAAATAAGCTGGGGGGATGGGGGGATGGAGCAGACATTCAGGGATATGAAGTAGCTACCAGAAAATAAAATCAAATTTACTCAGAGAAGGAGGGAAGGCATCTTCAGCATTTTCGGTTTTGTTGATTTTTTTTTTATTTTTTTTTATTTTACTGTCCTAATTGTCTTAAGATGATTGTCATCTTCCTGATACAGCTAAGCCCAGCCCTTGCAAATCTTTACCAGTGAATGTAATTTTCAATACTATAAATAGTGGAAAAGAACTATATAGGCTGGGTTGCTGTGTGCTAGAAACAGCAAGACACATCTGAGTTCATTACCAGTCTTTGGAAAATCACAACAGAAAATTCATGTAGACTCTTTGACTAAGAAGTTAGTCAGCCAAAAACTTGGAAAAAATAAAGGCTGTTCCACTTAAGAAGAAAACCTGGTGCTGGAATTGGGCTGTTTCTCTTAAGAAATTCTATTTATTTACAAGGCACATACAAATCCTGTTTCCACAAACAGAAAAGAACAACCAGCAAAAGATGCTGCTTTAGAATAGACTTTTCCAAAATTGTTTCTGCCAGCATTCAAGTACAAAACTCTTTTTAAACTCTTTTTTTTTTTTTAACAGTAACATTCCATGGGTTTTTAGGCTTCATCTACTGCTCCTCTCCAAGCAACCTCTCCAGCCTTCCTTCTTTAACCCCTTTGCATTTTCTGCTTTTCACACACAATGTACCTCTTCATAAAACATCATCTGACAGAAATGTTCCTATTCCCACAGAAGCACATTTTTGAGGCAGTGACAATGCTTGGATTCAAGCTGCTGCTTATTAAGTAACTTGACAAATTCTCACAACTCCCTTTCAATGGAAGGGGTACTATCATTCTGGTTTTACAACATATCCACAAATAAGGCAATTTTTAAAAAGGCTATACTCAAACCCCAAGATGATTTACACTAAGGAAAGATACCTTATTCTCTTTGTATCTGCTGAGATCTGCTATACAGTATTCTTTAAACAATTTGTCATAATACCTCTTTGCAAGCCTCTTCTCCCTAAAACAAAAAGTATTACTTTTTATTAAATACAGAAGACAACATAATTCACTTTACATTGTAATGACATTAGCAAGACAAAGACATATTGTTTCAGTGAAAGAACATAAGTTGTAGACCTAGAAATGCAACAGATACACAGTCATTAAACTAAGGAGTAATTTCCATAAAACTGGAAAAATAAATACAAAATAATTCCACTGTATATACTAAACTGTGTTTTTTCAAACTATGCTTTCTTCAGAGGTTTTGAACAATCATTTGGATATCAGAGAATCACTATTATTTATTAGCTCTTTCTGTCATCAATTCATGTTGGCATTTGAGCAATATTACAATATGAAAGACCATCTAATGGTCTTTCATTTTCAGATGCATCAAAGACTGATCACCAAGTATGTACAGTAATTCTTAATTAGTAAAAGAAACTACAAATTTAGTACAAGTGGTCTAAAAATAACATCTCCTATAATAGTTTCAGGTACCAATTCATGTCTGCTTCATCTTCTTCATTCCACAGGAATCTATGGTTTTCTCTAATAACATCAAGATCCGTCTTGTCATTCGCTCTATAAAAGGACACACCTTTTTTTAGTACAATGTAACATTAAAATGAAAATCCATCAAATAATAATTTGGTAAGCATCAATATTTTACAGTTCTGATCTCTACCTCATAGCACAAGGGAATACATTTCTATGAAATAAAACTATCAAAAATGTATTCCCTGGCATACCTGTTCCCAAATTAAAAAACCTCATGGTGGAAAATGGCCACTTAAATTGTGATGACTTCATCCTGTCTGAAAACACTTTTTATACTCATTGTTCAAGACAGTGATGTTAAAAGGCAGTTATAGATAGCTCTAAAGAAGTTATTATTCTGGACAATGGATAGCAATTCTGCACATTCAGAAGTATTTCAGACTGTTATTTTGAAGATACTGACAGATATTTCTCAATGTACCCTTTATTAATGATCACCTCTCATCCTTCCTTCTACATAACAAAACAAGAGTAATTCAGCTCATGGTAAGTTCTTATCTAAAAATATGAAAACAAAATGAAACAAGGCAGTTTTGTGTTTGGGTATTTCCAATTACTGTAGTTACCATTTGTGACCAAAATAATTAGTAATTTGATACACAGCTACATCCATCTCTGTCCCCAAAGCAATAGTATATATTTAACAGCTCTACATAACAGGAGAGTTTGAGGTCAGGAGGGGAAAGGTTGCAAACAGTTCTCACCCAGATCTTCGGAAATCCTCTATTTTGCCACCATAGTATAAAATGTAGTCATGCACAAACTTTTTGTGTCTTTCATACTGAATAAAGCAGTTAAGGATTGTTTCAGAACTTATTTCCTTTTACCACAGTTTAAAACCAAAAAAACCCAACCAAAATCTTTTAATATAATTGAAAGACTTTTCTTCTCACAAACAGATCAGCAATTTAAAAAAAAAAAAAAAAAAAGAATGGAATTAATTAGGAACTTAATAACCTCTCATAGAAGCTAATTTCCAAATACAGGAATTCAAGGCAATTTAATCTTTAAAACCTCATTCATCATTTATAAAACTGTCTTCCTCTATCAAAGATGCTCTGTATGCATATACACAGAAACTTGGTTCATTTTTTCAGCTGTGATTTAGACAACAGCTTCTTTGTGCTGCAGTTCTGGTTTAAAACAAGTTTGTACTTTTCTATTATAAAAACAGTCAGGCCTACTAAAATGGAATAATTTGTTACATTTGTACCACCAATATACAAATAAAAGTTGTATGTTTTAGTTTAGAAATGAAAATCACAGAAAAATATGTAATGCTTCTTGGAACACTTTGGCCTCAGTGCGAGGCCAAAATAGAAACACAATTTGAAACACACTTGTACCATAATTTGAGCAAAATATGTAACTACTCATTCAGAAAATGAGTGTCTTCACGAATAAAAATTTTATGCATGGCTTACTTAAAAGATTTTCAATTAACTTTTATCTTAACAGCAAAAAGAAGCTCCTCTGAAGAATGACTCAGTACCTGGTGCTGCACTGTCACCTAACGTGATAACTGAGAAATCCCAGTATTTTTACCATAATGGATAACCTGTGCCCCATCTTCAAACTTAAAAACTGAAACAGAAGGATACAGCATCCATCGATATCAAGTGAAATCTTCTTTTTTTTGCTTCTTCCCTGTTAATAAGAAACATGTTTCAGTGAAAACTATCTTCCCATTAAGAGTAAAATGTCTCACAAAAGCAATATATAAAAGATACCTATCACATTCTTCAGCTGCAAATTGTCTGTGAACCACACTGCCTTGTTTTGGCTTTTGGAATGGTTTTATCAGAAGGGCATCTTCCTGTATTCTAAAGGTGGGAAAAAGGAAGAAAAGTTAGTAAAGAACTTTTCATATGCAATAAAATTCTCATATGCTAAACCTTGCACTATCCTGAGTAACAAAAACTGTTATAATGCTATTTTACAAGAATAAAATGAAACTTTAGAACCAACATCAGCTTGGACCTCATTTGCAGAACAAAATCAGAAAGGCATTTGCTTCCAGCTGGCATTCAAAGTCAATTGCCTAAAAGAGCAATTTGTGATATTTGTTTTTATTAGTATTATCACTATAGAACCACAATGATGAAACTTGGAAGATTTCTCAGTTTCACTCTGACATTTAAAGTTCTTTACAAATCTCAGCTACACAGCAAAGTAGGAACAGGAAGGACAGTGCATTCACTGAAAGAGAGTGACTGGCAGTAACCCTATTCCACCCTTTCAGGCCAATGTCTCAAAACCCTCTCTGCCTCTTGTAGTGCAATCACCAGAATCACAAATTTAAAAGTCAATTACCATGCAATGAACCGTACTTGTCAGTAGGCAGCTAAAATTACTTTTAGAGTTCAATGAAGTAATAAAAAGTTAAATATATACATTTTATCTAGTAAAAACTATATTTAGCTAATTTCATTCACAGCTGAGATGAAGAAAAGATTTTTTTCCCATAATTATCAGTGGGCAGAAAGGATGGAAATCAGAAACCTGAAGAAAGCAGGCCACGGAATTTGTTTCTAGCTACGGAATATAGGACTCTAGAAACTTAAGGTATCATTTACTCAAAAGGATCTGCAAGCACAAAATTCTCATAAGAAGGGTCTATAAAACAGCAATTTGGAGAGAATTTAAGACTACTATTTTCCTTGAAGTGAAAATAAATACCATGATAGAGCAAGAGAAGGAACCCACATAAAAGCCCTACTGGGAATCAGCAGTGGTGTGCCAGAACAAGGATAATGATGGTATTTTTGAAAGACTCCTGATAGTTAGTTAATATTCCACCTAGAAACTGGAATGGTAGAAAGTGCAATGGCATCTAAAGAAAACAAAATCTGAACAAAACCAGTCACTATTTTAATGGAGAACAGCTATATTTATAAAATACATGAAATGGCACAATGCCTGCTATTATTCCAAAGATTAAAACATGATATTTTTTTCTCAGAATGCAATCAGACACTACAAAATCCATTTTTTCAACTCTTCTATAAAGGAAAAATATGCAAGAGTCCTAGGAAAATTTCCAGAAAGCCTTCTGAAATAAAGTCCAGCAAAAGAGCAAGGGAGAGACAGGAAAAAGTAAGAAAAGTATACACAAAATGTAGGGCAAATGTTCAGTATGGTGCAGAAAGTGTCAAGGAGCTACAGTACAAAAGCAAAACAAATAAATACATAAATAAATAAAAATCTTTACAATACAGTCAGATCAGACTACAGAATTCCAGGTCACTGTGCAAACCACTGAAAGTTTGGCCAAGGTCATCTCAAATAAGAGATGTGCAGGTACATCTCAAAGATAGATCACAACACAATTTACCAATTCCCAGGCCTCTTCACAAATGAAATAATAAAGAAGTAGCACCAGTTCTTCACTTTATATCTCTGTGTGTTTTATATCTACAAAGCCTGTTACCAATTGGCCTTTTTTGCCTTGCTCCCCTAGCAGGTCCATTTGTCCTGATGGATCACAGTGTTGTGAACAGCGCTGCCAAAACCCAGCAGTGGATACTAACACTTGGAAAAACAAAACACTGCTCCAAGAACTGAGGGGCAAATATACACCAGATGGAGATGGCAGAACGGACCTTAATCAGCTGCCCCTAGGAGATGACAAGCTTTGGCAAGATGAGATGAGAAAAAAAGATTTTTGCATCTCCTCCTTGAGATGAGGAGATGCAAAAATCAAAGAGATTGATTGGAAAACCATTTCAATACCAGACCATAAATGGAACAGCATCATCTTCTATGCACATTAAGAGACCATTTATAGAAAATACATAATGCAAAGTGTTAATTCTGTACTACATTACCTTTTAGTCTTTTGCAGAGACTTCTCTCCACTCTCCTCATCACTAAAATCAGAATCATAGCCTCCATGGCCATGTGCCTGAAAATAATAGACCAGTCAATATATCTGCTAATGTAATATGGATATGGCATAATTACAAATCAGTACTATCCATCACGCATAAATAAAAGACAGAAAGACAGAGAGCTAGCAAAGAAGTGCAAATTCTCACATGTGTAAGCCAAACAAAATTCCACAGACAATGCAGATTATACTCCAGATAATACAGGGCAGAGAAAGATCACTTTGTAAAATAGATCCCTTTATAAATAATTTATATGCATATGTCCTTGTATTTAATCTACACATAGATGCAGCAAACTAAAAGTATGATAAATACCTTGGGGTTTTATTTTCTGAACAATATAATGTTTGTAAGACAAAGGTGAGTATCTTCCCCAGGAGCTAATCTTTCAGGGGGCTGGAGGACAGCAAGTGATATGCCCACGTAACAAATGCAGGAAAATGGGAATAAAAGTTCACTGGGCTGTGATGCAGCATTTTAGATCATTAAATATTACACTGGTAGCTGGAAATCCGATTTAAACAATAACAAAAATACAAAACAACTGTATACCTGCAAAAATGTGTCGCCTCATCAGCACAACATTCGTACCAGAAAATGAAACCTTTTCAATACACTTTGGGACTACAATGTCAAATTAATGCATATAAGAAAACAAAAAAAAAATCTATATTGTAATGCTTTCAAATGACCAAACACTGACTGACACACAGATCTGTCACCTCCATTTTTCAAGGCACAGCTCCATGTTCAATTCCTTCAGGAGATGCAATGGCATAAGCAGAACCCATCTCCTCTCCCTCACTCCTACTCTGGTATCTTCCTTCCAGTTACAGTTGTGAAAGTACACATGAGCCAGATCAAACAACTCACCCAAGTTACAAAGGAACCTATGCAAAAAAAGACTATTTTAACCCAATTTTAAGTTTCCTTACAGTTTGTCCTGAGCCCCCACCACCTACACCAGGCAGCTGAAGGGGCAGCACAGGAAGAGAGCAGCCAGAGCTGGCCACCACATAAACCAGCATTAATTCCAAACAAGCTTTTACACAACTGAGGTAAAAACAAGAGGGATGGTTACTAATATAGCTGCACATGGAAAGGTTCCACACACTCTACCAAAGTATCTTGGTAAGTGAGACTGGATAGGAAAAGACAGTGGCTTAGAAAACAAGCGTGTTTGATTCAGCTGGTTCTTACATTGCGTACAGCTATACTCCTCCTCAGCCAAAAAGCTGAGAAAAACAAAATCTGATAAAAAGACACAACTCATCAGGATGATTTTGATGAGGTGCCTTCTCTTGATGCAAATGCCTCACAGAAATGCCATGCTGAAGAGTCAGCTGTATCCTCTACTGACACCAGCAACTGGTTTGTATCGTGCACAGTATGTAAAACACTGTCTTCTCAAACTGACAGCGAAGGACTCTTTTTAAGATTTTTTAAAAATCCTTTACTTTTATTATTATCATTATTATTAATAATAAATACTGTAATGTTCCTCTGTATCTTCTGGGTGCTTCTGAAGAACACATAACTCTTCTACACATATATATTTCAACAAAATCAAATCAAAACTTTTTCTGAACTATTTTCTGTTTCCCAGGAGACATAAAAATTGTCCATTACCAAACAAAACAGAGACAAACAAAAAAAGCAAACAACCCCCCCAAACAAAACAAACAAAGCCCCAAGACAAATAAACAAGTGCAGCAGATGTCTGCTGTAAACCATCCTCATGCACTGGCAAAAAAGCAGTAACAATGTAGTCTCATAGCTAGGTGGTTCTAGCAGCCAGCCTGTCAGTACTTTTGTTAATGAAGTTTATATGGTCTTTCGAAAAAGTCTGAACACTCCATGAATATGCAGCAAGATATTTATACTTGGCCTCTACATTGTAAACTTATCATGCTAATCTGGGAATGTTTTAAATGGCATTAGTAATGCTTCCCAAATGAACATCAAAATCTTCCTTCACACTCAAAAGGGAAGAAAGTCCCAGACAACATCATGAGCATGAAAGACAGATGAAGTACTGAAACAGCAAGAAAAGGAAAGCTCAAATGAAAGGAGATTTTCACAAAGCAGTTGCCCTTGGATGATGGACCCCAGGAAAGAAATAGACATCCTCACTAATCAGCTCTCAAGTGATT
>VYXD01010366.1:343957-382696 GCA_013397195.1 Hylia prasina
AAAAAAAAAAAAAAAAAAAAAAAAAAAAAAAAAAGCAAGCAGAAAAGCTGCTCCAACAGAGTCATGCTGTAGGGCTCTCAGAAGTTGATGACTGCCTTTTGTAAAGCTGACTGTGAATATAAGGGCAGCTATAGTTAAGGACTAGGCTGCTCTTCCAACAGAAAGCTCTTCACAGATTCAGACATTCCTCTGAATCCTTACAAAACCTCACAGGATAAATTCAGAGTGGAAAAGAACACAACCCATGACTGATGGATGTCCTGACTCTTCTGGATCACTCCTCTGTTGAAGGCAACAGCAGGACAGACAGGTACTGCACTGGTGTTGGGTTTGACAGCAGCAGCTCCAGCAGTGCTGGACCAACCTCGCAGAGACTGAGACTGAATGATTTCTAACCTGACACCTTAGGATGATTCCAAGATGACCTGACTTTTGGTAAAACATACCTAGTTCATTTCATGAACTCCATCAAAGAACCTCATTCATAAATGAATCTTGCCACTTTGGTAGACAATGTAAACAGACACCTACTTAATACTGTAAAATTTCATTACAGATTTCTCCCCGTCTGCACAAAAGAAAAAAAAAAAANTCCTCAAAAAAAAAAAAAAAAAAAAAAAAAAAAAAAGACAACAATCCCCAGCAATCCCAGATAAGGCAAATATGTTCAGTATTTAACTGTAGAAATAGAGGAGTAGATACCAAAGCTTTGTGCCCATCCTAGCAGATGTAGACATGGATATGCATAATCATCAACAAAATTTAAAGTAACTACTTTCACTTTTAATAAACCCCTTAAAAATAAATTTTACTTTGATGGAATATGTCAGACTCAGAACTCAGAGAGCTTCTAGTAACTCATTAATACAAATACCAAGTGTTTTATCAAAACACAAGCCTGAAAGCTATGCAACTTAAATGGTACAGTGTATTTTGCTGTTGCACCAACTTTGATTTTTTTATTCCCAAACAACAAAACAAACTGAAACCACAAAATTAAAATAAACACAAATGTGCTTTGGGGGACATTTAGCTCACATTTAAGTAATCCAAACATCTTGGATTACTTAATAATGAAACAACTGGAAACAGAACAGGGTCCACTAAACTCTCAGCTCCTAAAACCCACACAAAACACGGTAAATCCATGAACGTTGTACACAACTGATGTCAGACTGAGATAGCAACATTTAATGTCAATACAGGTCACCACAAACTGCCCAGCACTGCATTTACAGCAGGTATTTGCATCCAGAGAAGGCACGTCCTTTAAGCCCCTCCCATGGTGTAAACAAACACTGGTGAAATGGACACATCGCAGATCGTGTTGACTCCTGACCACAACACGTGGCTGAATATGAAACAACGGTCAAAAGGAAGAAAAAAAGGCAAAACAATCCTATAAAATATTCCCAGCTGGTGACTCCTGACCTCGGGCCCAGTCTTGCCACTGCCCTCATAAGCACGGCTCCCATCCTTCCCTTTACCTGCCCAGCACGCAGGTCTGCGGCCGTGTCTGCTCGCAGCCCACATGGGCCCAGAACAGGTCCGAGTGCTCGCTTTAGTACCAGCGATTTGGGGAGGGTCTGAAGGAGGACTTGGGGAGCCATCCTTGATGGATAAAGGATGTTGTGTGGAAGGTCTGAATGCTTCACTGCAACATGCTCTTCCCACCTTGATGTTGTCTGTGAAGTTTTGCCACCCACACTTGGGGAAAAAACCCTGAAAGTACAACTAGCTTCAAATCTATTCTTCCTAGTAAAATCTATTACAAGGACTGCCTGCATATACTGTGCAGTGAACAGCCCTAACAAAGAGAAAAGGCACTCGCAAGATTCTGCCCCTTTATTACAGCTATGAAAGAAAAAGTCCGAGCAAAAGGTAGGTAAACAGCCGACAACGACATCGAGGATCAGTTTTGTGGAGCTCCACGGAGAAACCGAACACCGGCCCGTGTGGGTCGGACGCAGCTTCCGAAGCCGTTCTTTCTCGCTTGCTTTCTCGCAAGTGGCCCAGCGCTGTCCCGGCCTGCCCGACCCTTCCTCCGCCGTCGGAGCGGGGCACGGGCACGGCCCCCAGCTGCCCGCCCGCCCGGGGAGGGCGGCTCTGCCCTTCCCCCACGGGCACGGCCGGGCCCCTCCGCCCCGCCGCCATGGAGGCCGCGGCCTCCGCCGGGCCTGTCCCCGCCCGNNNNCGCTCATCATGTTTAGGGGCGAGGGGAGTCTCCCTGCCCGGGAAGCCGGTCAGCGGCCCCGGCTGCCGCGGTCTCCGCCTCTGGGAAGGTAGGACTCTGCCGCAGGGGCTCAGAGAGGCCTGAGTGCGCCCCTCTCCCCGGCACGGGTCGCCCTGTGCCACCCCCGGCGCTTTCGGGCAGCGCGGTCCCTGCTGTGGGGGCACGGGCTTAGACCCCGCTGCGGCAGTCGGGGCTCGGGAGGAGCGGGGCGGCGGGGGTCGTTGTTCGGGAGGGGACCGCTCGCGGCCAAGGGGACCCCTCAGGGAGGGAGGCCCCGGCAGCGCTCTGCGATGGGCAGCAGCTGCCAGGCGTGCCCGGGAGGTGTGCGCTGCCCTCGGCGCGGCACGGACCGCGACCGCGGCCTCGGCACGGCGATCTGTAACGCTGATTTTTGCCTGTGCCAGCGGCTTCTCTTCTTTTCAGTCGCATCTCGCAGTTAGAAGAACGAAAGGCAGTATGTGACTCAGTTTCCCTGTGAGAACCGACGGCAACTGGGCTATAAGAGTTTGGGAGCCGGTGGGTTGCATCGTAAAAAGGACCTTTATAAGCCAAAAGTATTTGCTGATAAAGTAGGCTGGGAAGCACCAATCTGCAGCATTAAGTCATCGGATACAGCAGTTAGCTGTCAATGAATTGATAGTTTCCCAGCAAACACCACCTGAACTGCTGAGGTCTGAAATGCTGTAATCCATCACAGGTACTTTCTTCTGGACTGTGTTAGAGTTTCCAGTTGTGTTATTGATTCCTGAATAGTTAAACCACAGATACACTTAATACAGGGAAATACTAAAAATTTAAATACTGCTGCTGCCCTTGTAATATGCAAGTTGTAAAATATAAGTTGTAGATAGTTGCTTTGCTGCAGTAAGGCAATCACACACCATAGATGACAGTGTATCTCCTTACCTTGGCTGTTCAATCTCTGCTTTCAGATTTTTTTTTTCTCCTGACCTAGTGTTTCTGACTTATGTCATTATTGCTGTGAAGGGATACAAAGATGATGCTAAAGTGTCCTATGGAAAGGAACTGAGTGGCACTGTGCGTATTTGAGTGCATGCAGTATTCTACTGAAGTCCTACTGAATGCGGCCTGTTTCCTCTAAAGGGCAGAGACTCTGCTGCAAAAATGGAATTATTCTAATTAATAATTTAAATATATCAAAATAAATAATGTATACCCTCAAAGCTGTAATAGCAGGCATCTTTTTGTTGTTCCTGTCTTATGGAAATGACAGACTTGCTTTAGTGTGAATGAATACTGACATGATTCTGGAAACTGGGCCAACATATCATTGATTATGCACTTTGAAGAGTGGGAAAGGTAGAGGAAAGATTTACAATTCTTGAATCTCTTGGCATTGTATTGTGGCCAGAAAAAGTCTGCATATAGAAAAAATACATTTTCTGGGACAGGAAAATTCTGCAGTGAGTCCAGCTATAGCAGCTGCTGTGGATGTTGACGTTATGTTATAAACAGCTTTTCTGAGAATAGCATCTAGATAATTTCATCTTGCTATGCTATGCTTTTCTGATGTCTAATTGTGTTGCTTTAGAACATCACCTGACTGCATTTTATATGTGGGCTACAGTAAGCTACAGCTGGAGAATGGGCTTAGAAATGGCCTCCTAAATAAACTGAAGCTGAAACTGAATGTGCCCTTAGCCCTTGGTATATGCATTATACTTTTCTCCAATGGGAGTGTCTCCATAGGTTAATTCTAGCAACAGCATGTTTTGACACCAAAAAGGCACTTGTCTCGTGTGAGTGCCACAGGACTGGAAGGAAAAAAACCAGACAAGATGGGCATAACTCTTTACAGGGCTACGTTTTAAGTTGGATTTCAATGCCTATACAGCCAAACCTTAGGAGCACAGCTTTCCTTTACAGGTAAGTCAATCTATGCCAGTCTTTACAAGTAAGTCAAGCTGCCTCTGAAGAGAGTATTCTTGAACTGGCCTAGTGCTTCTCTGACCACTCCTGCTGAACTGCAGAATCTGATTTTCTGCCACCCTAACTCCTGTGACTGTCCTGATTTGGTGTCTGCATGAGTAACTCTGGTGGGGCAAAAAAATATTAGGGATGGAGGGATGGGACAGGAGGGAAGTGGGAGGTGAAAAATGGGCTGCCCTTTCAGCAGCAGCTCTCTTTTAGATCAGGTCAGCAGTAATGTGAAACAATAGTCTTAAATTACAGTAGCCCTGAACTTCATGGTCCACAAAGGAGAAAACATCACTGTAGCTTTAACTTTAGTTTTGCCCTATATCTAGAATGGGTAAAGTATGAGACCTTGCGTATCCAAAAAGTTGGTCAGACATGGTGCATACATTATAGAGATGCAGAATTCAAAGTATTGTACCTGACATATGGAGCTGTTCCTGAAAGGTTCTAGTATAGGAGATGTCACAGCTTAATACATTAATCTATTAACCTCTTAGGTATAAAGGGGTTTTTCCTACTACCTAAGAAAAATCTTCCTTGTTGCTGCTTGAGTTAATTTCTTAATGCCCTGCACTAGTTTGTACAAAAAGCAAGAAGTGATCATCATTTGAATAACATCTTTAAATACTAGAAGACATATATCCCCACAGTTTTCCCTTTTTGCAGCCTGAGAAAGTACTTTAACCTTTCTATATAGGTTACATATTGGAGAGCTACATTTTATTGCCCTTTTTCTGACTCAGATTTCTCTATGAATTTTTAAGAAGTACAAAGTGTAGATGTTTACTCCTTAACAGTATTTAGCCAGGAAGAAGCACATCAGCCTTCCTGCAGAAGATGATTGCCTCCTAAGATCTTCTGGTAAAGTTGTTTAAACTCAAGAGCCTCTGATCTGTTGAATCAAAATTAGTTTGGTTAACCAATTAAAAAAATTGTTCCAATTTTTAATGAAGCAAATCAGAAGGCTTTGCCAGCAGGCTCGAGGAGGCAGCTACCACTGGTATGAAGAGCAAGGGCAGGGCAGTCACTGACAGCTACACCCATTGTGAACTGTTGCCGGAGACTACATTTGAGTTTGATTAGGAGACAGTAGTGTGGAAGCATCACAAACTGAGATTTGTCCTGTTCAATCTTTCCTCTTTCTCCATTAAGTCGGTTCTTTTGTTGAGAAATGAGGAAATTACTTTCTAATGCTGTTTGATATTGGCACCTTCCTATCTCCTACATGTCTATGAAGTAAGTTGCCAAATCATTTATTTTTGTGTCTTCATTGTACAAACAGTACTTTGGCATCTGTCATGTTCCTGATTTTTATCTCCTCCTATTTGAAGCCCCCTAGTAATTTGTAGAAAAAGCAAGTAAAGCTAAAAATGGACGTTCACACATGCAAGTAACATCACGTTCAGTAACTGTAGCTCTTTTTCATTTAGCGGTACCCATGTAGAATTTCAGGGATGCACCCTGCCTCCCAACAAACCCTGAGGAAGGTATACACTACAATCAGGCATCTGATTCCTAAGCTTAAGACTTCCTGAGTCAGGGAAAAACAGTGGGGCTATATATGAGGGGCAGTGGCTCACATTCACCAGTTCCCATCACAGGTACTGGTCACTCCAAGGTAGTCATTAAGGATTAATGATATTCTGTAATCATCTAGAGGCTATGTAGAGATAACTGGCAGTGTATATCTGGTTTGTCAAATGCAATAAATGCTATGTTCCACATTTTTTTTGTCATGCAGGGAATATTAAACATGAATCTTACTAGCCACTAGATGTCAATGTTGCTGTGCTAAAAGGCAAATGCAGATTTATTTGTTTGGCTGATAATTTCCTCAAGAAATGAACTTCTGTATTTAAAGATATTTCCAATATAGAGTCAGTGTATATATTACAAAAAATAATCATAGACAAGCCCATGCGATGTCCATTATTTCAAGAGCAGCTGTGCAGTTATTTGATATTTTGAAGTTGCAATTACCATTTCAGTGCATAATCATTGTTAGAAAAGTGCCTTTGAAAAAATAACGTCTGATTGGTCATCAGTTTCCTTCCTTGTTCTAAAATCCCAGACCTTTGTATAAGTAGCCACAATCATTGTATTGCATTTCACTTGTTAATAAGATAAAATAGAGCTAATAATTATAATGTCTAATCCTTTTATAAATTCCAGTTATCTGTGGGCATTTTCTCTTAATTATTCCTGTTTAACACCACTGGATATCAATGTCCTATACATTGTGTGGAGACAGAATTTCTAGAACATGAAGACTTCCAATATGATAGGCAATTTGGAAAACTGTTCTGTTGAAAATCCATGTATGTAAAGACTGGTCCAACAGATGGTGGCATTTTAGAAGGATGTACGAGGTAGAATTTGACCCATGGACTTTAGTTACTCTGGCTCTAGGGTGAACAAATCACTGCCATCTCCACAACTACTTACTGCCAAGTGCACTGAAGGTGCTGGTTCTATTGTCTGTCTGTCTACAGAGCATTTATTTTGAGACCAAAGCTTGGAAATTAGTTTAATAAACAGTCATGGAAAACTGAAGAAGACAACTGTGCTCATTCTGAATTTGGATTAAGCTTGTTCTGCTGTTAGGATAAAAACAAATGTCAAAGGCTCTTATCAAAAATAAAGTTGAAATTTCCTGTTGATCTGAAAATCTCCCAAGAAGTCAAAGATGTGGAAGTTGCACCCTTTTTCTCAGATGATCAATTTGGTAAACAGAATCCCAGTTTAGGCCACAATGTTAGAAAATACAGCCTAAATAATCTGATTTATTCCCTTAGCTCCACCTCCTATGATGCATATAAGGCCTCTCAACTTCATAGACAATCCACAAGATTTTTTTATTACTGTTGATAGAAAAGCAGCCTTAGTATTCATTATCATGGACTGAAGCAGTTGAAGTCCTGCTCCACAGTTTATCTGATGGTAGCATTACTTCCACTCTTAACATGCTAAAGAATCACAGATACACTAGAGAAGAACTATAACTGTTTTAATTCCTACCATCTATTTTAGTTTTCTTGCCTATGACTACAGAGTTATGTAAGAATCTTATAATATCTTGAAAACCAGCTTGTTTCTTTCATTCCTTTTGTTGTAATTAAGGAAACACTCAAAGCATCAACCTTGATCCCAGAACTTCTGTGTACTTCAAAAAATTTCATTAAAATTAAGTTCTCTGCAAGTCCTTGTTAAGATGTATAGTGTAAATAATAGCAGTATGATCCTGTAAAGACTAACTGATTCAGTTATGGAAATAAATCAGGCTTTGATAAAAAAATAAGTCTTAGAATCAACTCCCTGTATTATCTCTGAAGTTTGGGCTTATGTTTGCAAAATGTACAGAATTTTACTAAATAAATCCCCTAGACATCTATTATGTAGACTCTTGACTAGTGTCCTTTAATTGTCACTGCTAGTCCCACATTTGTTTTGTGCCAGGTGATTTTGGTCTCCAGAGCTTAGTCTGGCAACTCTGCTCAGAACAAAGCTCAGTACAAGATTACACATGCATGTAAGCATGCATAAACTTGAGAAGTGGCTTCAGCCTATCAGGAATTTAATTTAAGAGTAATTACCAGTATGTACAAAATACTACTTCTTAGTTTTATCAACCTGCATTTAAGTAAGTGGAATACAGAAACTCCTCCACCGTGTTCCAGTTTTCATTTGAGGAGATTTTAGAAGTTCATTATGCTTAAATTCCCTGAACTATGAACTATTTCCTAAGAGAGCAAAGAATGCCTAATCTTACTTGTATGGCTAGATCTGCTTTGGTGGAAAGTGACTGATGGCATCCAATTATATAAATACAAGAGAAAGGCAAATTTGTTTTTCCAGTTTGATGTGACTGATGGCATCCAATTACATAAATACAAGAGAAAAGCAATTTTTTTTTCCAGTTTGAAATCAGTTATTATATAAAATGAAAAAAAATCATAGAAAATAATAAACAAAAAAAGGAAAATCTAGTAATGTGGAAATAAAGGAAAACAACTGACAAGCAATGTACTTGTTTTCTTTAGATTACATTGTTTCCCACTGGATTTTTTGGAAGGAGAAAAAAAGAATACACGAACAAAGTTACAGTCCATTGTATTTTTAAACCATAGTGGACAAGATATGCATTCTTTTCCTGACATGCATTTTTGTGCATAATGTCTACCATGTATATATATTCATAATATTCCATAATATTCAGGAAAAGTACAGATCATTGACAGGGAATGTTTGGAATCTGCAAGTCTTCTATATAAAAAGGTGACAGACAAGTCACTGTCATCTGAATCATGCAAGAAGCAGTTACACACTATTTGTGTTCCCAGCATTCTCTGTAACCTGGAAAAGAAAGGTGCCTCAAAGTCTGAGTCTGACATAATGTTAATAGAGATGTACAGTCTCATTCCTGCAAACATGTTCCACAAAACACCAGTTCTTTAGAGATGTGTTTCATCTTAACTTAGAAGTTGAGCTCTTAAATCAGGAATTCAGAAGTCCAGTCATGTACTGTGGAGCTGATGAGTTCATCACAGTGTTTTCCACTGGTTGTCCATAAGAAACAAAACAAACCAAACCAAAACAACAACAACAACAAAAATAATCAGAGATTACTTGCAATATACAGTGCTGTAGTCAGTTGTTTGGAATCTCACAGTCAGATTTTAAAAAACTAAGGTGTAAGAGCATAATATAATGTAATGATGACAGAATCGACCCTCACTTTATCTTACTATTTCAGTGGGATTACCTAGTAAAATAGTACAGTAGCTGCATGTAGAGGCTGTTAGTATTCAGGTTGAGGTGATCCATAACTGATCCTTCATTGAAAACTGAAGGATATAGAGATATAAAAAAGCTGCTCTGAACACTGAAGTAGGAAGATCCAGTTAAAAATTCCTATTTCACAGTTTCTAATGAACATACTTACAGAGTACTGCTGCGAGACCTCCTTTAATTAATAATATCATGAGCCATTCTGCTAGAACTGACCTTTTATTAGTAAAAGTATACTACTGATCACCAGGGTTTAGAAAGAGTAGGGATAATATTTCAAATTAAATACAATTTTATGTTGTTTAATCACCAATATCATGAAGACATGAAGTACTGAAGTACTATCAACCTTTCTATTGAAAGTATTTCCAGAACACTATTCATTCCATGGCACCTAAGTGGAACGGGAAACATAACTATCCTAAATGGCAACCATTAGTCTAACTTAGTTACAAATATCAAGTTATATACTTATAGCCAGGAATACTGAGCTCTGCAATATCCCCAACTCTACAAGTAAAAATGGCAGACTCAAAAAAAAAAACCAAAAACACCGAGGAAAGTTATCTCCTGCAACTAAAAAGAAACATTGTAGCTTGTACTCTGGCAGAGATCCTGCTGGTTGCTGAAACCACATTCAATTTGCAAGTGTTAAGTTAAAATGTTAACAGTTCCGTATCTAGGTGATCGCCTTTCTTGAATGGAAACAAAACATAACCACATAGAAGACAAGGGTCAGGATGTGAAGTGAGATTCGAGTGAAAAACCATTTCCTTTAGCATTTCATAAAATATTCTCTCAAGTTTGTGTTACACTGGCCTTAAATATATTGCTCATAAAAGATGGATTGTATTACTTAGATTTATATTAGGATCTGTTTTAATGGTTTTTATCAATCTTGGTTTAGTAAATCCATGCCACTCTTTCCCTGTAAAACTGTTATTTGAACCTCAGCCTTAACAGACTCAATATTTGGCAGGTTTCTGTAATATGAGTCTGTTAACGAAAGGAAAATACTATTCTGACTACCTCATTTATCTTAGGTATAGTCATAATCCAGCCACAAACGTTAAGAATGAGAAAAAGTAAGAAGACTAGTGAAGTATTTTGATATTTTCTTACTTGAAGACATCAATACCCACAGAAAAATATGCCCATACAACAGAATACTAAAGTGTTCTCCCATTTAAAAAGATGTGTGAATATTAGCTTCATTGATATATGAAGGTGCTGTTGTACTGTGATCTAACACCACAGTATGAAAAACAAAGCTTTAAACTTACGATGACATCCATGATTTGTATTGACTTGCAAAACATCACAAATACCCTGTCCTTGGAGCCTAAAAGTCTTTATGAAAAGGCATCACAGCCCTGGTCACAGACCCATCACATGCATCCACACGGATCCTCGGCAAGGAGGGATTTAGCTGTCTTTGGAACATCACCCATTCTGAATCTATAGCAACCCTCCTCTAATATGCGAAGCTATTTTTAGCATCAGGGCAGCCTTGAAAACAGCAGGTAAAGCATGAAAAGAATGAATAAGTGGTTGTGGTGCTCGCCTGTGAATAGAAGCTATATATAGCTCTTGAGAGAGATCTTTATATATATGTATATATATAATGTGCATATGAAGGGATATCTGTCTCCCTGAAGGGGAAGCAGGGGTATCAGAAACATAGAGTAGAGCATTATTACTGTTTGTGACCTGAGCAGTTATCTAAAAAGTCATTATTTCCAATTGTTCTGTTTAAGAAAATAAATTGTTAATGGAATTGGGTATCTTTGATCCAGACTTTATTTGCAATGAATGTATAGCCTTCATTTCCCTGGGTGAAGAGAAAATTGAACAGCAGGAGACTATTTGCAGTTCCAAGCTCTTTTCAGCCATTACTTGCTCCAAGAAATTCTCTAGCGAATTTCTCAGGTCCCCCTTTCCATGCCCAGGAGCCAACATCTCAGTTTCTGTGATGTTAACTGTTCTCTTGAGTTCCCAAACCTGGTGGGTTTTTTTTTTTCCTTGTCTTTTTCTCTTATATACTCATCCATTTGCTTCTAAAAAAAAATCTTGGGAAAAAAAGGCCACATGTGCCTTTGTTTAATCAGTACTGTGTGCCATTTATTTAGCTGGGGAGCTATATTGCTTCATGAAGGGGCTTATTACTTCTTACTGATGTGTTATATTGAGCCTGGAAATTAGGCCCTCCAGTTTTAATGACTCTACCCAAACCACAAAGGCATCAACAGTGGAAACTTACAGATGCCTACAAGTGATTGGTGTTAAAAAGAAAGTCAGCTGTATAGTATTTGGATTATTGTCTTGGAAAAGTGACAATTAGGAATCATCTTGAACTTAAAATGTGAATGTTATGATGTTCATGGTTGGGAAAATCCTTCAGCTTCTGAGCAGTCATAATTAAAATGTGTATTTCTCTGTTGCTATGAAAATTATATTTAAAACTACAGTCAGTTCTTAGATAAAGATGTTGTGTTGGTTTTGTTCTCCCACTGCAGAGGGAAAGGGCCAGCAGCCAAAAGAGCAAATCTTTTCTTAAACCTGTACTAAATATGTAGCATATTGGCATATGAGCAAACAGATGTAATGAAATTTTCAGCACTCTGAAGTCTCCTCTGCAGGGCAAATGTGGTTTGTAAGAAAAAGAGACCTTGGAGTTCAGCTTGGTGCAGTATTTCACTTGATGGAGAACCTGTCCTAGGCTTGTGCAGTGGCAGCATGCCTGCCATAATGTAGGGTGGGATGTCAGGCAGATTTGGTATTTGCTTAAGGTAAAAAGGATTAACTCTTACTGAAATAAGGTGTTTTTCCAAATTTCTTGAGTTGCTGAGAACAATAAAAACATCAGTAAAATATATTTGTGGAGCTATCACCAACAACCCCTTAAAATGTTTCAGTGCTGATTCAAATCTCTGTTTTGTAAAGCATGTCGATTAGCAATGATGAAACAATATGTGTTTGATGAGGCACATCCTTCCTATTGTGCAGTTCATTATGTCCATGGCACTCTAGCAGGGCTTCTACTTGAAGTAGTTCAGTGACTTCAGTGGTGCTAAGATTTCTTTCATTGTAAATTATTCAGGACATAGAAACCTGTTTTTAACAAGTAAAGATTTTCTCCTCAAAAGTCTGTTGTCTCTGCCATGTAACAAATGAATTTCCTATGTACATTTAAATAAATAATATTTTGTTACTTCTTTTCTGTCTTCAAAATGACATGGAAAACCAAAGACAAGTTTATAAAGATTAGAATTATTCTTCAGGGAGCCAATGTCATGAAAAAGTACAGAAGAGCATGTAAGATAGCACAGGTCAAGGAAAGGATTTTGTAACACGCTGTCTGTTTTTAATTAGCATCTTGGCACACTGGAAGGGCTCAGACATTTTTCCATGAAGAAATGTATAATAGACTTTTCTAGCTGCCAATTAAATGGCATTTAGCTACACTGACAGTAGTATGTTGTTTTGGGTCTGCAGAAAGCGCTTGCTCATGCTAGAAAATCTGGGACATTTTGTTTTGTGTGCAGAGTTCTTACTGGACTGGATTTTCTATCCCTCCCATTTTGAATGTAGGCATGAAGGATACCTTCTATGAATAAATACCAAATTAAGAGTGCAAGGAGCTGGCAGAGTGCAGATGATAATTATGAAGTGTCAGTTTGTATACACCTGTTGAACTGTCCTCCAGTTAGATGATGGTTTTTAAACAATGGTAGGTAAATACTGGGGTGTTTTATGAGGTTCATATTTTGTCCTGTTCGGTAGAGACTGAGGCACTTTGTCACCAGTTCTGTCCTATGGTTCATTTAAATATGAGCATTTGTAACATGAAACTGCTGCTCAAGTGTGCACCTCCCTATGCATTTTCTCTAACAGTGAAACCAATGCTCTCTGCCCACTCCTGTCCTCGGCTGCTTGTTCTGGCTCTGGCAATTTTCAGGGGAGAGGGATGGGGTGGGTTTGAAAGATTTGGGTTTGTTTCAGGTTTTATTTGTTTTCTGGTTCTTTTACCAGCTAATTTAGTTAATCCAGTTTAGAGAATAGTATTAGAACAGAAACACCAGCAGTGATCTGTGGAAGAGAGCAGTACTTGCAAGAGTTGGGAAGACAGAAACCATCCTATTAAGGAAAGCATTGCACAGAAATATGTTATTAAAATTACTATGCCAGTTCTGAAGAAGCTGGCAATTATAAATTAAGCATAGATTCTCTCACTAGTATCATGGTTTTAATGTCTGATAGAACTATATTGGGGAATAAAAGGCAAAAAGTAACTTGCATATTTAAACAAGACTTCTTGCTGAGAGGTTCATATAGAGGGCACTTAATCTAAGAGTAGGATGTATGCAAGGTGATGCGTGTGATGTCAGTTCCACTGAAATGGATGGGCATGTTGACTGTCTCAGAAGTGTCCCCATTTCCAACATGGGAGAAGTTGATCTACCCTGAGTAAACTACAGGAAAATTTTCTTGAGAGTTGTCTTGAAAGATTGAAAAAAAATCCAAATTTCTGCAGCAGGTGGAAACCTCGTGTTCTTTTATAATATTTCCTTTCTTACACTTCCCCTGTATTAGGTGTGGTATCAGTTCCTGCTGTGAACCATGAAGTAGCGCAGCTTCATAAATCTTTGAATTGGGCTCTGGTTTGCTCTTGAGCTTGTATGTTTGCTCTTTCATTTCCTCCCAACTTTAAATATCCATTGTTAGCATTTTCAAGGCAAAACACAGACAATAGAAGCAAAGCAAGAACTATTTGTGTAGGTCTGGAGAAAAGGGGCTGGTTATCAGGAGAGCAGTTAATGTGATGCTGCTGGGGTGAGTGCTGCAAAGCACACTGGTTTATAACCGAGCTTAGAAGCAAAGCAAGCATCAAGAATTATAAGGATGTTGAAAGTTCTTAGTTGCAACAAAATAAAACCTAGAAATAGATTAATTTTGCCTGGCTTCCCTTTGAAAGAAATATATTGTGCATCTGTTTTTCTTAAAGAGAGATCATTCAGATATCAGCACATCTCTCCTGACATATTTTTTGTCATTGGTCAAATTCTGGTACCTAAACCAGCAAGAAGTTCCAGAGACACCTGCACATTCACCAGGATATGTTCAGGTGTTGTACACCACTATGAAATTTGCCATGAGAGCTCACTTCAGAGGTGATTGCCTCTAAGTCCATAGTGGACTGGATACTGTACATAAGGGAAAGGAGACTATCCTCCAAGTCTTTCTTTCCTCCAAAACTGGCAGCAGCTAAGCAGCCATTTCCCTGGCTTTTTGACACAGGGACTGGCCTGGTTTTTCTGCTTTTAATGAAACTGGTATAATAAAGAAGGATACCCATAATACGAACCTATGTAGACAGGATAGGGCAAAGTCAGCAGAACTTGCCCAACAAAAAGTTTTGGGCAGAGTTGTGATCGCTCCCAAGCTTGTCTGTGCTATGAGCTGTTGTAAAGGCATCTCAACATTTATTAAACCTAACCTGCAGAAGGCCTCTTCCTGGCAATGACTCTTGGTGCCAGATCCACCAGGAAGCATAGTCTTTTCAGAACTGTTTAGAATTCACAAGACTTAGTTTTGTTTATTGAAAGTACAGCCTCATTCTCAGCTGCTTTAAATTTGCCATTTGCTGCAGAATTTCTTAAAAGGGTGGAGCCAAGAGAGCAGAAACTCAGACTCAAAATGTAGGAGTCTTTGATCTCAAAATCCTTCTGCTCCAAACACAGTGGTAACATAGCAATGGCAATGTTTTGTTCTTCAGAAGCCCCGTGAATACTGGGTGTGATTCGAGCTATTGCCCATCTGTGTGGTGTAATATTATGGGCTTAACACCAAGCACAGTAAAGTCTCATCATCACCATCAGTGGATTTTGGATTAGGCTGTGTATGTGTAGGCATCTTATCCCGAACAGAGAAAAGGCAACACAGTTTTCTAAAAGCAGGATGAAATTAAGGGAACTGTAATGGGATATGGATCTGCAAAGAGCAATGTACTGAGCAGGAAATCACAGGAAGACTATTCAAATTTTGTCATATGTTGGTAATGAAAACACTCTAGTCTAATGCAAATATGCAAATATAGTCATTGGCACGGACTTAATACCTTGAAAAATATTAAATTTTTTTAAAAGTATTTTTTTCTATGTTCTGACCATTTGTGTTTGCTGTCCTCTAATATTTCAGCAAACAGGTTTACTTGTAAAAGTATGAATATTTTAACCAGATATTGGAGCATATGTGCTAAAAATGTATGGTTGGATAATAATAGTAATAATAATTGTTATAGTAATAATAATAATAATAATGATGATGAATGCTCTAGAAATTAAGCCATGGAAGTTGTGCTAAGTCTCACCGAAAAACACAAGCGGTGGTGGGTGGTGAATACCTCTAGTGGCAGCAGGCAAAAGTAGCTTTAATTTTGACTGTCATATACTTGCACCAAGATTTTTACTAGATGGTTGATTATCATCAAAAAACGTTGTTACCAAACAATCTGGATGCAGTGGAAGAAACAGCAATTTGTCTCTTACCACGCAGAGCCACTGCGTGGGAAACCATCGGTCCCTAAGGCGTAGTTGGCTCTGGTCAGCGCCGGAGAGGTGAGATATGTCGGCACATTCGTGCGGGAAACGCCGCAGCCGCTCGGCGCGGGCCCGCGCGGCTCCTTCCCGAGCGCCGGCTCCGCAGGGGCCGCGGGCGAAGGAAGGCGAGGGGCGGCCCTGGCGCTCCCTCGGGCCCGNCGGGGAGGCGGTGGCGCGGGGCCCGCGCCGGCCCCGAACGGGGACCCTCAGCCGGTGACCCCCAGCCGGTGTCCCCCTGCAGTGTCCCACTGCGCGGCCCGGAACGCGCCTGACTGCCGGCCCCCTCCGCGGCACGGCAAGGTGCAGGGTGTGCGGCTAGAACGTCAAGTGATGGGAAGCAGACCGAGGAACGCATCTACAACTCCCTCATCCCCCCTGCTGGAACCTGGCAGAAAGAAAAAGAAATGAATTTTGAATCCCATTGTGCCTACTCAGTACCTGAAACACCCGGGAAAAAAAAGCAGGGACCGAGAGGCAGGCGCTGGTCCGTGGGCGCAGCAGGCCGCTGCCTGCTCCGCTGGCCCGCAAACAAACAGCGATGGCATCGGCAAAGGGTGAGCCAAGTGTCGCCGGGCTGGAGAGGAGCTATGCCACTGAAAATCCATCAACCACTTTGTTTTTAAACTGCTACATGGCAGGAAATGAGATGCTGAGATTGGCAGAAAAGGACCCTGGAAAATGTGAATATGCCTGTCCTTTGATGGGGCTGTTATAAATATTCATAATATTGCAATTTTGGAAAAAGTGGTTGTTTTGGCATGTGGTTTGGAATAGAAAACTAACTTCCAGGCGGTTCTCTGCATGGACAAAACTGGAGTCAGGTTACTGCTCTGCTGCAGAATGTGCTTTTGTTACAGAAGAAAACACTACACTGCAAAGTTTTCAGGAGGTTCACAATGTGGTTGGAGTATTAATTAAAGAGAAATGCCTAGGTAATTGATGGTGGATTTCAGTGAATGAGCCAAAGGAAATGAAACACGGGGTTTCACCATCAACGGCAAAATATTGCCATGGCAATGGGTAGCTTTGCCAGGAATAAACAAACAAACAACAACAGGCCTCTTTCAGAAAAAAGGAGTTAGAGAATTTTCTGTTCTCACCTCACCATGTCCGTGCCATTGGACATCTTGGAGGGCACAAGATGGTGTAGCTTACTTATGCAAGTCCTACAAATCCAGCTTCCTTCTCAGTAGGTACAATTAGATCATTTCCAGAGCGAGAAGTCACCTTTAGAATGGGGGATGGGAAGGCATCAACATTTACTTAATAATTATTTTGGTGCCTTGGCTACTGTAATTCTGTTCCATTCTCTTACAGAAGGTGGATGGGCTCAGAAATAACCCAGGTTTCTGTCATTCTTAGCTGGTGCTGCTTCAGGGAGAGACTGCTGACAGGAAAGGTTTTCTTACAAGCAAAAACATGGGTCCACACTTAAAGGAATGAAGACCTTTACAAAAACACAATGGAGAGAGCAAGGGAGCTAAGCAAGCACGAGGTGCCCTTTCTTCCACGGGCTGAGATGCCTGGCGGGAAGTGTGCCCATGCACAGGCAGTGCTGTCCTCTCCCAGCAGGGCCTTTGAAGGTGGCCATCTGCCTCTGAAACCTTTCTGGACATTTGTGGCTGCACCCAGTCCCTCTGAGGATGCAGTCCCACCACCTGGTGTGAGCTCTGGGTGTCTCCCCTCATCTCAGGGAGATGGACCTCAGCCATCACCCACTCAAGGGTTCAGCAGTGCTGGAGTCCTGCCTTGTATCCATAGACTGAATTTCTTGCAGTTTTGCAGGCTGTTGTTCTGCCCGTAGCCTGTCAAATCCCTGGTGGGCACATGGACATGCACTAAGGCCTTGCTGGGTTTGTTCCTGACAAAGATAGACATGGCCTGATGTGAAATCAAAGGAGGGGTAACCAGAAGTCAAAAGAGATCTCCTCATCAGGAGATGAGGTGTCTCCTGGTGAGGAGACAGCATCCATGTGAAGGAGCTAATAGTGAGCCTGACTGTATTAAGTGTCTGTACCACTGGGTTGACCTCAGTAGTGTTTGTGAGCTGTATAATGTAAACAGTCCATCAGGAAAGTGTTAAGACCTGTTAAAGTTTGCAAAACTCGTCTAATAGCAATACTATACTGAGCAAAAAATCATCCTGTATGGCTTCTCAGCCATGTGGCATTTTTTAGTTATGTCTTACCATTTTTTGTAAAGTAATACTTAGGTGCTGCTTAAGTTTCCTGTAAAATATTTAATGTAGTTTCCTGTAAAGTCTTCAGGCTGAGGATGTATCTGACAGAGCACTCATACCACACCTAGAACTCATTTGGATTGCAGCCTCCAGGCAATATTGTGAAGGTTCATTATTGCCACCAAGATCTGTCCTTATCCTGTCACTCTTCAAAGAAGGTGCATTCTTAACTATGGGTTTAACACAGCTGGTATTTAAATGATTTTTTTTCCATCTAAAATGATCAAACCAGTTCCAAAAAAATACATTTTTTAACTTGAACTTTAAATTAATGTTGTCCATATAGAACTGTGCTTGATCCACCTATGCCTTTATTTAACCAGCTCAGAAAACGTGCAACAAATAAGCAGCATTCTTTTTCTGAGGGGAAAAAAAAAAAAAAGGAAAAAGAAAAAAGAGCTGTACTTGGGGTCTATTTTGCATGAGAAAATATTTTGTTTAGGAATGACAGTCAAAGGCATTCTCTCATACATTGTAATATTTTCCATGTGTGGCAGTTTGTTTTTCAGTGGTACAAATATGTGCAATAAAGGCTGAGGATAAAAATTAATCTAACAGTTTTTGCAGCAATGCTTTTGATGGTTTCATTCGATTTCATTTTCCTGTGGATACTGCCATTAGTTCTGCTGCTTGCAATATGTGAAGCATAATTCTGAAAGGTTCATGAGGTTGTAGGGATCCAGTAAGAGATGACTGATTTCTCCCCCCACACACATACACTCCACCCCACACCCACTCACCCACCCACCAGCAAAACATAATGCTGTACTATTTTTGGAAACAGGGAAAGGGCCTCCCTGTGAAAACAGAAAGCAGTGTATTTCTCAGTTACATCACTTTGCAATCTAATGCTGTGTTGTGCTCAGTGTTTTTGTGGTGATGCAAGTCTTTTTTTTTTTTTCTTTCCTATTTTTTTTCCCTTCAGCCGGTTGGATTTTCCCCATCTTACAGCACCTCGCAGGTTCTTCTCTGAGCAGTACGTTGCCTGAGTGAGTGGAAACATACAGATCAGCTGCAGGTTTCTATCTACAAAAACAGAGTGAAAGAGAAAGAAAAGGGTTGGGAAAGCAGAGACAAATATTGACCTGGACTTAGAGAAAGACATCCAATGGCTGAATAAAGAACCCTGTTCATGTTTTGGGATATTCTTTCAACTGGCTGGAACGAGAGCGGATCAAAAGAATGGGAAATGCCAGCAGACCCTTTAGAAGAATTGCTTATTTCTTATGCCTTTTATCTGTGCTTTTGCTGACTGAAGGGAAGAAACCAGTGAAGCCAAAATGTCCTGCCTGGTGTACTTGTACCAAAGATAATGCTTTATGTGAAAATGCCAGATCTATTCCTCGCAGCGTTCCGCCTGATGTTATCTCACTGTAAGGGCTGTAAGCATTTGGTTATTTAATTTATGATTTAAAATGAACTAGGATGTGTGGTGTTTTCAGTGCATACAGAAGGATGCTTGCTGCAGGGAGTACCTCCAGCATTCAGAATCATCAGCTAATGTGTTAAAATTGTGCTGCATCCTTAAATCCTGATTTTATATCTCTTTCATCTGTCTGTCTGTCTGTGTATGTGCACACATCTCATTTTATACCTTCTAGTATAGTACATGAAACCTGTCACATTATATTTGGGGGGGGTGGGGGAAGGTAATTTTTTTTACTTATATAAACAATTTTTTCTGTTATCACCAGATCAGTATTATAACCATGGATATATGAGGCTACATTAATGTATGGTTGTTTTTTTCTTCTTTACAGATCCTTTGTGAGATCTGCTTTTACTAAAATCCCAGAAGGGAGTTTTTTGCTCACACCATCTCTGCAGCTTCTGTGAGAAATATTTAAATGATACAATTCTTGTTATGAAATGTATATGTATTCATAAATATTTCAGAAAGGGCCTTAGTATTAATTTTATAAGAAACAGCAGCAGAAGATTTATGAGATCATAAAATACAGACTTTTTAGCAATTTTAAAGATAGTGCATGTTTAATTTTTACTTAGTATTTTGCAAGGCTGGCTGTTGTCAGTACTACTTTGAATGCTTACATGCTGAAGCTTTTGGTGACAGAATGCATGTTATCTTCATTATGCTTTAATTAACATTACAGTAAGGACTTAAGTATTGCAACTATTCTTGTTTATTTTCTGCATTCCTGGGACCTGGTCCCGGTATAAGGCTGTCCATTTGCAACTGCCATCGACTGTGAGCTCAGGACCCCTGAGATCAGGCCCGTCACTGCAGTGGGACAGGTCCTGAAGTCCTTTTCCATGTAAAATTACCATTGACTTCTGTGGAAGTTTAGTCACTTCAGTGAGAGTTTTGCCTTCATAGTACCTGGATTTGACCCTGTTTGTTATTTCATGGTGTTAAAAGTAATAACGATTTTCTTCCAATTAAAGACTAAAGTAACTATTTCAAAATCAAATACTGTGATGAGGTATACACAGAAAGAAAATATTTTGGGATGTTTAACTATTAGCTGCATTTCAGCACAGGATTTTTACAGGCTCACAGGCTTTCCTAGAAATGTGGGCATACGATTATATAATTGTGAGCTATACAGAGGTAGAGGGGGTGTAACCTGAACTGTTTATAGTGGATGTGCTGCCAGCCTGACACACACCCAGATTTGTCTCAGAAATCCGGCAAGGCAGACTTCCCAGTGTGATCAAAACCAAAATCGGATGTCTGTCCCAAACCCACTTCCCGTGCACTCTGGCTGTGGTCAGAGGTGAAATGTTGATTTACTGGAGCTCTCTGGCTGTTAAATTAAACTGGTGGCATACCGATAGCTGAAGCCCTGACCCTGTCTGTACTCTGCTACCTCAAGTGGAGCTGATAAGGAGGTGCAGACATACTGAACAATTTTGGATACAGGGTAAATAGGTAAATGCAGTTACTATGGAAACCTAAATGCTTTTCCATGGCGCTTTATTCCAGAGAAGCTTTTCCCAGGTGGTCATAGATCACAAAAGGGACACATTTCACATAATTTCTGCAATGGGCCTTTCAAAAGAGAGGGGGGAAAAAAACACAGCAGCACTGGTGGGGCTTGTATCTGAAGAGAGTGAGTAGGACATCATCTCTCTTGGCTACGATACACCACCTACACTTAGCAAACCCACTGCAAAGCAGGCAGAATTGGGCATGGTAGAGTAGGACAGACACAGTCATCTTATTTTGAGTTATTATAGTGCCTGGAGCAGTGGGCTTGGGCAATGTCTCATGGCATTTTGGTAATGATAACAATTTCCATTTCTATTGTATAATGAAACGCATGTTCTATGCTGTTGTTCATAAATGCTGCAATAAAAACTATGACCCCAGAAAAGCAGGGTTTGTTCCACTGTGGGCTTTGATCAGTGATTTGTTTTCTAGATATATTTTTAACATGGTACTTGAACTGTTTGCCATCCTTGGAATGTCAGGCTGCTGATCTAAGGCAAATAACTCCTTAAACACAGAGCATAGGAGCAGGATTGTATCTGTGGGGACAACACTCCAGTTTGTACGTGGGAAAGAAAAATTTTCATCTTTGGCAGAAGATAGTACGGGACATAAGAATATGGAAAACTTACATTAAATAAACATTACAGGAAATTTTAGCTTTGCGTGATTATAGCTATATTGGTAGGTTTAATTTAGCCAACAGCAAGATTTAGCAGCTTATATGATTTCTATAATAATAGAAATACATATAGAAATAGTCTTCAGCATTACATTTTTGAAATCCAAATGTAATTGGATATCTCCAATACACCAGTCACAGATTTCTAAATATGGTGTAATTCTGCTGCTATTATTATTTACTGCTATTTTTAATGTAGTAACACCCATGGTCTCTGGAAAAATCATGGTCTTGAGTTAAACACTACTCGTAACTCCCAGTCCAGGAGAGCTTTTCTTGTGTAGTGTGGATGGTATGCTCTGTGTTCTTCATGTGACAACAAAAATACGAAGAACCTACACAGCTACAGTGAAGTGCCAGCAGGAGTGTTCCCTAAATGTAGAGAAAACCTCCCAGCTCAGATCTTCAGCACTTTTATCTCTGTGTATCAGCAATGTACTGAGGGTGCCCTTATAAACTGATGACATGAAAGCCTGGAGAAAGAAGGGAGGTGATCATACCATCAGGATTTGTACCTGCTGGCACTGTACTGTTCCTGCCAAGGGATACAGTCCCTAGCTACAGCGCCATACCTTCAGCCTCTATCCCTGGAAGCAGCAACTATGGTGCTTGAGGACAGACTGGGGGAAAAAACACTTCGTGCATCAAATACATCTGATCTAGCCATTGGGGAGAAGTATGAGTTGGAAGGCAAATGAGCTCACCAAGTGCAGGACCTGTGCTGTAAGCCTGGCAATCTCTAAAATAGCAATGCTATTTAAAGAAATACCATTCTGTTTTCTAAATTATAGAGTGCAGAAAAGGAAAAATTATCCAATAAAACCACATCAGAAAAGTAAAATTAGTTGCAGGATTTAATAAATTTGTCTTCTGGTTCAAGAATTCTATAAAAATACTTGTTTTCTCTAAAATTGAAGTATTTCTTGATTTTGACAAAAAGAAAATTTCCTGCTTGTATTTTTTCATACACTTCATATAGGAACATACTGAAAGTGGAAAAAGCACAATCTGCAACAGCCAACTGAGAAAATAAATTACCTGCAATTTATCCTGAATGTAAATGTCAAAAAAAAAAAGATATTAACTCATCAAGTGGATTAATTAGTACTTGGAAATCTTGCATTCGTGAATGTCTAAGGATGCCATAGTATGAATATATTTATGCATCAGGCCAATTGATTAGAATACTGTAGTAGTATGCATGTAGTATTCCACTGGGGTAAAGTTCATCGTACTTTATGGTGTCTCACCACATTAAAAGTGTGGAGGTCCGTGGCTAGATTATAATGGACAAAAGCAAACAGGGCTGATAAGCATAAATGAAGCTAGAAAAATCAATGCCAGTCCACTTTTAATGCTTACAAAATTAAATGTGCTGCTGGTATTTTTACTGTTAGATGCGTGCGCTAACAGTTATCTCCAAAAGGTATAATGAGGTCTTAAAAACAATTCTGACTTGAACACTGACTGAATTTTTCTTTTGAGATTTTTCTTTTTTTTTTTCCCCCAGTAACTTTCAGTACCCTTGAGTTAAATAAACTCAGAAGTTTAACTTAAAAGTTAGAGGATTTTCCTTCCTGTCGGTGTTGCAAATTCAACCTGATGTCTGGCTAACCAGCAATTTAAACCAAGACGATTCACACCTCTGTAGTACTTGAAGATTTCATTGCTGTCCTAGTATAACTCCAGAGGCATTTGTACAATCCCATTATTTTACTGGCATGATAAACCCACGTTAACATCCCACAGAAGTCAAAGGAATTTTATCAGATGGCCCCAGTAGACAATTGTTGGATCCTTCCCGGTGCACCACACCATGGTGCAATATATCAGCCTTACAGTCCTATAATGCTTGCACAGAAAAAACATGAAACCAGACAGTCGAAACTTGGCTTTCCATGTCTTGCTGAACCATTTTCTAAAGCTGCTGATAACCTAATGGTCTTTTCTTTTGCATTTCTTTATGTAGGTTGTTTACGTCCAACACTTTTGATGTTATTAGTGATGATGCTTTCATGGGCCTTCCTCATCTAGAATATTTGTGAGTGAACAAAAGTATATTTCCTGGCATTATTAAATAGAGTGGGTGGGTTTCCAAGTTCCAGGCATTGCTTTGACCAGAATCCCTTTATGACTCATTACAGGTTCATAGAGAACAACAACATTAAGTCAATTTCAAGAAATACTTTCAGAGGACTGAAATCTTTAATTCACCTGTAAGTAAAGTGATTGAATATATTATTTGGTATATTTAATATAGTAACTGAACCACGGTGTTGTTTAATTTCTGATTTCCATATAGAACTGTTCATGGTTATTTAAGAGGTATTAACAGTAATTTAGTTAGAATGTTAATCTTTGTGTTTCCACCAAAGGCTTCCAAACTGTGCTATGTGTTGAAGGCAAAGACACAAACAGCTTCCAACCAGTGCATGTTTGGCAGTAGTTCCTTGACTTTCTCTGCTTGGAGCACAGGGGATTTCCAGCTGAGCATGTAGGAGCAGGGAGGAGTATGAATTGGGAATCTTGGCACTGATGAGGTGAGTCCCAGATTGGGACTTGGAAAGGAGGAAGGTGGGAGCTGTGGTTAGGAATGTGAGAGGCTGAGGGATGGACCCACACCTCTTCCCAAGTACCCCAGTCTGACATGGATCCAGGAGAATATTACAGCCATTCTTGGGACAGGCCATCACTGTGCCTGTGTCCACTTAAGACAGTAATA
Source organism: Hylia prasina (assembly GCA_013397195.1). Lineage (NCBI taxonomy): Eukaryota > Metazoa > Chordata > Aves > Passeriformes > Sylviidae > Hylia > Hylia prasina. The sequence continues at coordinate 368,112 of VYXD01010366.1, forward strand.
GTATACAGAAGAATTTGATAAAATCAAACTTGAAAATTCCCACCCAGAGCAATTTTAAATAGAATACTTGCAACAAGGTGTATTTTTTATGGCTTACTGATCTACTTCTTCCATTCTGCACCTACCCTACTCAGCACCCTGTCCTCCCCTGCATGCAAGCAGGAGCTTCCCACGGTCAGGATTTGTCACACCCTGACACTGGGATCTGCTTACCATTCCTTGTGTGCTGCTCAGCCCTTTGGCTATCTTGGAAACATGGCTAACTCTTGCCCTCTGACCTGCTGCAGCCCCTTGCTGCATTAGCTGGGAGGGGAAATTAGTCCAAGGCACTCTGGATGTGCTGTAGGAGCAATGCTCCCCATGCCCTCACCAGCAGGAACATTTCTCACACTGTGCTCAGCAGGTGGGACACACATTGGCAACAAATACCTGCAACATTTCACTGCAAACAAGAGTAGTTTCCTTGTCTCTGAGATAGGGAGACAGTATTTATACAGGCTTTTGTCTCTTATCTTACAGCAAGTTTATGTTTTAGTAATAATTTAATTTAATGAGGAATGATTTTTTAAAAAAACAAAATACACACTATAAGAAAACAGAAAAAAAATTACAAAAGAAGAAAAGAAAAAAACCACGAGGCTAAAACATCTGCAGTGTGCCTGACATGGGTTTATACCCAGTTCTGAGCATCTGCATTCTGAAGCATGTCATGTGCATATCATAGGCAGGGGAGTGGATTCTGACCTGTTGGCCTTGACATGATAAAACCTCCAAGAGGGTTCAGAAACAGGGTCATTTAACTTTTTCTTTCAGATATTTTGACAGAGGAGAGAAAGCAAAAGTTCGATTTTAAACCGTTAATGCATAAATATAATAGTCAAATTGCAATTCACCACATCTTCACCACCTAGTAAATGTACCATAAAACACTTTATGCTTTCCTTTTTGGTCAGGACAAGATTTACAGCTGGCTGAAACCAAGCCTACTGTGGCTACTCGTGTAGATAAAGTTACTTACGGAATGGCTCTAGGTCTGAGGAGGAGGAAAGAGAGAGGAGAGGGAAAGAGGTACATAAAAAGGCTGTGCACATCCCATAAAAATCCATATTAGAGGTGCAGGCAGAATTATAGTGTTGTTAGACAAAGATGATAGCTGGATAAAGCTGGAAACTAGGACCCTATCTTAAAAATATTTGCGCACATGAGTAGCTTTATATTCACAAATGGCTCCAGTACATTATTTATCATATTCATTTACTTATTTAGTAGCTGCTGCTGCCAGTGAACAAATTGCTTTTCTAAAACAGAGGAAGGCACAGTTTCTTCTCCACAAAGCATATAGTCCAAAGCTAACATCTTGTCTTGCCTGTTACATTAGTTTCTGGGGATGCTTCAGAGTTTCACAAGAGAAAACATAAGCAAAAGACAGAATCACATTTGAGGCACAACTGCCATTTCATGCACATTTTTGAGACATAGATTTGTGCATCGTGCTGCTATTGTCCATGGAGCACTGTTCACAAAGACAATGAGAAATTTGTGGAAAATAACTGCAAAGGCACCACTAGTTTAAATCTGCTTGAAGAACCACTCCCCATCTTCTGGGGAAAATTGCACATACACATTAAGAATGATCATTTGGCACCCTGAGGCAGTTTTCATTTAAGAAACAAGAGAGTACTTGTGTACATAAAATATATTAAAAAGAATCATAGTAAATGAGTATGCAAATAAGTTCTATGAAGTTAGATAAGATGAACTTTGTTCTATTTATTCTATTTACTTCCTTTTTGCAACATAAATTTTGGAATGCAGTAAGCTATCCAAACATCTTTACTTTTATAATGCAATTAACCTCAATAATTACAGTGTGTTCTTACTGTAAAAGAGAGCCATCTAGAATTTGTTACTGTGCAACAGGATTTATTTTCTGGTCAGTACATTTAAGAACAGAAAAAAATTTAAAGTATTGCATTTTTTACTAATTCACTAATTTAATGTCAAAATCTTACAGTGGATGGAAATTTCTATGCACGATATGAATTTTGATTGCGTTTCCCTCAGAACTGTCACCATTAATTTAACTGCATGTTCGAGTCAATCTTTAATCTCTTATTATAATCCAAATACTATGTACAGCACCATCTAGGCAGTGTTTTCTCATATATAAATATGCTTTTTAACAGTGGACTATAAAACGCATAATTTTCATTCAAAAATTGGCAAATGCATAAACCTTGCTTAGATTTTTCTGTCAGTCGTGTACCCATGGCATTGTCGAACCACTCCTACTTCCAAGTACATCCTCCCTTTTAGTTTGCTATATAATAACATATAAAAACAATATAGGGCATCAAACTTGTCTCAGCTTGCAAGTCCACACAGCTTTCTCCATGTGAGATACCTGAATTTTAAAGAATTGCTCTGGAGCATAAAGTTGCACATAAGTGAATCACATGATACATTCACATACAGTGTTCCAATCAGATGTACTTTGAAAGTGGTGAAGTCAGAATGGACTAATGGAAGCATCCCATATTTACTATTACTGATCAGACAAACACTTCTTTTTAAATGAGGCAGCAGTACATCTGCTAGTACTAGCCCTAGTACATTCTGGGCTTAATCTTGTATTTAAGTATGTTCCCAAACGTCTTTGCTTGCCTAGAGAAATTGTGGTTAATAAATAACATTTATGTTTACAAGCTAAAACAGAAAAATTTCTAAGTATTACTAGCTACATATTTTAACTGGGATCTTAATCTAAAATGATTTCTTTCCATTTTTGTTTCTTCTTATAAGTAATAAATAATTCTGTTAATTGGAAGAGGCATAGACTATACCCTACAACATTATTCTTTTTCTGTCATGCCCTCTGTGACATCTGAGACCTTTGGCATTGTCACAGAGACAGTCTGACTGAAATGTACTGTTTGTTCAAAGCCTGCTCACATTTCCTTGTCACTTCTACTAGCTGGAATGCTCACTGAATTTAAACAAGTTTTCCCAACATTGAAAACAGGAAATTAATAATATTTTTTGCTGGTCTAATACACATTTACATACACACATGCACATGCCAGGAAAGCAATTCACACCCATCAGCAATTTATTGCCTATTACTGCATATTTTCAAAAACTATGAGCTAAACCTAAGCTCATCAGCCCATATTAGTAAGATTTGCCTTCCAGAAGAGGTACAAGAAAGTGAGGAAATTGCAGTGATATGAGCACCATGTATTGGGATCTCATAGGGAAAACATCAGTAGATCCAATCATGACTAATCGTTTTCAAATGTTAAATGGTGTTGGCAAAACACCAAAGGTGATAGAACTTTTTACTCTGCTAAGTATTGTAAATGCTGCAAGGCTGCTGAAGAGTGAGAAAGCAGAAGGAGGCATGGTATTTTAGTGGAAGGAAAAGTCACAAAGTAAATGAGCTATTCTTAAAAGCAATCTTTTAGAACGAAGTGCTGGAAAATACCAGTGTTCTTTGCTGTAAGTAAAAAAACCTCACACAGTATATCAGAACTTGCAAAAATGAGTAGTTTCATGAACAACTAGCACTAATACTGAAGTGTTTTCTTTTACAGGAGTCTCGCAAATAATAATCTCCAGTCACTTCCAAAAGACATATTTAAAGGCTTGGATTCTTTAACAAATGTGTAAGAAAACAATTAATTAATCTTTTAATTATACTAGAAGTATAAAGAAATTATTTTAGAGGACATTCTGAGTAACCATTCAGACCAGTAGCCAGTAATAGATCTTATTACTGGGTAGAGAGAGACTACACAGTATGGGCAGGTTTGGTTTTTTTTGTCTGCTGTTGTTGAAAATTTGTGATCGTTTTGAATATTCCACCAGTTATGAAGATAAGTAATATAGTTAGTAGTTATGTAATAAAGCTGCATGTTCATTAAGATTTCGTGTATAAGAAGGGAGGATCCTCAGGGATGCATGAGAGAGCAAGGCATGCAGGGAAGGTGGAAGATATTTGATGGAGTAACATTTTAATGTGCAAGCAATTCCTGGGAAAGCTATCTTTCATCAATAAAGCATGTGTCTAAGTAAGTATCCCATACTAAGTCCATACTAATTGCAACCAGATCAAAACATCAGCTTGTTTAAATATACATATATATATAAACTTATATGTATATATATGTAAAATACCACTAAAAATACAAACTATAGACAAACAGATAAACCTTATAATTGCTTTAGTGAAATAGATCCTTTTTTCAATATACCAAATCCTGTTCCATCTTATCTGGGACAATAAGCTCAGAAAATCCTTAGCCTGCTCCCAGTACTAACAAGGTAGGCTGAATCCCTAGAGCTGCAGTAGTAAGATGTGGCCGTGGCCAGTGTAGCTGGAGCATTACTTGGCACAGCTGATTGTGGCCAGGTGGTTACACAGCCTGGTCCTGGCGCTTGCCTGTTCCTGTACATACGATCGGAAATCTGATTGAAGACAGCTGTAACAGACTTGAACAGAACTCCTTTGCTTGTGTCTACTGAAGCCCTAAAAGAGTGTATCTAAAGGAGATAGTGAATACTGACTGGCTGACCATCAGGTTACATTAATTCCTATTTTGTTATCTAGAATGCTCTTACTGAGAAAGGGTAATCCAAAGGAAACGGGGTCATTAGTTTGGGAGGCTTTTGCATACCTGTAAACCTGGGGAAACTGATAAAAATTTCTGATCACCAAGTTAAGGTCTCCTTGAGTACCTTAGTATAATTAAAATCTGTGTGGGTTCTGGTATGTAGGTTAAAGTATGGGTCAGAACAAAATTAAGCCAGGAAGGCCTCAAGTGAGAATAAGCAAGAGGGTGCATATTTAACAAAAGCTCGTTTTGTTGTTCTCAAGGAGAAATACTTTAGCTGACTACTTATTTTCAGTGCATGATTTATTTTTTGTAGAGATCTTAGAGGCAATGCATTTAATTGTGACTGCAAACTGAAGTGGTTAGTGGAGTGGCTGGGCAGCACCAATGCAACTGTTGAAGACATTTACTGTGAAAGCCCACCAGAATATAATAGGCGCAAAATCAATAGCCTCTCTCCAGAAGAGTTTGATTGCATTATTACAGGTAATGTGCCTCAAATTATTTAATCTTGTTAAAGTCAAAGCTATAGTTTTTCATTCTAGAGCCCTTTTTTGTAGGAATGCTGCATTCTGGATGGAATTTCTACTAAAATCAATATGAACTCTGCTGGTTTAAGTCTGACATGGGAATCATTTGGGAGTAGGGTCCTATATTTCAGCATCTACTCAAACTTTAATATGTTACATAATGATTTAGAAAAGTGGGACATAGAACAGTACCTCTTTTTACTGAGAAAGATTGAAAACCAAATTGCAGTGGTATCTGATAAGCAGTTGTTTCTTTCAGTACAGTATGTAAAATGTCTCTGTAATTATCATCTGTTGTGTGCACTTTTGCAGAATTTGAAGTTTATCAGTCTCTGCCATACCAGTCTCTGTCAGTAGATACTTTCTCATATATGAATGATGAACACGTGGTTATTGCTCAGCCTTTTACTGGAAAATGCATCTTTCTTGAATGGGACCATGTGGAAGTGATGTTCAGGAATTATGACAACATTACAGGTATGAACACTGCTTGACAGATAACATTACAACAAATTATCCAAAAAGTGGTACTAACCCTGTCTTTTACTTTTCTTTCTATAGGTACTTCAACTGTTGTGTGTAAACCCATAGTTATTGAGAGTCAGCTGTATGTCATTGTCGCACAGCTGTTTGGAGGCTCCCACATATATAAAAGAGATATTTTTGCTAATAAATTTATAAAAATTCAAGATATTGAAATCCTTAAAATCCGAAAACCCAATGACATTGAAACTTTCAGGATTGCTGAAGACTGGTATTTTGTTGTTGCAGACAGTTCAAAGGCTGGTTTCACCACGGTTTACAAGTGGAATGGGAATGGATTTTATTCCCATCAGTCTCTGCATGCCTGGTACAGAGATACTGATGTGGAGTATCTTGAAATATCTGGCAAACCACATTTAATTCTGTCAAGTAGTTCGCAAAGACCTGTAATATATCAATGGAACAAAGGAACAAATGAATTTGTTAAGCGGTTTGATATTCAAGATATGGAAGATGCATATGCTGTGAAGCATTTCAGAGTGAAAGAGGATGTATACATTTGCCTAACGAGATTTATTGGGGACTCTAAAGTAATGAAATGGGGTGGTTCAGCATTTCTGGATTTACAAAGGATGCCATCCCGAGGGTCAATGGTATTCCAACCACTTCAGATAAAAAATTATCAATATGCCATTCTTGGAAGTGATTATTCTTTCACTCAAGTCTATTATTGGGATGCGGAAAAGGCAAAATTTGTGAAGTTTCAAGAATTAAACGTACAGGCACCAAGATCTTTCATACATGTCTCCATCGATAAACGAGATTTTCTCTTTGCTTCAAGTTTTAAGGGAACTACATTGATTTATAAACATGTCATAGTTGACTTAAGCGCATGACACTCATAATTCTGAGATTACATCAGACTTTCTACCGTATGTGGACAAAATGAACTAAATGCATGATGACTCTCTTATCTTACTTCCAAATGAATGCCTTTAAAAGTTGAGATTGCTAGAACAAAGTATTACTAGTATCTTCATCTTTAATTGTCAAGTCTAGTGGTGTTGGAAGTTGCATTTTTTAACAAAAAGAAATTAAATTAACTGTTCTTTGCATCCACAATATGTAAATACATGTGCAACTGCATCTGTTGCTATAAAGAATATTAAGATGTACTTTTCCATTTATTTATTCACCTGTTTGAAACAACTGCCAAATAAAATGTTTACATTTTGTGTCTTTCACATTCCAAATATTATTTTCAGGTGATACTTTTTATTTGTGTATATATTATACATGTATAAAATGAAGCCAAGAAGGCATATTGCCCAATGCAGTGTTGTACTGCATAGAAGATGCACAATATTGAAGATCAGGTGGGTTTTACTAATAACAAGAAGTTCTTGATAAAAATACTGCATTGAAACACAAGCCTATAAATTATCACCTGGACAATCCTTGCATTTATGTAAAGCTTCACTGACGTAAACAGAACTCTAACCAGAAAAAATAATTCAGTTATCTAGATGTGCTTGTAGGATGAAGGATTCAGTTACACACATCTAATTGTAGGAGAGGCCTTTGCACTGTGTATAGCTGGATGTGATTTTCTTAAAGTTTACAAAGAATTTAATAGAATGAAAGACAAGGTAAAGGTCTGTGTTTCTTCACCTGATACTGAAGCAGCACAAAACAAATCTCTTGTACAGCACAGGGGCTGTTACTGTGCTGAAAGCTAGAAGCAAAGCTTGTTTTTCAGCTAACATTATGTCTATCACTGAACTGTCACACATCACTTGCATGAATTCTGTGTCCTTGTCAAGTCTTTCCATTGTAATTGCAATTATTTAGTCTTCAATGAATTTATTCCTTATTCTGAATGAAGCTAGCAAATGGGAAGTAATTTTTTTCCACTACCCAGCAATGAATCTTAGTTCCAGGTACTTCTGAAATTCAGGGAATTTTGAATGTAGCAGGATAAAGTCAGTTTGTATAGAGTATGCAATGCCAGGGAAGCTAACTATATCTGTTAAATTGTGCCAAATCTGAATGTGGCATCAAAATCTATTACAAGCTTGGAGTTAAAATAGTCTTTTGTTTACATACATCTAGTGCGCCACCTGAGAGAAACCTACACTGATGCTGAAGATGATTTGGTGCAGCTCAGGAAGAAAGCTCAAGTTTATTTTAGACACCTTTTCATTCACTGAAGTTATCAAGTTTTATTCTCCAGTGTTATTCTCTTTAAAATATAGACATGAATACTGTGTTTATTTCCAGACATTTCTACCATTCAGAGATGTTGATTGGTAAATAGAACTAATTGCACTGTGCATGTCAGCTAATCACGAGCTGATTAATTTATATTTAGGAAGCCAGTCCTAAACAGTATGCTTATGTAAAAAAGAATGTGTTTTTTTATATTTAATGTTATTTGAAAAGAAAAAAAAATCTCACCTGAACAATACTACTCTATAAGTTAATTTTTCTGATGCTTTTTTATCCATAGCTACATATGCTCTGCTAAGCATTTGGCTTAATAACTACCTATTCCGTAAGTATTTGCAATGTGAGTAGAAAGATTTTAAACTTTGTTTCACAGCTGAAACATCCCAATTTTTTCTTAATAAATACATTTCCAAAAATCATCGTAATGAATAATCTCTTGTTTGGCAGTTTCCTTTATATGTCAAACCATATTTCCTTTATATAGCTTTAGCTGTTACATGAGCATGATTTCAAACCCCAGATTAACCCAAATAATATTTTTTACTATTTCTCAGTGTTGACTGCACATCTGTGATTGCCAGCTCAGTTTGTCCATTTCTTTTTCAGTGCCCTTTGCATGGGAAAGGACTGAAATACAAAGTCATGAACCCATTTCCAATCTACCAGCAAACCATTAAATGTTTTCTATTTCTTCTTGTCTTCTGTTTCAGTCTTTTACTTAAGGTCCTACGGAATTCTGTGTTCTGGTTTTGATCTGATTTTTCCCATTATATGTGCCTACATGCACTCTCTATCAAATTATAAAGATAATGGCTATGCATCCCTCTCGTAGGAACATATTATAAACATCTGGCTGAATTTAAGTGGAGTTGGAGAAACTTGCTAATCTGCTACCAACATTTATTTACAAACAACATATTGTCTCACAGTGTACCTTGAAAAAATTATGTTTCATGGAAATGTATTTCAGAGCCAGCCAGCTATGCTGGCTCAGGTCTATGCTATCATAGTGCTATGATTGTTCTCCTGAGTTACCTCATTCTGAAATAATGTGACAGACTTACAGAAAATCACTGTTACTCCTGGGTTTAAAGGAGGAATTTAAATGCCTGCAAGGGTGTGAGTCACTAGAATTTTACATTCACAATACATATAAAACTAGCCATGGTACTGTGGAGGGTAGCAAGAGATCAATCTGCTGGAGAATGCAACTGCAGTTTCAGTTTGGTTGTTCCTTCAGAAATTTTTTCCTGTAGTCAAGCACTAGTGAGTTGGGAAGTTCTTAATGCCTATGTCATTTTTGGAAAGTCAGCTAAGTACTATAAAATGCTGAATGGAAACCTGTTCTCTTTTGAAAATCCCTTTCTCTAGTTGGTTTATGTCAGGTGGAGACTCACAGGGACAACAGCCAGCTTCTTATTGTGCGAGTACAGCATTTTTTTGAACCACATAAGGAACAGGGGTATTTTTAGAATTCATAATCCTTAACGTAGAAGAGCATAAAGGCTCATTAGGTGGCTCCCTGTGCTGTTTCTGCCTGATTTCAGAGACTGGGCATTTTAACAGCTCATCTGAGCATAAGGCTAAGGCCATATTCCATCCTGGTTCTCTGCTCAGTACTCCTTCTGATATCAACGGAAGAGTCAGAAAAAATCTAGAATAGAACCTTTTGCCATATATACATTGATACTTTTTACAAATGCTGTTTAAAAAATCCTATTTCTTTCAGCAAAGTCTCTGTTACTTGTGGCTGACTGGTTGCCTTCTGTAGTTGTCATGGATTTTCTAAACTCCCTAATTGTTTTGTTTATGACTGAGAGAGTATGTAAGGTATTAAGTGTATTACAGAAGACAGTATTGAAGGCTGTCCTTTCTACTGCTGATCCTTGACGCTGCTTAGTCATGTTAATGTCTAAGACAGAAAAAAAGAACATTAATGGAATAGTATGGTATTCCTACAACTACTTAATTATATTTTTAATAGACCACAAATATAAAAGAACGTGCACCTCTCTACTTGGGAAGAGATATATAAAATACATTCAGAATACCTAATACTATACCATGTGTAACTTCTTTTATTTTGTCTATCGCAATGCCTAGAACTTGCAAGTTTTTTGTTTCTACCTATTTTCCATAGAAAAAATACTCCAAAATGCACTCTTCCTACAAAGAAAGAAATTCAGTAAGGAAATATCTTGTTGTGCAAGTTAACAAAACAAAAAGAAATGTACTATTGGTTTGTATTTCATTTTAATTATAACTTCTCCTAATTATTTTAATTTTTTAACTTTATTTGAAGGGTTTGTAACTGCCACTTGAAGTATGCTTGAGGATGGGAAACAATTATTTGCATAGTTAGTTAATGTGTGATATGCATTGATAAGTTCTAGTGGGAAGCTCACTAACAGCTGTATTTATATATATAAGCATTAAAATATATTGTGTTAACATAAGATGGAAAATAAAGAAAATTTAAACTATAGAAGTAACAAAAAATCCTCAGACTGACAACAGTACTGAGAGAAAGCAGAGAAGCAGCATGCTCAAAATGTTACAACTAGGAACAGAATATATTTGCCCACAGCAAATCTCAAGAGGGTGGAAGTTTTCCCTTTCAAGGAAGTGTTTTCCTTCCTATGAAAGACATAATGTGTTTCTCCTCAGTGGGGACCCCTGAAAATCCAGATAATCACCAGTTCTTGCAAAATACAGTAAGAGGCTTACAAACTCAATGCACTACATCCATGATCCTAATATGTGGATTTTTTTCCTTTTGACACCTCTCTGCTACATCAGTCTCAGCCGTGGTGGTCCAAAGGGAGTGGTGAGCATGCTACTGCCCACAGAAAGGGACAGGGCCCTGCCAGGGCCAGACAGAAGTTAAGCCAGGTTCAGCAGATGGAAAATGCAAACCCAAGCACTCAATTCACTCAGCTGTAAATGCCTCCCCCACTGCCTAGCAGGTTTTCTCTCTGATTTGTTACACATATTCCAGCAGTTCCCACTACCTTTCATATGCCCGCAAGCCTTCCCCTCTCATTCTTGCTGATCTGGAGACCTAAGCATGGCAGTGAAGCTGTGATTTAGACTCTATTGATTAGAATGGCTGAATGTGTTTTTGTGGCTGGGAACTCACCAATAAATGCAGAGGTCTTGGGGAGTTCAATTCCTCCAGACCGATCTGCGGTACACTGCCTGACTTACTGCTAATGGCAACTTTTCTTCCTTACTGATGACTCTGAATTCTAATGGCTGGTGTTACAGGCATGTCTCTGTTTATAGCTCACTTAAACAAAGCGCTCAGAGGCAAACCTAACCCTATTTCTATTCAGGAATTTTCCTGAAATGAACTGTAACTACAAAGACCTCCAGTGTGCTATACAGAAGTGGTGTTGTATTTGTGCTTTGAGACCTTGAATCGCTCCAATTAGTTATGGTAGTGTAATACTTCTGTCTTCAAATTTGTTACAGTAGAAAGCAATTTGCCCCTAAATATGCATATTTATATTAATAGAATTGTTTATTTATACTCCAAATAAACTGAAGTGGATGATGGCAATAATTATGTTACTGTTCCCAATCTCCCATTCATCAAATCAATTTCTGAATTCTCAAAAGTTGTTTCCAATTCAGCCTTACTTTATTCTTCTTACTGAATTATTTCAATTGAAAAAGGACTTTCTGACCCATTCTCACTTCCTGTTTGAAGGCCTGGATAGCGACAGCAGTATGTTAGCAAGTTGTCAACCTGCCCAGATGGTGAGCATCCAAAAATGCTGAAAGAGCTTCAGAATAAACAGGCTGATCTGCTAAGAATACATAGTCCTTCATTAAAAACCATTTATGTGCAAAAGAACTAGAAGCAACAAATATTATATCTATTTTTCTCAAAAGTTAATGGGATAACAAGTGGGATTTCAGACCAGTAAGATGCACACTTATCTGAAATTATAAAGGAAGATGGAAGTGTAAAATTTCAGGAGAAATTAGGTAACTAATCAATTGGGACAGACTGACTAGTGAAGTTGAGAGTTCAGAAATGCAAAAATACTATACACAGGAAAGAAATGCTTGCAAAGTTTAAAATTAGCAGTAAAGAAAGTCAACTTGACATTGTTGTGAACAACTCAGAAAGATACTGATCTCAATATACAGCAAGAGGAAAGAACAAATAATGCTACCACGTGCAGGATAATAGGGAGAATGCAACACTACATGTCATAGCAAATGACTGCTGTTGCCTTGAGATATTGAATGCAGTACCAATGTAGCCACCTCAAAAAATTCTGCAGGGTAATTAAGGACTCAGATGTGGAAAAATTCATTGAGGGTGTGGAACAAGATGGCACTTGACACTATCAAACCCCAAGCCATAAACCAAAATACCTTCCCCCACAAATTAAGCTGGCATTCATTGCTATAGGCAGTGACATGTGGGACAATAATACAGCATTCAGAAAGTCAAACATGGATAAATTACACAAAAATGTTAACTCTTTCTTTAGTACTGAACAAAATTGCTCTTTATTAGGGAAGAGGAGAGTCTTTGCACTTGTCAAGAACATCTGGCTGCAACCATGTTGGATGAAAAGCCAAGCAGCTGGATAATGAATGTGCTCCAGTGTTGCATTTCCTATTTTCAGTTCTTGAGACATAGTGCTCAGAAATTAGCTCAGCTTTGTTGCTAAGGTCCACAAAACAACATAAATAAGATGTACATATGACACAGCCATTCAGACTCATTTACAATATGTGTAAATGTGAACGTTGATAAAATCTGTAAAATACCAGCAACATAATTCCTTGAAATTATGTCAACAATTAAAAAAATTTGGCAAGCAATTTGTAAGCACTTGAGAATGTAATTGCACAACTTAGGCTGGCTTCAGCTATGTAAGTAATGACAGAAGTAGATTCCCATGGGAAGAACAGAACTCAGATTTTTATAAGCTTATTATAAAGATTTGAATATTAGAGCTGTAGGAATATTAGCAGCAAAGTACCTTATGATTAAGGAGGTAATAGCATTGTCCTGTGAGGGAGTAATTTCTAAACCACAGGAACAAATCAACAATTTTGGAAGAACAAACAAACAAACAAACAAACATACAATTCCTATTGTCACAATTTCCAAATAACTGTGTAATTTGAAACCCTTATCCTGGTCCCTTTTGTCCCCCATATACAATAACATAAAGTTACTGTCCATTCAGGAAAAGCTCCGTACGTATGTTGCTCCAAAGTGTGAAACAAAGGAAGAAAAAGGATAAGTCTGGAACAGAAAGTTTAATTTCACATGTGAATATCTAAATTTTCTGATATACAGATCACTGCTAAAAAGAGAACATCCTTTTTATGTTTACACTTGAAGGCATTAGCTACCTGCATTATAGATTGCAAACACAAATAAAATCCACTGCTTCTAAATAATTCATATGCACTAACATAAGTCCAGTCTTAAATACTATCTTTGTTTCCCTTAGCATTATTTAAGATAACAATGAGTCCTTCAAACTAAACTCACTTCAAGGCTGAGACCAAGAAAAAATATCTGGTATCTAGCAGCTGCTAGAAAATCTTTGTCTTTTTATACAGGGTTCTGGAGTATATCAAAGTGCAACAGCACTATGATAATCATATTTTACTAGCTTGAACCAAATTGGAAATGAATGTTTGTTCCAAAATTACAACTCGTTTCAGAATTTCTGTAAAATAATTTTGAGAGCAGTGACGCTGTCAGAGGATCTAAGAGTAAGAAAAAATGAAGCTAATTTCAACTGCTTATCAAAAAATCCTGTGGGTGTGGTTGTGACTTCATCTAAAAGTTGTATAAATGCAATTAAGTACAAGTGCAAAATAATCAGTTAAAGAAATTATATGAACTGCAAAGTGTACCCGACAAGACTATTACAAACAAATTATGCCAGAGCAATATCACTCTAGACAGCCAGAGCTCCCTTGAAGCAGCAAATTGCAAAGGCCCCTCCTTCTCTGAGAATACCTGATAGACCTCCTTGTTTCTGCACACGGAACAGGCAGCCCAGAAGCTGCCCTTGGAAGAAGGCAACGAGCTCCAGTCATGCCTCAACAGAAACAATTTCCTGAAGCACAGCCACAGACCAGAGGCATTCCTCCCAGTGACAAGGACAGCTCAGCAAGGTCTTGAGGGCACCAGCTCGTGCATGTCAGAACATTCCTGGTTTTGCTGGTATTTCAGAGGGAGTAATCAGCTTGTGTGTCTCATCAAACCCGAGCTCACTTAGCATCCACTTGCTGGGGAGCCAGGAACAGATTGCGGAGGTCAGCACACGCCACAAAAGCTTGGTCAGCCCATTCCTAGGGGGCTGCCACTCTGGCACTGCTCACAGGATCTGAGCTAGCTGAGGTTACAGGGACATAAAAATAACAATATGGAGTTAGACGTGGGTTCGTGTGCTCAAGTGTCCCGCCTACTTGGCGTGATGCTTATTAGAAAACCCAACAGTATGGGAATTACAGCGCTGTGATTTCCCAGTATACCCTCTCAGCCTCCAGCAAGAAAGGAAAAGAAACCCTGCTTCTTGCCTTAAGGAGGTTTCTTGTGGACAGCAAAATGCCTAGAATAGGTACATCCCTCATGCAAGGCAGCAGCAGGGTTTTTTGCTCTAATGAGGAATGCTCTTCTGCATTGCGGCTCCTGGAGGTAATGAAGGAGCACAGACTCAATTAAAAAATAATGAAAAAAAAA
>VYXD01010366.1:389444-410414 GCA_013397195.1 Hylia prasina
GGTGCCCGCCCCGCCGCCGGCAGGAGCCGCCTCGCCGTCTCCGAGCCGTCCCCGGCGGCGGCGGCCTCGCACCTGGTGCCCGCGGGTCACCTGCGAGCGGGTTCGGCCTCGCCCTCTTCCTCCCGTTTCTCTTGACCGCACCAGCTGGCCCCGGTGGAGGAATCAGCGGGCCGGCAGGCACGATGTGCTCTGTACCCTGTGCCCGTGTCCCGGGCGCGGCTCGGGCCGGGTGCCCGGTGCCCTCCAGGCCCCTCTGCCCACGGGAGCGGGCAGAGCGCAGGGGCCGCTCATCCCCGGGACCCGGCGGCACTGTCGCCTCTGAGAGAGCTGCTTTCCCTAGAGGCGATTATTCCTCGGGAAAACAGTACTTCCTGTTTTTAAAGTTTTAAAGTAAGACTTTACTTTGAAGTAAGCTTTTGGTAGATAGACGTGCCTTCTGCCTGTGTGAACTTCTGGTGCTGTAAATGCATTTGAGAGTGCACTTCAGTTAGTCCACGCACTTGGGACTGTGACTTCCTGGGCAATTCTTACATTGCTTTAGTCTGAGTGTAATAGTTTTGTACTAACTTGAGTCAGTGCTTCACTTCTTGATCATTTTCAATTGATAAAGCCACAAACGTACTGTGAAATATGGAATATGTAGGTTTAAAGTGGAGTTCTCTTAAAACATAAATGCCATCTTAAAATAATTTCTGAAGTTATCTCGAGTACTTCTTTTTAAAACGACTTCACACTGACAAATGTGTTTGTTGTTAAATTGATTGTAATTGACTTTCCAGCAGAAATTGACTTTCCAGCACGTTTGTTGGTGAGCTGTAGAGCTGCCAGAGTCCTTTACCAGTGAAATTCACATTAGTGTCACTTCTAAAGCAAAGCTTGGGGGGAAAAAACCAGTGTTTGAAATCCTGAGAAACTTTCATTAATTAACCAGAAAGAGTACTTTGGTTTGGGCCTGTCTGTCTTGCAAAATCGTTGACTGAGTCTATGACTGAAGACTATGAATCACACCTAGATCTTGTCTGCATGACCATGATTAGTTCCAATGCAGGCTGTTGTGCTCCTGGCACTTCACAGAAGTCAAAGACAGCTCTTCTGCTTTTTATAACATGGAGACTCTTCTGCCTTTCCTGAAGATCTGGGAGAATCATCATCTTACTGACCATCTTTCCTATAGCCAGTACTCTTCTGCCTCTGCTACTATTCTTGACATCCTTGTATGTGAGAAGTGTGTTTTTCTTCATTGCATGCATTTTGCAAGTATAAAAACTGTTTGGAGCAAAGTACAGCATTAAAAACACAATTAGAATTTACACCTAAAACAGGGAGCAGGCATTTACCTATGACTTAAAACAGGAGTGGAAAATTGTTTGAGAGCATTACATGTGGAGATGGCCAGGGAATAAAATTGGAAAACCAAATCTGTAGCCACTCAAAAAAGAGACTTGGGCACTGCTTGAAACTTTTTGATTTTCAGGCTGCTGCATTCTTTGAAAAAAGCATGAGTGCTTGACTGTTTTGATGGTGTTAGACTAGTATTTCGAGGCTTAATATTTTGTGAGGTGGGAATGTTATCTTAACCTCACTTCTCCCTAAAACTTACTTTGAAATAAGTACTCTTCAGAGCTGAAGTTCTTGTTTTTGGTGGAAGAGCTTGGACCATTTTATTTTTAAAAGGAAATAGAACACTTTCTTATTGCACTGAGTACATGCTTTGGCAATTCAAGATGTTTATGATTTAAATTCTAGAATTACAAGATCCTGAAGATTCTGTTTCTGATAGGCTTGGTGTATTGGGTAGTTTACAGAAATTAGTTCCTTCTGATTTTTGTTTGTTCCTTACAATCCAAAGCTTAGTTTTGGGTGTAAGATCCTTTCAGTGTATTTTGCTTTAACTTAATTATTTTTTTTTCCATTTCAGCACTTCCTTTATTTTTAGGTTGGCTTCATTCTGTAATAATCTGAGAAGCTATCATGCTTGAAATAAAAGTTAATAGTTCTGTTTGTGCTGTGTTCATCCATAAGCCGGCCTGGGTTTGGATTTCCCGTTTCAGTTGTAGGCCAGTCTGATTCCTCTTGTTTCAATATTAGAGACTGTTGATTTTGTAGTCCTGTTATGTGACTGTGTGGATAAAGGCATTACATAGTTCATGAACATTTTTTAAATCCACTTTGTTTCATAGTTGGTAGATGTCCTGGTCCAGTGCCGGTTGGTGGTAGTTTTTATAGTCACTTTTATGTAAGAGGCTGTTGCTAAACAGAAATATTTCAAGTTGAAGCTATAACTCACTTTCAGCTGCAGTGTGGCAGGATTCCTTGAGAAGCAGACCTTTTGCCTACTTCAGGTTGTGGTTGCTGTTGTAAAGCCTGGGTCCCTAGGACTGTCAGCCTGCAGTCTCCCCTTCTAGGCACTAAGATGCAGTTTCTCAGCCTTGAGTGCTGATCTCAAGGAGGATCAAAATGGTTTGTGACAAATTTTGTTAATTTAAAAAAAAAAAACCTCTCAAAACCATACTTAGTTGCTAAGCAACTTGCAGCAGTACCCGGCTGATTATGTTTTAGAGGATCCATAAGGCTCACAGGCTGCCACATTAATGTGAGATGAGGCACCCTTTTATCAAAACACTAGCTCTGGGACATGGAGTTCTTGATTCTATCTTTAGAGGGAGTCACAGAAAAAAAGGTAACTCCCAATTTTTTATGCAGGTAGAGAAAAAGAAAGAGATAGTGAGGTGAGACCCCTCTCAAATTTTTAGGCAGGCTCTATTTTTCCTGGTGTTCACTTCTAAATTCAGTGGAAATACTGTTATTTTATGCCACAAAGCAATAACAAAAAAGGCTGATTTCCATGGAGATTGCTGCTGCTGACCTCAACACAGTTCTGTCTCACAGTTCTCCCTCTCCTTGCTTTTTCTTTTTTCTTTTTTNTTAAATAGTTCCGGGTGGAGAGAATGAGTGGAACGAGGAAGAGTATGTTGTTGAAGAGAGCCTGAGGCCTGAGGCAGTGAGGAAACTTGAATAGAAACGTTAGACTTGGGAAACTTTCAGGAAGGGGAAGTCTGATAAATAAGCATAAACTAAGGTCTTCATGGAATTACAATAGATATCAGGCCATTGATGTTTTAACATTAGTTACTTAAATTTATTCTGCTTAAAAATGTGTATTTGATGCCTACTTGAAGAAAATATTTGGATTCTTACAGCAAGATAAAAATGTTATTGGTCTAGGTCAAATTTAGGGTGATTTAGCTGCAAAAGAAACATGACATGTAACAAAAATGATGTTCTGTACACAGATTTTACATTGTGTATTTGTGAGAAAGGAAATTAAATTTTTGCTTAGAAATCTTAGTTAACTAAGCAGCTGATTCCCAAGATAACAGTTTCAAAATCTGACCATGGACTATTTTGTACTCTGTTGTATTTATTGGTCCCTGGGCAGTATTGTGACTAGTCACTATAGTAAATCACATGTACTAGTCTGATACCTACAAGAGGTTAATTGTACTAACTCATGTGAAACTGCAGTGTTTTGTATCCCAGGTGTTAGAGTTCATCTCTTACACCCTGTTTTAAGAAAAAAAGACCTATGATGGTCAGCGAAAAGTATTTTCAAGGTAGGTCTGGTAAATATGTGTAATATTTGCATTTGTTTCTTTGGTTCCCCTGTTCTCCATCACAAAAATCACTACAGATATGTGGAGCACTGCAGTGTACAGAGCTGCCTAATCAGGGAAATCTTCTAATAGATCCCCATTAACTGTAGTTTATCTGTTGCAGGGACAAAGAAGAAAGCTGCTTGCCCAGGACTTGGTCTGTTTTACACCATACTGTCTGCCTTCCTTTTCTCAGTGGCCTCTTTATTCCTTAAAAAAATAGAAGATGTACATTCAGTGGAAGTGAGTGCATTTCGATGTGTTTTCCAAATGGCATTTGTACTTCCTGGTTTAATATACTACAAGTAAGTGTAAAAAATGTTTAAATTTAAAGTTATTTCTTAAAACTAGATCTGGAATTATCGCTCACTTAAATACGATTGCAGTGTTATTTTAGTTTGGACTTCAGTTGCATAACTTCATTATTTTAGGTTAGTTGATAGTTTCTTAATACGATTCAGAAAATTAAAAACCTTTGACTCTCTGAATGGTAGAGGCTTCTACTAGGATTATTGTGTCAAATGCTTTGATTTCCACAAAGGAGTGATCTTAAAAAAACAGAAGGTAATTTGTGGATCCACTTGGGTTATTTTGCAAGTGAAAAATTAATCACTAGAAGAACAAGTTCTGGACTCTGAGTGTGATTGGGGGTCATGATGGAAATAAATTGGTCTGTGATCAGACAGTTAAGAATTTTTGGGTATTAAACTCCCTTGTCTAGAAAGGTGTGTACCATACTTAAATATGTTTGGATGTTAGTCATGAAATAAGCAAGACAGTGACATTAATGTGACATTTCTGTTTTTCAGAACAGGGTTTTTGGGACCAAAAGGTAAAAGAATTTTTCTTTTCTTCCGAGGATTCCTTGGCTCTACCGCAATGGTTCTTCTCTACTACGCTTACCAAGTCATGCCACTAGCTGATGCCACTGTTATAACTTTTACCAGTCCTGTTTTTACATCGTTGCTGGCATGGATCTTTCTCAAAGAGAAATACAGCCTTTGGGATCTTCTGTTTACTCTCTTTGCAGTCACTGGAGTGATTCTTATTGCCAGACCACCATTTCTGTTTGGCTCACGAGTTACAGGGATTGAAGGAAGTTACTCAGATCACCTTAAAGGAACTATAGCAGCGATTGCAAGCACGTTATCCGCAGCTTCAACTATTGTTATACTAAGGAAGGTGGGGAAATCTGTGCATTATTTTCTGTCAATTTGGTATTACGCTGTCATTGGATTAATTGGATGTGTTATAGCATTGTTTGTTTTGAATGAATGGCGTTTACCGCATTGTGGTAGAGATAGGGTTTTTCTAATATTAATAGGCTTGTTAGGGTTGGGGGGTCAGATATTTCTCACAAAAGCATTACAAATAGAGAAAGCTGGACCTGTATCAATAATGAGAACAATGGATGTGGTGTTTGCTTTTATTTTACAAGTTATTTTTCTCAATCATCTACCAACTTGGTGGACCGTGGGTGGTGCCCTTTGTGTAGTAGCCAGTAGTTCTGGAACCGCCATTCGTAAGTGGAGACATAGTGTGAAAAAAGCCAAACAGAGGGAAATCTAGCAATATAGACACTAATTCACTACAGAAACAAGCAACCTTGAAAGATATATAAATACAATATTTATTTTTATTTATTTCAAATATCCCATTTACTAAATTGTAGTACCAAATTATATCCAGTAAAATAACTTGACTTTTTTTTTTTAACCAAAACTGAAAATGTTTCAGCAGCTGATGAGGTATATACTTTCCTTTCTTATATTTAGGCATGCTAATATGGGTAGTAGAAAGATATTTAAAAGCTGTTGCTTTCTTTCAAAAGTGGACTATATTTATTTTCCTGAAGTTCCTAACTCTCCACTTAGACTCTTTATTTTTCAGAGCAATGGAAATTAGTCTCCCAGACTCAATACAGTTCCATGCTTTCAGTACAGAAGTTAGAAGGGAATGAAGAGTTGATAATCCTTAAAGAACCAGCTTTTATAGAATAGATGAAGCTTGTACTTCTCTAAGCTTTCTATTATTATTTTGCACAAAACAGATGCCAAATGCAGATTTAATTTTAATTTGGTTTCTAAAAAAACAAAAGTGATTTCATTTTTCCAAGTAATGTCAAGAGAAAATTAACTTGTGAAAATTACCTTTCAGCTTTGCTTTTCAAAAAAAAAGAATTTCAAGTGTTTGCACTTAACTCACATAGTGAAACAGCCTAATCACCTTTTTTTTTTTTTCCAAAAGTGATTTTTCCTATAAACATGTCTTTAGTTGCTGCAGTCTCTGATGAGACACAGTAAATTCTATACCACACATAAATTAGCCCTTTCTTTTGGTATGGAATGCTGCGCTGTAGCTGCACTTTTCTTTATTCTATGCAAAAGATTGTATTTTTTAGGTATTTAATATAGGTTATATTTGATGCCGCTTATGACCCTTTCTAGATTCTTCTATACAAAAATTATTTATGAGACCAAGTTTGAGTCTCCTTTGCCTTCATAAACTTAGGAGGAATTACATTAAAGCTTTTGCCTGTTTCCTAAGAATGTACAAGAGTGCAATGTAATTGCAGTTTCACAGAAAATGCAGGTTGGCCAAGGTCATACAGAGATTCTACAGAAGAGGTTTGAGGAAAGCTTGGTGAAAGGGTGACACTGTGCATTCACATCACATTCAGGCATCCACACTGCATCAGACAGTGCTAGTGGGCAACTCCAGTCCCACTTCTCATGCTGGCCCTTTTAAGTCTGTATTTATCACTTCTCTTGCACATTCTGTATCTATCACTTCTCTTGCACATCTCACTTTTGTAGGCTTTATCTTGAAAGCAACAAATACTAAAGAAAAAATACTTTTATTCTTGGTCTTGGTGTCCTTCACATTTCAGGGGGACTAAATGCTTAGTATCAGGAAGTGGGCTTTTCCCAAGCTGAACATTACGTACTTTTGGGTCTTGTCTCAGTAAAGTTTAATGAAAATTTTCACTTGTATCTTTATTTGGTCCTTTGTATCTTGAGGAGGTTTTGAGACTTACGAGGAGTTGCTAAGGTCACTTGGTCAGTTGTTCACTTATCCTGTAATACAGTTATCCAGCTGTGTGCTGGACGTTTTGTCCTGAAGGATGCTGTGACAGTATCTAAAGCTGTGCTGAAGTCCAAAAAGATTACATGTCCTGGCTTTCCTAGTTGAGTAAGTGGGCTACCCTGTAGTAAAAGGTTTGACAATCAAGACTTACCATTCATGGCTTGCCTGTGCTGGCTGGGACCAATGGTTGAGTTGTCCTCCAGGTGTCTTTCATTACCTCACAGAAAAACCTTTTCCATGTATCTGGATATGAGGAGTTGTCTTTGTCCAAGTTTCTGTAGGTAAAACCTGCACCCTGAATCTGAATGTGTTTATGGATATGAGAAAATTCTCATCCACCACTTGAGTGGTAAAATTGGTTCCTGCTTACAGCTGTCTGTTCTCTGCTTTTTCCTGAATGCTGAAACTCAGCTACTGCTGACAAGGTCAGGAAACTGCTTTACTATCTCTTAAAAGCCTCACATAATAATAAAATTCCAGTTTGGCACCCTTTGTTCTTAATACTTGAAACTGTGAACTGGGATTGATTTTCTGCTGCTTAACCATCACTGTCATTGAGCAACAGCTGTCAGGGGAGGGAAGGAAAACAGACTGCATATTTTACTGCTTCACTTCATGTGTAATATGCATGTGTTTGAATTGCAGCCTATAAAGGTGTGGCTCCAAAGCAGTTCAGACTGATGCAAACTTGGATTGTCAGTTAGCCCTGCTCTTGACTCAGTGCTTATGTGGTTATGTGATGACCTACCCCTGGGACCTGATCCAGTACATATTTTTTTGTAAGGTTGTTGGAGAGGGCAAAACCAGAGTAGCCTAAACTTCATGACGGTATAAAAACATTAGGAAGTAGAATTAGTTAATAGTTTAAATTACAGCACATGAATGCTGCTTTGTCAGTACAGAATAAAAATTATGTGGAAGCTTACATTGAAAAACATCTTTAGTTCGTATGATTTCAATGAATCTTGTTTACACTTAGTAGAGAAGAACAGGTTACTGAAGAAAGGAATGTTTTCTTGCCCTTAACACATAAGTAAATGTAGAAAATAAGCTACATGACCAGCAATCAATATCTAGGTATAGTGGTTTGTAAATTTTGTCTCAAGTTCTAGCAGCAACCCTTTCAATATATTTCTTTGCCAAAACCCCCAGATGATTGGTTTTTTTCTTTGTTCAAACATACAGGGTTTCCTTATGGTTTCATCTGCTTATTTCCTTTTGCTGTTCTTAAACCTTGCTAAATATTTAAGTTGTTATAATAATAATCTAAACCATGTTGGAGGATGTATGTTTTGGAACATTGTTTTGCTTTTGGTCGATCTTTTAGGGAACTGTTTAACTGGAATGAGAATGAAAGACTTGACTAGGGCTTCTCTATCCATAAAGCATGACAAGCTAGTTTCTGTAGTTGGTTTTTCTAAATGATGTTGGGAATGAAAGACATTTAAGCTTTAAGTTCCTCAACCACCTCAATTTTAAAATTTTTCTTCCTTTCAGAAGAAAGGCTGAAAACCTAAATGCTAGTTGCAAGCCTTAAAGATAATGAAACTACAAAAGTGTGGATATCATGACATGCTGGAGTTTTTTAATTGAAAATATTTCTTAAAATTTCTGTCAGGATCGTAAAACTTTTCTTCAAAGCTTAACAGTTTGAGAATCTGAAATGAAACTGGCTGAGCCTTGTTTCTTTTAGATTCTGATCTTTTTTAGCTTTTTAATACAGCAAGTTTCTCAGGGTCAAAAGTTACTTTTCTGAGCTTCGAGTCAGAAATACATTTATGTTCCTTGTCTGTAGTGTCCTGTTGTGATCTTTACTTTAAGGTTGGATAAATATACTATTCTAATAGAAACTCGTTCCTATTATAATGGAGTATTGTTGCATTGCAATTGTTTGTTATAATGTTAAGTTTCTCTTGAATTTCAACATATTCATTCAGCATTCTGATTTCAGTGGATTCTGAGTAGAAAGAGTAATAATTAATTACTGGTTATTTTGCACATAAACATAGGGTTAAAAAGATTTAGTTGTTACTGATGCATCATAACTTTGGTTCATATATTCTTTACTATGCAAGACACATTGCTGGTGGTCTTCAGTGAGACTTTGTAGCCTTAAAGCCTTACCTATCCAACTCTTCTATAGAAAGCTGATTGCTTTGTACTGTCATTGTGCTGCAGCCAATTTCTTTCAGGTTAGGTTGGTTGTTTCAAATATGCTCTAAAAGTCCTTTAAAGAAGGGCTTTTAAATAAGTCTACGCCAAGAATTTGACAAGCTCATTGCGTAGACAAGGGTGGTCTGTATAATTAAAATGGCATTTGTCTTAACACCAGGCATAAAGTAACCAAAAAAAGGTTGGTGATATTACTAGTTGAATGTGTAATTTTTATTCTGGAAACAGATTCCCAATTCAAAAAAGTTCAAGATGGTGCTTCTCATAATTAGGAATGACAAAATGGATCGTACTTCCCTTGATCATAATTTAAAATAAACAACTACTCCCATGGTATTTTCTCTTCCTTGAGCTTTTGTTTAAGAGCTGTCTGTTGGAAGGTTTATTTCTAGGGAGGCAGCCTCTTTCAAAGTTACTTCCTTGCTAACTAGCAGTAGTTACCCAGGAAGAGTCTGTTTTTTAGTTCTCTAACCACAATTACCATGGCAGGCTCATCTGTGGCATCAGCACCACAAGGGTGATAAAAACATTGTCTCTGTCCCTGCATGGATTCACTGTTGGCAGTGCTGACAGCAGATGTGAACACTGACTTCAGCAGGACATTGCAGCTACCAGCAGAATGCTTTTGGGGTCATAACTGCCTGTCCATCCAAAGAAAAGTTGTGGCTTTATGTTCCTGCAGATGCAGGTCACTTCAGGGGGGAGCATATACAGAGTTCTATGGTGATAACTTCTGTATAGAATGAGTAGTTTCCTATGTTATGTGAATTATTGTTTGACAAAAAGGGGGTAAAAATACCCTCAGCATTAATGAAAGGATTTTTGCTATGTCCTATATATTGTTAAATATATGTTGAATTATATGTTTTGTAGAAGTTACTGGCTTTGTTATTTAGTAGTATATTTTTATAGACAATTGTTATATATTGAAATGTTAAGAATATTTTCATAAGAGATTTATATTCCTCATTGCTAATAAAATGATCCTGAAGAATTATTCTCTGCTTTTGCATTGATTAATGGAATATAACTGAATGCATTGATTGTAAAACTTAATGGAAGAATTGTTAATCAAACAGTCCCTGATAAACATGAACATAGGCCTCAAATTCTGCTAATATTATCATGCTGCATCACTTTTTATGCCTTGCAGCAAGCTAGTGACAAAATGAAGCTTCATCAACTCCCATACATTAATTTCTTAACTGGAAACACTGTAGCATTGACAGATCAGTAAAGTTAAATTTTCCTGTGTCCAAGTGGCAGTCTGTTTCTGTGGATTTTTTTGTTCTGTTTTATTACCATACATCATGATTGGAATTCAGCTCTTGTCCCACTTGTCACAAGATGATACTTAATTCATCCTTGTGCTTCCCATTATCTTGTGTGTTAATAATTAATTTTTCACTAGAGAGGAAAAAAATTCATATTTGCTAAGTATTACAGAAATATTGCTAATTTTTATTATCCTTACAGCAGTGCTGCTTCCTGCAGTGTTCTCTGTTCTTATGAGAGCAGAAGATAACAGAAGAGAACTTCGCCCGCTTGTGCTTGAGAACTTTGAGAGGAGGTGACAGATCTTTTTTGCTGGGTGTAACTTATGGAAAAATAGATGAGGGACTATGAGTTACATCGTGGGGGATTACTGGCAATGTTGGCCTGTCCATCCAGCATCCTCTACACTTTTTATGCTCAAAAATTAACTCATTGTAGGACAACTTGCCACTGTTAGTTTCACGTGCTTTAAAGTGAAGGAAAAGCAAGGTATGTCTAAGAGATCTAACTGTGCCAGGTATAGGAAAGGGAAGATTATTTGTGAAAGAAACTTTTCCACTTTCTCTTGGCAGTTCTGTGTGTTCTTTGGAACAGAAAATCTAATAGATAGAAATTTGAGCTTCGAAGGAAGGGGGAAAAAAGAGCTTTTTGAATAGTATTAAAATCTTTATTTAGAAATGATTAGTGACATAGCGTAAGAGACAAAGGCTATTACTAGGTAATAAAACTCTTGAAACAAAATTCCACAATTATGCTATTTACACACACAAAAACAGAAAACCACACCCCCCCAAAAAAAGGAAAAGAAATCAAAGAATTTCAAATTAAAAGCATTCCTATTATTGGAAAACAAACTTCACTGAAGTTGCAAAATACGTACGAACACTGCACTTTATTGATTTGATAAAGTCCTCTTACAGTCCTGAGCACAGGAAGTAGTACATGAGATAAAATATGCAGATGAACTCTTCAAATAGGTTTCAGTTGATTGTCCTTCAAGTAGCTTTTATCTATATTTTCTGACACTACTGAATATAGTTTGCACATTACTCTGACAGGGAGCAGTGAATTCTAGAAAGGATAACAGGCTGATTTTTCAGCTGAGTTTACATGCTGAACAAAGGGAAAAAGAGATTTGAGTTCTTGCAGTGCTGGAATGAAGTGTTTTTGGGGTCTGTATGAAAGAGGTGAAAAGAAAACTCGTGTTTTCTAGCGAACAAATAAGTTCATTTTCCCTCTGTACTTTGACTGTTCTGTCAGCAGGTGGGGCTGTCTTTCTTAGTTTATTCCTTAGGGTGTACGATTAAATCCTCTTGAAAAACCAAATATCCACAGATCTAGATATTAAAAGTTTCAGTACAATGATGTACTCAGTGTAAATATTAAATTTAAGTAAGATTCCAAATTGAAGCATTTTATTGACTACACAGAGTACTGCTCAGCAGACCCTTGAATAATCTCTTAAACACTTTTCTCTGATGTTTTAAACTGTATCTTGCACCCTCCCAGAGCAAAAGATTCTAGATGGACTTTGGCAAGACTCTCTTTGAAATTCTAGGGAGCAAGGAGAGAGGCTCTGCTCCCTTCATGTGAACATCAGTGAGTTGGCAGAGATCTTGTAATGATATTGGGCATCTTATCAGTAATGATGGTACTGGGTATGATGCAGTCTGTATATGTAGCGTATGTCCTAAAAATTCTTTTTTTAAAAAAATAGTTTAAAAGGGAGGGAAAACAAGTACATTCTTACTGTTAAATTCTTTGGCAAGCTGTGATGGGCTAGGATGAATTTAGGCTACTGGTTCTAATGTTGCACAGAAACAGAGCACTTACACTGTCTGAGCAGTTGACCTTGTTGCTCTGTTTTTCTCCTGTTTGGCTGGGGGATTTAAAAAATATTTCTGTTCCACTCTTAATGTTTTATTTGGGGCTGGGGTGAGACCCCCTGTGTAGTTCTTGA
The DNA here is from genome assembly GCA_013397195.1 of Hylia prasina. NCBI lineage: Eukaryota > Metazoa > Chordata > Aves > Passeriformes > Sylviidae > Hylia > Hylia prasina. The sequence goes on from VYXD01010366.1 coordinate 401,592, forward strand.
GCAGGTTCTTGGTGCACGTGCTGAGGCAGGGAGGGCTTGTACATCATCTGGTACCTCATGCCCAGGCCCTACTGCCAAATATTTCCAGTGCCAGGGTTTTCCAGTAACTGTTGCTCTGGTCACCACAGCACAGGGCTATGGACAGGAGCAGGTGTGCTGGAAAGAGCCTCTTCAGGCAGAGCAGCTGATTAAATAAGGAAGTTGTGCAAGCTTTTGAGCATAGCAAAGCCTGGTAGAGCTGGGAAAGGTTGTACCAACTTAAATTAAGGGAGAGAAATATTAGAAAGGGAGGAGGTGGCATGGCTAAGTACTACAGTGAGCTAGTAAAAATACTTGTCAATATGTTTTCCATTGGAAGCTTGGCTGGAGTATTTTTTGCTGGTGTTAACTGGCACTGTTAGGTGTTGTTCTACTTCATAGGAAGTACTGGACAGTTTTTGGGAAGCTGAGTAATGTTAGAGAAGAGAAAAACCTTTTTAATATTATTTGGAAAGGCTACGTGGCAAATCCATTTTATTTTACAAAAATACAGTGCACTGTGAATTAGATATTAATGTTTATTTTTTGTTTTCCCATTAGTGCTTTATTACATAAAACAAATATTCTTTTATATTACCATAAAAATTGTTCAGTCACTATTGGTTTTTGATCAGGAAGTAAAAGAAATTGCTGTTAGCTTTTAAAAAGTAAAACTGATTTTATTGGTTTTTTTTCACTTTGCCAGAATTATTTCATGTCAATCCATGCCTTGTAAAATGTGTGTTGAATTTCTTCATTAAACATCATTTTTATCTAATATGAGTAAGACCCTATGTTCTGCTATTTGTAGTAACATATGTAGGGAATCCATATGAAAACACTTAGCTGATGGTCTTTATTCTTGCCATATGACAAAACATTTTTTCCATTATTAAAAATGGAGAGATAACAAAATACTACAATCTGAAATCTCTCATGGGAGGACTGCAAGTAGCAGGACAGCCTTTTCTTGCCCAGCAGCCTCGTTTGCTTATGTGATTTATTTCCCTTTTCTGCTTTACCTGCCAGAACCATGTAGCTGTATTTCCTTTGCAGTTTGTTACTCCTTAGTTTGCAAAAAAAGGTGGCTAATTTCAATTTCTGATGTTATCAGCACAGTTACATTGTTTTTCCAAGGAAGGAAAGAAGGTGTGAAATATACATATACACATATACATATATTAAGACAAGGAATTAACTTCACAACTAACCATATTTTTTCATCAACAAGACTTGTAAATTTTAATTTCAATGTCTTTCATAAATCATCTTGACACAGCTTTACAGAACAGCCTCTTGTATCTCCTGTTCTCTTAGGAGAGGGAGAGAAGAGGGAGAAAAAGGACAGAAAAAGTCTGGGGGAAAATCTTTGTTCTCTCACTGGCAAGTTCTCTGTAGCAAAGCTGTCCCACTGAAGCCTGTCTGTGTGATTGGGTACAGATTTAAGGACAAGAAGGAGCAGTTTGTTCTCTGCTGATTATATAAGAATACCCTTGACAGCATGTTGCTTGCTTCAGATTGCAGCCTGTATCCCATTATTAGCATGGAAGAAAATAGGAAAACTAGAGTTATACCCACATTTCTATTTCTTTACTATGCCTTTTTTTAAACCTGGAAACATTGGGCTTAAGGTGATGGACCCTACTTTATTTTAGCCTGTAGCTCTCTAGATGTCAGTTTTGATCAAGAAACTTAAATACTGTTTTCCTCAAGAAAAATATATTTGCCAGTTTGATTCTGCTCTTTAAAATTTTCTGGAGGATTCTGGTCTTTGAAAATTCTCTCATACCCACAGATATTCATGTTTTTCTAATTTGTCTTTTGTCTCCTTGGATATTTAGAACTTCATTTCAGGATTGGAAGCATTTTTGCAGTCTTCACAGTTCTTTTTTCATGGCAAGACAGATTTCCTCTTTCATATGCACAGCTGGAAATATGTTCCAGGTAGGTAATTAATGAAAAGGCATTATTCACATTTTATTTCTCCCATTTAAATGTTTTTAAAGCATTAGGAACTTCTAGACAGAAGCACAAAGGGTTACACTGCACTTTTAAAAATTGCAGCCTGGATTTATTTCTCTGGAGCTTAATGGATATATTTAAGGCCCCAGATTTTTATATAGCTCATTACCATACTTACATAGAATTTGCTGTAAAGAACAGCAGCTACTTTCAGTTGTGCTTACACTGTCATCTCTCAGGTGTGGAATCTGTTATGGTTTTATGTCCTCTCAGGGGGACAGGCATATTGAGTGTGCATTGAGGGTGCTCAGAAAAGGAAATACAGCACTACAGATCAGTCAGGACACTGCAAAACTAACCCTGCATATGGTGAAGATTAATGTGGTTTGAGATCATCTTCATGCTCTCTCCCCCCTCAAATGCTGCCATCGATGGACTGTTCACTGGAAAGCTGATCACATTCACAATACACTGGCAACTGAGAAACTTGAAACTGGGAGATATCAACACTCTACCCTCTTCAGAAATCCTAGAAATTTGTTTTGGACAAACGTTTTATGAAGATGTTTCCATACCAGCCCCATTCACAAAGCATTTGGTTTTCTTTAGCAGCAGTTTTGCTGTCACAATCTTCTTGGTAACTTTTCTGCAAATGATTGTACATCATTAGTTTATCTGGTGGTGCCTATGTATAGTTTTATTATTTACTTTTTTCCTTTAAGTCTCAATTTTGTTTTTATGACTTGGGTGATAATTTCAGGTGTATGTTTTTGGTATGTTGTCACACTTTGAAGAATTTTTGACTAGGTTGTCTGGGATTTTCAGTATTAAATGCCTCATAACCACAAGTATTTATTTTCTTTGCCTTAGCATATATACGACTCCAAGTTGTAATTAGTGACTCCATGTTAAACTGTACCAACATGTCTATAAAACACAGCATATGGATATCTCGATGAAAGGAAATTGGGAGATGCTGCTTTTATAAACCTGAAAGCTGCAGAGCAGATGTGGAAGGAATTACTGCAAAGAATCTCAACTGGCATATAAAACAGAAGCTGAAGTTTATTTTGGTTTTATTATAAAAGAAAAAACATTTTACTAAAGCTCTGTTGTATTTAAGGTTACATAAAATTGTGTTGTTCAGGACTAGCTGTGAAACTATGTGCACTGATGTGAAAATGGAACAAGGCAATTTTTTTCCCTTTAAATATTTAGTACTTTACAAGTGGATTGTAAAATACGTATTTTTAGAATTTACAGAAATATTAATAATGTTCCTTTTTGGGGGAGAAGACTGTAATAGATATTGCAAAGTTAATATACTTTTTTTAATTTCATGAGCAAAGAGCAAAATAGTGATTATCCTTTTTGCAGTCTGATTGTCTGGCTTTTTCCGTGGAAAGTCCTGGTCATAAATGCTCATTTCTGAAGAACTATTAACCACAAGCATTCCCATGCTCTCATATTTGCAACACCTAATCAGTGAGCCTGACTTTGTAGAAACACTAGATTATTATTTACTTACCTATTACTGATTTCAGCAAAGCACTGATGTGCTTACCAGGCTGAAACATGGGTGCTGTTACAGCGCTAAAAGATTTTAGTCGCTTTATTTTCCTTTTCAATTATTCTGTTAATGTAATGCTGCATTAAAACTGCACTGAATTACACTACACAGTGAAAACACTACAAGATTTTTACCTAGAGCATATTTGGAATCACCCAAGATTCTGAGAAGAGAAAGCTACTAATATACTGGGTAATTACATATCTTCTAATATGATTGCACGTTGTGTTGACACCCATATTTTTTAACTATTAAAAGAAAAAGTTAAAATATCTTATGGCTTTAAATGTTCTGGTTGGTTACCTAAACAAATTCTTGTGTTGGTTCTTGAATTTGGTCAAATGTGTACTATGGCAGGTTTCCAGTAGAGAAACCAAATGGGGTTAATATTAGATTAACCTGTAGACTGGTTGTTGTTTAGACATGAGCATTAAAGGTTTTATAATTTATTATATGAATAACTCATTGTCTTGACTGATTGTTTAAAGGGATGACAGAGCATAGGCAAGTCAGGCAATTTGTTGCTTTGCACATGAAGGGAATCTGTGAGTGCAGTGATAATTTAGTATTCAAACTAAAGACACAATCATGGGGCAACAGAAGAACTACCTTTTGGTGAAGCTCCCTTGAAAATGTCAGTCAGGACAAACAAGCCTAGAAATAGTGTTCAATGCCATTAATTGGGTGAACTTCAACAGTTAATGGCATTAAACGAAGACAAATACATGTAATAGATTAGATAAATCAGGCTTTATTGGTGAGATGCTCAGGACAATACTCCGTTCTGGTTGGACCATGAAATTTTATGCAAGAAACAACACATTTTTTCATTATAAGTTCATAAAGGATTTTACTGTGTATCTGAGGAACTTTGACTATATGAGGAAAGTAATAAAGCAGGCTTCTCAATACACTTTCATCATGCCTCTGTAATTTGATGTGGAATGAAAGTGCCAGTTACTTGCCACTTTAAAATCACTAAGATTTATGTATATTATTGACCCCCACATTCTCATAGATTAATCAATTAATAGCTATGTATTTTCCATTGTCTGGGTATTTTTAGGGAAAATCAGCAGAAAAATATGGTATAGTATTCAATTTTTAAATTTTTATTAAATTTATTCAATTACTAGTATTAATACTTTGGCTTCCAATTTCTCTGAAATATAATGTGAAATAAAAAAGAGTTATCACTCCAATGTTTTGAGGACCTGTGTTCTAATGTAGTGTCTAACTTAAAAAACCATCATAAAATAATGGCATACTGAAAACAGCTAAGTTGTACAGTGGGAATATACTTAAGGCATAAAAGGCTTTCTTTGATCTACTTCAGGAGCTACTTCATTGAAATATGAAATTTCAGTTTTTATAGACTAAAACTTGTGTAGCCAAAAAAAAGATAATGCAATTATTCATATTTACAACTAATTATCCTTAGCAGAAATATTCTCTCCTAGAGATATTTGAAAAAAGCATGTGAGCTTTTTTCAAGTTTACTACAAAACCTTTTATATCTCTTCCAAGAGTAATTGGGGAATGACTTTATTAATGATTTGAAAATTAAACAGCTGATGTCAATTCCAAAGTTCATTGTTTCAGCTTTTTTTTTAACTGTTATTTTTTTAAATCTAGCTACATTTTTTTTCCTAATTGAAATTTTAGAAAGTCTTTGAGCAAGTTCATTAGATTTTCAGAATTGCCTCCATGACTGCTGATGGTTATAATAGGCAAAACTGACCTCACATCACATAAAGTAACATTAAGTTTGGAATATAGTTAAAAAGATTCTGGAACATTTGTAGAATAACAGACTTCATAAGAAACCCCCAGCCCAGAGTTAATTTAATTTCTGAAATTCAAGTAGTTTATTTATTTATTTATTTATTTATTTATTTATTTATTTATTTATTTGAATCAGTACAGAAGTTGTACTGGTTGGGATTACTTATCTAGCAATCACAAACAGCCTCAGAATAGGTCTCTTAGTAAAATAATTATCTTAAGTGAAACAGCCTTTTTGTAAGAGCTGTTTTCATGGGGCAGAATCCCTTTATGACTGAAGCAGGGCCGTGCTTTACAGAGAGAGCTGAGATGCCCTGACAGAGCAGTAGCCACGCTGCCTCCATGGGCTCTACTGCTGTAGAATGATAATTGGTTTCTTGGAAGCAAGGAATTAATTGCAGATAAAGCCTGTGTGCTTCTTCACAAGAAAACTGCCTATCCATTAGTAAATCAATGAAAATTTTGCTGTACTGAAACCAGAGTGCAGTTAAGAAAACATTCTCAGTCCTTACTTTCATGTGTTTCTAATTTTCTTTTAGAATTTCTGTTTGCATTTGTGCAAGTGTGCGTGCTTTTCTTTAGTCCTAGCTGAAGGGTGAATTTTGGAGGAAAGCCCAAGGAAAAACCTTTTGGCTATTTTTTTTTTAATTAAAAGCATATTTTAAGTGTTTTATGTAATTTGTTAAATAAATTGTTTGAAAATATTGCTATATAATACCACAATTAAAAACAAAATATTCCTTTATATATTGTACTGCAGGGTTTAGGCAAGTGATACATAGTTCAGACTGAGTGCAGAAAAAACCTCCAGATATTCTTGAGTACTGATGTACCACTGCACTTTTTTTCCTAATGGGAAAATTGCCCAAGTAAACTCACATTGCTTTAGTTTCCCCATCTGTATAATGTGAATAATACTTACCATCACATGGGAATGTGTAGAATTTAATATTTATGCATCACTTTGAAGTTCATCTCTAAATCAATTCTGTAACCCAAACTCCAAAATGCATGGTTGGTAGAAAACTGTGAGACACATCAGTATTTTCTGGAAGTACTATATTTTTCTCTAGCTATAAATACTGCATTTGAGCCGGTTTTGTTGTCTTTCTATATCATCAAGCCTGATGGAGCAGTAGAGTATAATGTGATGACTAACAGAGAGTTCTCATGAGAACAGGGTAGACACTGATGTACAATGAGAGAGAAAACAAGCATTCTCAAGGCACTCTCTGCTTGGCTGAGAATGTTAAAAAGAAACCATGACCCATGAGTTAAATCCAGCAAAAAAATACTTCCTTCATCTGTATAACATTGAGGTTGCCAGGAAGCTCAAAATTCACTTCTGCAAAGCTCAGATGTGGGAGTCCCGCAGAGAAAGTGGAATTCTGGCTGCCTGCAGAGTTCTCCCACCTTGGGAACAAATTTGAAGACAGGGAGGTGACTTTTTTTGAGAGGAGTCACTTCCATTGTGTGTACAACCAGGGAGAGATGCCCTGGCTAACAATCCTAACAGCAGCTTTCCAACTTGTCAGCAAGGAAATGAGCTTCTTCCCAAGTAGGTCTGCTTGCAGCAACTTTATTACATGTATCTGGACACCAATTATTTCTCCATATTCAAATTTTTCTCATCCTGCAATGCTTGGTAGCAGGGATGAAATTTCTGAACTGTTAATTGCACAAATACATTTTAGTATAGCTTTTTGATATTCATAATTTCTTTCCTACAGTTTCAGAGAAGCAAATGTCATCCCAGAGAGAGCACCTCTCACTGTTCTGACATGTAGCTTTCACAGTGTTCAAAAATCTTACTTTTATTAAATAATCGTCCATTGTCCTGATGAAACAAGAAATCTTCAATTTACAGGGGAGGAGCTGGATCTCAAGAATAAAATCCTTAATGCAACAATTGCTCGAGCATGTTACTGATCATATGCTAAATTAGTATGCTAAATTAGCCCATTGATATGTGCCTGAAGACAGATGCTTTTTTTGCCAAGTCAAGGAGATGATGATTTCTCCAAATTTTCCATTCAGTAAAATGTAACACTTCCTTTTCAGTATAGGATATCTTTTATCATTGGAGTTCTGGAAGTTGAAAAAAAGTGCACACCCATTGTAAAGGAAGAGTCATATATATTTTCCCCTGGAATAATGGGATAGCAACTTTCCTGCACTCTTTAAAACAAATGGAAAAGCAGAGAGAAACTGGAAAAAGCTTCCATGGAAAGGTTGGTGTTGCCTGTGTGTTTGGAGGATAATTCATTGTCACTATTGTAGAGCTGAATCCATTGCATAACTTGTTATGAAGCAACTGACACAAGTTGTAGTGTACACTAGTATTTTATTAATTGAATGCATTTTGAGCCAATATTCAGGCTCTAAATATATGAAAGTACTGAAAAATACACAGATTGCACAAAACATGAGTTGGAAAAGATTCATTACTCAAATTTCAGTTTTTGCAAAATATTGTCTTATGGCATTTTTTGGATACTATATGCAGTGGATGAAATCCAGGCCATTTTGGAGGCAAAGGAAATGTTAAAATTTCTGCAGGACCTGGTTTTTATCCAATATGTACTCTATTTCAGTATAGAATGATCAATATTACAAGTTAATTACCTAAATTAGTTCAGACTGACCATGTCTCATGTCTCCTAAACAATAAATTATTTAGATGGTATTCTGCTAAAACGATCAAGGTGCTTTACTATGGTGGATGTATTTTCCTCTCTGTTCTAATAATCAGAACCTGTAAGCTATGGAAAGACTCACAATAGATAATAAATGTAAAGCCAGGAATTAAGTGAATACATATAGAATACACTATACCTGACCTAATTTGTTTTAAAAATCCAAATAACAACATAAAACATAAGTTACATTTGAAAATATGTAACTTATCAGTGGGTAACCTCACCGGCTTTTTAAATGTATTTGTTAGAATATTTACTAACACACTTTCTCCCCTATTATAACTATCTACAGGACATCAATACTCTTGTATTATGCTCACAAGATAATTATTGCAATGAGGTGATGAATGTTTACTCAGGTAACAAAGCAGAATACGTAGAATACGATAGATGTGATTTTCAAGTGGTGGTATAATGTAAATAGTATAATGTAAAATGGTACAATGAGTTCCTTGCTTTCAAAGAGAATGGAATAAATGAACTGTAAGTTTTACAGCCCCACACTGGGAGGCAATCCCCGCAACCTCTGTTATGAAAATTGGTGCCCTTCACATAAAAACGTCCTAAACAAACCCTTGTTCGCTATAGCTAACTCGCCAGTTCGAAAATTGAGAATGGTTCCTTTAAACTGGAACTTTACGAGACTCTTTTCCTTCTTGTACTTCCCATGGAAAATATCGCAGGCAGAGGTGCACTGCTGCCTTCACCAAACCGCGTTGTCCCGCAGCGCCGATGAAACCACGCCGCGTTCCCCTGTCCTCCCCAGGCTCCGCGCTGTCCCCGGAGATG
>VYXD01010366.1:411024-555916 GCA_013397195.1 Hylia prasina
GGCTCGCTGGGGCCGGGGCCCGGCCCCCACGGCTCTCGTGGCCCCGGGGGGCTGCCGAGGGCTGCCTGGTGCGGCCGTGCCCGGGGGCGGGGGGGGGCTCCGCTTTCGGCCATGTTCCGCAGCCCCCGCTGCCCGCCCCCTCCCCGCCTGACCTTCGGCTTTCGGGTTCTCCCCCTTCCTCTGGGAAGGTTCCTGAAAATCCCAAATGCGAAAGAAAATTGGGATGGGCTGCCCTTATCCCACATGCTACAAATTGTTCTAAATTAGTCTCTCACTTTCTCTCTTCCACTGCGATTGTACAATCAGTTGTAATTTTTACATTGAAGTCTGGCAAAATTTAGTTCAAGATTGATGCAGCGCATCGGAGATGTGGCGTTGGAAAAGGAGCCTGTGGCTGGCTGTAGGCGATAGGGCTGCTGTCTCTCTTCCTCCATCAGTGGGTCTCTGCTCCTTGGGGAGCTGCAGGCCCCGATACCCAGGCGTGAAGGGGCAATGCATTCCTCCCAGCTCCATTTACCTCTTTGCCCCACTTGGTGAAGAGTTGTTGAGTTAGAAAGACTCAGGGTCTGCAAACACTTACAGAAGTAGTTTTTGCTGAAGTGTTTGTAGGATTAGGACCAAAGTGTCTAGGTGTGGTGCTTATCTGTTCTGCTGCACCCTCTTGGGATGCCACCAGCACAGGTGATAAAGGGAAGAGCCTATACAGGTGGCTGTGAGCTGGGCTTCTTCTGATAAAGGAAATGAAAGAGCTGGATTAAGAGTGGTAGAGAAATGCCTGAAGGATCAGCTGTACTTCAAGGAACAGTAAAATGTTTTGTTTCATAGTGAGGCATTTGTGTAAGGAGCAACATGGGTCTTCTTATTGTATTTATTATGCTAAAAGTTTGATAAAAAGTTTTCCAAATATTTCTAAAATCCTCTACGTTTGTATGACAAAAGTTTGCTAAATATTTCCATCCTTTACGTTTGTATATTTGAAAGAAGATCAGAGAACCTGCCAATTATGAAGCAGCCACTTGGTAATCATTGCAGAGCAGTGACTGTTATGTAGTTTAAGAAGTCATGTTTTTCCAGTTACAGATAATCATCTTTGATCTGTGGTATCACATCCCTTAAAAAGTCAGTGGCAACCAACCAATGTTTGTGATCATTACAAAAACACCGAAACAAGTATGTGAGCAGTGAAACATACAAGGTGAAACCAGAAACAGACACTATGTTTAGTGTATTGGGAAGTCCTCAGGAGAAATTCCCAAGACTTAAAAGAGTATGTCCAGTCTGCATAAATTTACAGAGGATTACCAAAAGTCTTGCTTTCTTAGTCATCTAAATATAATTCATTCTTGCCATATTGAGGTAGTAATCTCAGATACTGTAATGAGGTTCATTCATGTTTTCATACATGGTAAAAAGTTTGTTATTAAGACTTTGTGACTATAGACAATGCAGTGCCGTTCCTGTCCTCTCAGTTAATTTCATGTGATACATCTTATGCAATAAAAGTGTGATGTTCAAACCAGAGTTCCAAGATATTAAGAAGGAAGAGAAGTGCCACAAGGTAAAACTTTTAGATCAAGAAACATGAAAGCTCTACTTCAGAGTAAAAAACTTATTGAAACTGTGTTTACTGGAGATCATAGAGGAAGTTCATGGAGATGATAAGGTAATTTGAGATTTGGGAGATTTGTAATATGAGAAAAAGAAATTCTCTCTATTTAGGTTATCCAGAAGAAATGGATGAAATGAATGTAATGAAACAATTTGAGCACTATTTGTAAGTATCTGTAGAAGTATTTCTTTTATCAAAGGGCTGTTTTATTTAAGAGAAACATGAATGTTAAGATCCACTAGTGACTAGAACCTGCATGGAAATTCAATATAGGAGCAAGGGCCATACTGAAAAGTGACAGTTGTGACTGTTCATGAAAGATTGTAGATTTATTTATTTATTTATTTATTTACTAGAAACATTTTGCTTAAGTTAGCAGCTCTTCCTTTTTTTTTTTTTTGAGAAGAGCAGCCATAATTTAACAGTAGTTCTTGAACTGAGAATTAGTTAAAGGAAAACTTCAGTTATTAAAAAGGCAAAAAGTAATTAATCTATTATTTCATTAGAAGCTCATGATTTGCATAGGGTTTTTTTTTATTAAACTAAAGGTTTTTCGAGTTATCATCTTAATTTCTTTGCACATTTACAAAAGCATGTCTTTAGGAGCGTTTTCTTTTAGAACACTGATGACCACACTACAGAACACGGGTTGTCATTTTGTTTCCTATTTTCTGCAGCACTTAGTGCAAAATGGATTTTGGGTCACAACTATGATTCTTAAATTTTATAAATGACAATTATATGTGTTATTATCAATAATTCACTTTTTTGTTGTTGTTTTATATACTTCTTGAAAATGCCAGTAACTGAAGCATTGGAATGAATCATGCAGCTCCAGCATGGACAGACTTACTGTTATGCCTGCCTGTTCACTGATGGTTTCACTGAGCAGTGGCTATCATTTGATTGTGCAGGGTAACAGCTGTCTATACCTTTAATATGCACTGATTCATTTGTAAATAATGCTTTTCATCATGTCTGTTGTTTTAGAAAGCTGTTAGCATGCTAGCATGAAATCCACATTTTCCTTAAATTTGTCCCTTCCTGAGCCTTCTTAATTGTTTTGAAGAAAGGTGTTGCTCAGGTACTCAAGGACCTACATGACTGAGTATGTATAATGTGAGAGCAGTCCAGCTTACTCTGCATACTGCTTTATTTGTCTTGGCAAACCTATATATATATATGTCTGCTTGTGGGTGGGGTTTTCCATAGTTATGGTACTGCCAGATATTGGTCATATTTCACTCCTTGATTTTTTTTAGCAAAACGTCTATCTGCTGAAACAAGACTTGTGTTTAAGAGCTGAGGATAAAGTGCTGACTGACTTTCTATGAATTTCCTATATTGGAAGGCCTGTAATTTTTTTATTCTGTTTCAAGGCGTGCAGAATTTTGGTTTTACTTGAAACAAAGAAGCTAATTTGTAAGTATGTCAATGCTGGATCAAAGTCTGATCCTCTGGTTTTGCATACTATGTCATGCTGACATTTCTGTGCAAGACATAATTAATGTCACTGATTTAAAACTAGGCCATCCACCATACTTTCGTAACTGCCCAGTCATTCATAGATAATCCAACATGTTCAAGCAAGAGCTTGATGTGGCAGCACTTACTGAAACATGGTAACAAGAGCTAAGAGGAACAAGCTCAACTCTCCACCAGAATAATCCTTCTTCCAGAGCCCACTGCATTGCTCCAGTTTGTCAGGTGTCAGTGATGGTGCCACAGGCAATACCAGCTCTTTCAGTAAATGATTCAGAGCAGCAGGGACACAAACCTTGTGGAGTGTGTGACGTGCCCCACGGAGCTGCCTCCTGCATTCTTTACACCTGAAACTCATGTGTGCTTGGCTTAGCATTGGCTATAGAGACAGTGCAGGCTTGAGTCTTGTACAAGGAAGGCATTCTGTGGGCCAGTATGTATACTGTGATATTTTTCTTGCAGTAGACTGAGGCATATCGTAACAGTTTAAATAGGCTATCCACTATGAGATGCTTTTTATTCTACATTGCTATCAGTAAGTAATATTTGATAACTTGTTACAATATTTTCAATGGTTCCTCCCCATTAAAAGTAAATTGACTATATGATTGTATTTGGCCAGTTGCCATTTCATAAGTAATTAAAAAATTAAATGCTCAGGCATTTCAGTGTTCTTTATGTTACTTATTTCAGTGTTTTAAATGAGACACAAAAAGTAGAAACACAGAGTGAAGTTGAAGCTACCATTTGAAAATATTTATTTTTGGGGTAATGGTTTTATTCTATTAGTATGCACATATGCTGCATAACTTGCATCTAATAATAGTGTGTTTTCTTAAACAGATGACTCTCCAGTTGCATTGACCTTGCCCTGTGTAGTAGGACCTTGCTGTCTGCTGTTTCAGACAATGCTCTGATGTGAGATCTCTCCTCCCACAGTATTTTTCTCTGTCTGTGCTACAGCATACAGCAAGAATGCTGCTGCAGTGATCTTTGGTATTTGAGGTTTTTGTTACACTGCATCTTCTTTCAAACATTTTCATAATGCATTCCATTACTCCAAGTACAAAACTCTGTTGCTTGGATTAGGTTAATTTCTTTCTGTAGCAGTACAAACACCTTTCAGCACTGTTTTGGGGAAAACCAACTTGGTTTCCCTTTGGAATTTAGCAAGATAAAAAGGGGTCATACCAGACCAGCTACTGCTTTGTACACTACAACAGTTCACATCAAAGCACAACCTGTAGATTTCTTGAGGAACTTTCTTGATGTGAGTGCCTCTTTTTTAATTCCTTTAGGGGTTTGGATTTTTAGCTATGTACCAAATTGCAAGGGGAAAGGAAAACCCAGTGTTGTAATATCCAGGCTGGTTTCCATTTTGAAGATGGTGTTCTGCTTCTGTTCTAATTTTAGGTAATTTTCATACTCTGACATTTTTCAAAGATGTATTTTCAACCAGTTAATTATTATTCAGCTTGGACAAGTATGTTAAAATGCATTTATAATAACACTCCTCAGTTGGTGGGCAGAGATTTCTAATAACTGGTTAGTATTTTTCTAACTTTTTCTTCAAAAAGTCACATTTCAGTGACTTTCAAGTGTATCAGGTGTTCTGCGAGTACATGCATTGTTTCTACTGGAAGCTGTGGGAAAATAACCTCACTGCATGTATTTCTTGTGGAAGCTTTAAGTTTCTGATCACTCAGTGTCCATTTTAGTTCATTACACTTATGGAAAGCAGTAAACGTAGAGGAGCATCTCTGCAAGGCTGGAAGCTCCTGGATTTCTGACTGCAGGAGGGGCTGGCAAACAGGCTGAGTCCTTGATTGGTTCTGGAGTTCATGTTCACTCCTCAGCTGTGCCACAGGCCACGGTTTTGTAACAAATGCAGTGGCAGTGGTGTCAAGGAAGACCAGGCAGATAATGCTTCTTGAAATCTTTTGTGTTATGGTACTTCTGCATCTTTTATGTGAAGAATATTTCTTAATACGGCTCCTTTAGAGCCCTTGAAGATTTTCAGTGCAGCATGAATAGTCTGTTGTTTGCATTTTTACCCCCAAACAGCATGCAAAAAGGGGAGAATCTTGCATAATTACCTTTGTTTTGTTATGATTGCACCTTTTTTAAAAAAAAATTATTTATGGAATAGACAACAAAAGTAGAAACAATAAAATTGAACAGTGGGACACCTGTTGGAAATATTTTTGTCCTAAGAGCCACTTTTGCTGTCACTGTTGATTTGAACATACATGTCATGTCATTCTGTCTGCTTTTATTCAGAGAAGTATAAGCAAGAAGTTCAGCTGTGGTGTTCACTCAGTAGACTTAGAAATGAAATAGGGAGAAACAATATAAAAATAGAACATAAAAAGACAGTCCCACTTAGAAGCATTCCTTATATCATTAGACTGGGTAATTTAAGCACAATTATAGGCTTTTTAAATTTTGTTTTTCTGTTGGATGGATTTAGAAAGTAGCCATCACTATTCCATCATCTCGTGAAATTATATTAGCTTAGGCCAAGTCCGTGGGGGCTGTTGTTTTCATTGTGGTACTTGTTATGCCTTTGTCCCCCTAGTTAAAACAGATTTCAGAGACTGTAGGAAAAGATTCCAGTATGTGGTTAAGCTAACTTGCAATATGAAGCAAAATTGTTTATTAATTCTTTAATTTTTTTTATATGTGTCAGGTTGAAGAAGAAAGTTTTTATTTACCTAAGCCAAAATAGCCTTCTTGGTCTTTAAGCAGGAAATATTTGTAGATAAAGGTCTAAAGTTGACACTTGTGTAGAAATACAGCTGAACCCCCAAATGCACTGTTCAGTTGTTTCCATTCTCACCTAACTTTTCTAAAAGAAAATAAAAGTTAAGTGTATACGTAGTACCCTGGTATAGGAATGCTGGGATCATTAAAAAATCTAGCTTTAGCAGCCAGTTTCACTGTGGAGAAAGAGTATAATATTAATACTGTTCATTCTTGTTTGTGTTAAGCAGATATTGTCAACTACCAATCTACTTGGGCAGATTAAATTTGTTTATCTATAGTTACGGAAACATTTTGGATTTGCTATAAAAAAAAGAATATTCTTGTAAAATGTTAGTTTAGGCCCATGGCTAAGAAGGCATTTATGAGTCTCTTAAATTATTCAATCCTTTTTTTTTGTTCTTAGTGGTCAGCTGAATTTTTTTCTTGTTCCAGCAAATTCTGAGCTATGGCAAATGTTTTTCACTGGATCCCTGTGTCACTCAATTATGAACAGTTTTTGGGAAAATGTTTTGCTTGCCCTGATTATGTTCATGCAGTAAATTCTGAAACTGTCTTAAAGCTTCTTATTTCTTTGTAGTAGGAGATATAGGATTTGAGGGATCAGGGAAAATAGAGTCTTGTTTAAAATTTTATAAATTCATTTGTATAAAGCAATATGAATACCTTGGAAGCCAGCAACATTTTGGGTTGTAAATGATTCTTCTGCTTTCCTAAGATAAGGAAATACTAAAATTTTGGATTAACTTTGGGGGAATTAGAAAAATAATGAGGTAATTTATATTACTAAATAGATAATACCTACAGTTGAGATGTATTTTCACTATTTTGTCTAGTCATTGCAATCCATTCTGGGGATATGTCAACAAACTGATTTTTATTATGAAAAATGTGTTGTCAGCACTGTTTAGAGCATCAAATTCCAAAACTTTGTTTTCCTTCTGTGGAACCTTCCTTTTTGTCTTAGAATTATTAAACCATTATTGTTCCCATTTTCATTTTAAAAATGAAGGTTCTGTTTTTAAGGTTCAGATTATGAATTATGAGTTGTATTATTAGTACAGCTAGTAATTATATAATAATACAAGTTTGGGAAAAACAGTACCTCTCTGAGTACATAACTGTAAGAATTGGCAATACCGGGAATCCTTTTCAGAAATTAATTCTTTATACTTTGTGAACTGTGATTCTAGATTTGCGAGCCAGGTTCAGTAGTGGTGTGTAGAAATAAACAGTTCCCTAGACAGCAGGCTATAAAACAGGTCAGTGTTAAAATATGCACTAACATCTTTCAAATGCCTGTATAGTATTAGACTGTTATGCCTGCCTGGAATCTCTTTCAGGATTCAGATCGTAACGTTTGTTTGGAGTTTTGTTACCTGCTAGGTGTAAGAATGGTACACATGCACAGATAGTAATGGGTTTTCTGGAGGGCTTCACTTCCACCCTCCCAGAAGAGGCAAGTTTGTGTATTCTTTTAAAATTTGTGAATATCATTCTACTTTGTCCAAAGTTTAACTTCATGTTTGTGTCATCCCCTCATTTTGTTCCACATACTCTTTATTCTGTTATGCAAGTAGATAATGAAAATGTTTATCCTTAACAGACAGTTGTCTTGTTGGCTAGGTACAGAAAGCTGGTTTTGAGGCTGAAATCTCTGATTTTAGCTTCAAAAAAGATACTATACCACAGTCACAACAGTACACCCTAGTATCATCCTGTATAACAGCTCCAGTGCACCCCTGAACTTCATTTCAACCATGGTGCTTTACAGAGAGCTGCATAGAATTGACTTATGAGTTAGTGGGAGAGCTGTAAAAATATTTGAGGAAGGTGTGTGCACAGATTTAAAGCAAAGCAAATTGTTTGGTATGACAGCATTGGAGCTCTGAGGTTGCTGTTGAGAAGAATGGAAAGCCCTGGACGAAAGGAAAAAAAACGACCTTCACTCGCTTGTTCTTGCTTGAATTTACATTTAGCAAAACTCTCCCATACATTTTCTGTGCATTTGAGTCAAAGAAATCAGTGGAAAATTCTTTTTAAAAAAGCCCTTGTATCCTGGTTTTCCTGCCTTACCCATTTTGCTTACAATAAAGCTCTATTCTGTGAGCAACCATATGCATCCCAATAAAGGTTTTAAAGTTTGAATTGAGACAGAGACTGTCTCAGCTTTTGGCCAGCAAATGCAAAGAAAGTTGGCCATGTTCCCTCTATTTGCC
Organism: Hylia prasina; assembly: GCA_013397195.1. Taxonomy (NCBI): domain Eukaryota; kingdom Metazoa; phylum Chordata; class Aves; order Passeriformes; family Sylviidae; genus Hylia; species Hylia prasina. Next base: position 419,098 of record VYXD01010366.1, read on the forward strand.
AGAAAAGCATGAAAGCTGGGGCCCCTCCTCTCTCAGAGAAAAAGGGAAGCTCTGATCTTTCTGCATACAGATTTTTGGAAGTATTGAGTCCTTGACATATTCTTGGTATGACTTGTCTGTCTCTTGCTTGCTAGATGTGTCCCAAAGCCCCCAAGAAAAGACCTCTCATCTACAGTGAACCTGGGCTTATGTAACATGGGCTTTTTCCTCTGACTATCAGTTTGGTGATACTTTTTTCCCTCCTCTAGTTGCAGTCCTAAATATCAACAATTAATTCCATATCTATAGAATTACAGTTTTTATGCATGTGGCTTGTCTCTCATGCTACTAAATCTAAAGACCTAATTGCTTACTTTTTCAATATTTGATGTACATATGAGTGTCTAATTAAAAAGCATAGATATTGTACTGTTTAATACATGTTTGTGTGTAGGCACTTCTAGTACTTGGTTTTCTCCTGTTCAGGGCTTTAAAACTTTCAGTGTTCAGATAATCTGACAATCCCTTGAATGATGTATGACTACATAAAATAAGAATATTAAGTTATGAGGGAGATTTTCCATAAAATTTGACTTATTTTTAATGTGTTCTGGTGTGGTTCAAAAATATTTAGGTAATTATTGTCAGATATTTGAACTTAAAGTCTTAGAAGTCAGAATATGGGGTTTAGAATTAGTACATAATAATATCTCTTGCACATTCTTTTTACCATAACTGTACCTAAGTTATGTAAATGTTGCTGTGTAATTTTTTTCTGATGAGTGAATCATGAAAATGAAGCAAGTGCTTTGGTTTTTATGGTTATTATAGGCAATAATTATGCACACCTGGATTATGTACAACTATTATTAAATTATATAAACAATGTACACTGAAACTCCTGGCTTTTTCTCTATAGTTACGACATTTTCTGTAGTGGGTATAATTTTTATTTTTCAGAGAGGTCACATGTAAGATCAAAAGTGCTGAAATATGTACATTGTGTTTTCAAAAATATGTTAAAATGATGTAGTACCTCTAGCTTGATTACTTCCATAGCTGTTTCTGCTTTTACAAAAGCATTAGAACACTGAAATAAAATCAACCAGCATTAATAAGCAAGTAATACACCAGAAAATTATACAGAATCCTTGAATACTTCAGTGTGAGGAGTGTGCTGTCTGTTTCTAATTCAATTTCTTCTCAGATTACTCTCATGAACTGTTCAAAGTTCGTCAGATACTTTGTGAGGTCTAAGGTAGATTTTGGGTTTGAAGGTAGAGCTTGCCTTTCCTAAACTAAATTTCATTCTACTGATTTTATTTTTCTTAAAGGTAGGTAAAAAGGGTAAGCAGATAGTTTTGGAAATCAATAAGAATGTGTCTTGAATACAGTGGGTCTTTGTGTGACACAGTCCCCCCTAAATTAACAGGAACAGGTCTATAAGGAGGTACTTACAAGACTGAAGATAAGCTCATAATAAAATAAGAGGTCTACTGATACAAAATAAAAGAATCAAGAAAAAAACAAGTCTAGAACTTGAAGGAAAAGATGGAAATGAAAAAAATCTACAGGAGCAGCTAACTGTTTTGAGGTGTGGCAGTAGCATGCCTAAGAAGACGGATGAACAATATTTAATTTGAAATCTCAAACTACAGGTTAGTCTGCATTCATTTATGTATACTGGTTTTATATGCTCTTTCTTCAGAGGTCATCTACTGTTATCCATGAACTTTGTTCTAGATGTACAGGTACTATATCTTTGTGCATCATCACCACATTTCTCACACAACCTTGTGAGAAATTGACTTTTGTTGGCTTTCTATCAGCCAGAAAGTACCAGAGAGGAAAGCAGTACCATCCACATTAGAAACTGTTACTATTTAAACAAAGACCTCCCTACAGTGTGCAAGATATTGACTTGGAAAAGGGAGAGCTGCAGTCTGCCTGTTGCAGTTTGTGAGTGCTGGTACAGGTAGTACCCCCACTAAGCTACCATTTGTAAACACTTTCTCTTCATATCATCAATGAACTTGACCAGTTGTGGCAAGTCACTGATAGGCATCACCCTGCAAATGTCATGAAGCAGATTTTTGGTTTTGCACCATTTTGAAACATTACATAGGTTTTGTTGCAAGCAGAGCACTGTTGCCAGCATCAGCCGTTGTTTTGTTCAGAGCTGTGTAGACTGCACAGACCATTAGTTTTCCTTGCTGCTTTGCCTCCCTTCAGGGATCTTTTCTTGTGCCAGTTATTACTTCATAACGCACTCAGCTGCCTGCTGGGGTCATCACTGGTTTGAACGGTCTGTCCTGCAGGTGAGCCTCCTCCTGCACTGGTCTGCAGGGTTTTCCCCTCAGCGGGATGAAGTCACTGTTGTTATCTTGCCCAAGAGAAGTCCGATTACAAGGCCTTGGACTGCTCCTTATCTTTCAGTTTGCTGCTTCAGTACTAGCCTGATGGTGTTTGATTCAGCGTTTCAGAGTAACCTCCTCATCCCTGCTCTTGGCAACATCAAAAATTCCATATTCATAGTGCTGTTTTTGTGTTACTTAGAATTAGTTTCCCTCAAGTTCTTTTTATCATTTGTGCTTGTGCCTGATGGTGAGACCAATGACCTCTCGTGCTGGGGAGTTAGAGGGGCGGTCAGTGGGAGGACAAGCCAAGGGCTGAGACTCTGCTGCAGTCCACCTGGGTCAAGAGAGGCACCAGTGGGGTGAGCCAGTTCTGACCTGACCAATCTGATCAAATGGTCAGGAGCAGCAGAGAGCAGACCCTGAGCACAGAGATGTCAACAACATAGCTCAGCCAGAACTGGGGGCAGTCCTGAGCTGAAATGGCTCCTGGGCTTGCTGTGGGGGATTGCAGGTGAGGCTGGTTATGGCATTTAAGGACTTGGTGTTCTCGCAGCCTTGACAGTGCCGCTGATCCCATCCTGGGTTAACATCATGTAGTGCTGTGCTGGTTGCAGCATTTGTTCGTTGTTATCATGCCCAAGTACGTTAGAGAAAACAGTGGCTTGATCTTAAACTGGTACAGCAAAAATAACCTTGAGCATTTCAGCATGTGTTTGCTGGCTTGTTATCTTTTACAGTCCTTTTGTGGTTGTGTTCTTTGTCTTGTTTAATTGTGGCACCAGTTGCTTCTTCTGTGGTGCTGTCCCTTCTCTGCTCAAGTTTAGAGCATGGATCAGGCATATGTGTACTCCTCCCTTCTAGGACCTTTTTGACCTAAATACCTAAGGAGTAGAGTTGTATTGAGTTAATGTGGTAGCAGCAGGGATGCATAATCAAACGGATGCAAACAAACCTTTCTGCTTGACTGAGAAAGTATATATGTAACACCCGTTTTTACATAATATGTTATTACAGAGGCATATGAATGTAAGAATGTATCCTAGGGTAAAAAACACTAAGATGATTTCCTAGCAGCATTTTAAGATTTTAATGAAACAGTTTTGTTTGGATGCTAGCAGACTCTCTGGCACATATTGCCAGTAAAGTCAAAATAGAAAAAAAGGTGTTCTGGAGAAGGAAGTGTCATTTTCCAAATTATGACTGCAGTTTTTAGCCTAGTTTCTTATGGAAATGACTTTGCAAAGCACACTGTGTGTCTGTCTGTATTTTTGTCCAATTTTTAACTTGGCCTGTAGCAGTTGGGTTTATTACAAAGTGCAGATCTTGAAAACGATAGACTCAATAAATTTCATGCAGGTGTTACTCAGGTACAGAAGAGAAGTTCTGAAAATCATTTTGGCTGTGAAGAAGTTGCACATTAGTTGAGTGTCCATATAGGAGAAAGTCCTTAGTAATACCTCAGCTCTAAGAAAAGCATTAGTTTCAAGTGGCATCATGATTATTTCAATTTCATTACTTTTAAGGGTAACTAAGGTATATAATGCTTGATTATCGTGCATTCTCTTGTTTTAAATTGTACCTTTAGCTACTCTACATAAACCTTAAATATCCTCTGAGATACTTGTCCATTGATTTTACCAACAACTTCATTGGGTTAAAATTCCATCTATTCAGCTGAAAGTACAAGAACTTTTTGGAAATGTAAGAAACTTTGAACAAGTGATTGTTTGTGTTAGACTATAGAATTAGCTTTTGCCACACATTCTTCTCCTAATTAACTATATTGTGCAGACTGAAGTAGACTGAAGTCTGGCATAAAGTCCAATCTCATCAAGGGAGCAGATTTTCATGTTTAGAATTCTATCTTCTTCCTATTCCTGAAGCAAGGACCTTGACTGTACTACCCACGAGTGTAGTGGTAGTGATTAGTGGTAGTGTAGAGATCAAACATCACCTATTTTATGGTGACTGAACTTAAACTGAATACTTGGTGAAGGTTGTCTTTTTATCCTAAAATAATAGGTGAAGTACCAATGCACATTTATAAGCCACAAATTGTAAGTACAAGTAGTCAGAAATACTTAATAGACTGCTTTCTTAGAGTGTTGGAAAGATAACCAGGAAAAGCAAATAAATACCTCCTCAGCAAGGATGTAGGTATTCATTACAATGATTTTAAAGGTTCTCAAATGAAAGATCACCTAAATATGTCACAATCATTAATGAAGACATGCTATGTTAATCTTCAGGCATGTTTCTCCTTCAGATTAAGTTGTTAAAGAAATGCAACTGGAGCTTAAGTAACATGGGATTTGTTGTGTATTTACTGTGTTTGACTGCATTTGTCTTGGAAGATGTGACAGTATATTATAAAAGAAACTTTGTAATTTTGATTATGGGTATATTTCTGTTCTAGTTATTTATTGAGTGGGATTGAATAAATAGTATTTATAATTTGAATTACGGTGAGGCCTACAGGGGTTTTAAAGTATTAAAACATTTAATTTAAAATGATCACTGAAAGTATCTTTCCCAACATAATCAATTTTATCTTAACGTAATGAACATATTGCAACGTCGTGAGAAAATAATTTGCAGTTGTGCTGCAAACACATTTGACTTGCTGCTTACACATTTAATTTTGGCAAGAGCCAACATCTTAGAGATTGTTTCATGGCTTGAATTGGATGTCAGGGCAGGCTTTCTCCCAGAGAATGATGTGTCTGATAAAACCATCACAGGAAAAAAATTAATGTAGTCTTGATTTGCTGAGCAAATATTAGTTGCTTTATTTGAGTAGTACTGTTTTCAGTGTCACAGTGCTTAATATCTAGAAATGTTAGAACAGTAATAGTAGTATAGAAATTGTTTCATGTATTTTCAGGGCTGCTGAATCAATAGTCTTCTGAAAATTCCATGTTTTTAAAGCAGATAATTAGTTACAATCTAAGCAAACAGGTTGTTTATTCTTGCCTTGTTTTGCTCTTACCCTGTTTTTTACTCTTATATTCTCTCTTAGGCATAATAATATGCATAGGACATAGCAGATGTTCAAAAGAGAAAGAATAAGAGGTTGAATATTAAGATTCCTGAATGAATGGCATGAATAGATCAGGAGTGGTATACAAAGAAAATGTATTTTGAAAAAGGGGGATAGTAGTGCAGTAATTTAATAATGTCATTTTCAGCATTTGAAATATTTTTCTTTGCTTTTCTTTAACTAAAGTGTGAATGCATAAATTGACAAATGACTGAACTTTTGTCCTCCTACAGGTTAGCATTTAATTTTTATTTGAAACATATACTGGAGTTTCAAACTCAATCTTGTTGTAGTTATGACAGCTAAACAGTGACATAAAAATTATTCCTCAAGTAATGTTTTAAATAGGACTACTGTGGCTTAGCATACTGTGAGTAAAAGTGTTGGCTTGGGTTTACAGAAGATAAACTGCAGTGATATATGCACCTTTAACATACCCTCAGACATTTTAGTGCTCAGAAATATTTTTATTACAGGTTTGTTCTGTTCTCACCAGTGTGGCTTGAATTACAGCTAATACAGGACAGTGAGAGAGAGAGAAATGAGAGAAGACTTGAGTGCTCACATGAGAAAAATGCTGTAAGGGAGAACGAACAAGACAGGGAAACTTAAGTGTTCTTGTTGCTTATTGTGTCACGTCTGGATTGGAGTAATTTTAAGACTTAAGCAGTTGTTGATTTGAAAGATTTTTTTTCAGGGTGACAGTTTCTTACGACAAAGTGCAGTTGCTGTTTATTGAAATGTATGTCAGTGTGGCACATTAAGTCCCTTGAAGGCGTGGTTTCACATTGGGTAGAAATGCTAGTGAGCTCACATGGGAAGACTACTATCAGTGGGACTTTGCTGTTAAGCTGAACTAGATAAGAAAGAGGATTGCCAGGTCTAGAGATGGAATTTGCCTTATGGTCTTCGATTTATTTTGGTTTGTCTTATTTTTTAGTTGTAACTTGTGTTGCTTGAACCTCTCAGATTGTTATACTTACATGTGTATAATCCTATAGACCAGTTTTTAGAATGTAGTTGATGGCTTATTTAAGCTGTCTCAATGTGAGATGCTGCAGATGGATTTCTACTTTGGCTTTGGATGCTCCCGTAGCCTCCACCCTGCTTTATGCTTATGCTATCTCTGTCAATTTATACAGCTGAATTGTGAGCAGCATCAAGTAATTCTGCCTGAAGACTCTTCCATTCTCAGTTAGTTTTCCTCTGGATTAGTTGATTCTTCTCCCCACAGGAGCTTCTATTCAGGAGATACCTCATTGAGAGTGACAGGGAATGGGGAAAGAGCAATCAGCTATTTTGGCTAGAGCTTGCCAGTAGGTTGGCATAAACCTCAAACCTCAATTTTAATTGTGGGGGTTTTTTTGCATGGTTTGCATGATTATTTTTTAAATTTTCAGATCTGAAAATAAATCCTGATGCACTAGTGCATTTGTTTTTCAAATGCTTTAAAAAATACTTTATTTCTCACTGCATTTCTTATTTTTCTTCTGTATAAGCATTATTTATCCTTGTCTTTTGTGTATTATAGTTTATTAATTGTCAGTCATTTTCTTTTCCTTTATATTTTGTCTAATCTTTCTAAGAGATCTACTTACCAGTGACAAGTCTGTTGAATTCTGTGCCTTGAAGATTTTTGTTTTTAATTGTGCTGCATTTTGTTTTCCTGTGAATGACTCAGTGCTTGAAAATCTTTTTTCATGCATTTAAGACTGTTTTCACGTTCCTCAAAAAATTAAGAGAAGTAATTCCAGAAGTACTTGTTCAAAGATGGAAAAGAATTTATTCTGCCTTTAATGGCTGGAGTTGTGCATCTCAGGTAGAAGGACTTGTTCATCCAAGTGTCGATGATGAAATTACAGCTTCCAGATAAGGTCACTTAGCATGAAATTCAAGTAACCACTAAACAGAAAGTTTATTCAAACAGCTTATTGCAGATCAGATCTAGAAAGAAATACAGATTCTGACATTAAGATAAATGCAGTTTTGGCTTCTCTCTGTGCATCTCCTTGTACAGAAAAGGATTTTCTGTAAAGAAATGAAGAGTGGAGCTGGTATCTGGCAGAAGCCACATTCTCCCTGATGCAGTGATGAATGATGAGGCAATTGAGAGGGTTCACCATCTGGCAGACATTTGCATAGTTTGAGACATCTAATACACAATCATATTTAGATAAGTATTCTAGAAATTAGAAAAAAGACTGACTTGACAGGACATATAAATACTGTAGTTCCTTGAGATTTTTTGTTGTTGAAACACAGATGCTGGTGGTAAATCTGAGGTTCTGCGTGATGCTCTATGCCAAATCAAATGTTGTTATAACTTGCTTCCAACTGTTCAAATAGGATTTGTGCACATCTTGAGTGATTCTTAAGAGTCTAGCTATTTCCTCCTTACTGTTTGCCTGTGGTTCCCTAGGGAGAAGTGAGGTTTAGAAAATGGTGATGACATGTTGGTGCCCTGTTTTTGTACTAGTATTTCCTGCTTGTTTCTGATATAAAACATGGTAATGAAAAACTAATGGTGTGCATGATACAGCACAAATTAAAGAGGACTTAATAAATGTGATTTCTTGTTCAATTCAAGGAATTAGTCTGGGAGAAACTACAGCTTATCTACTAAACAATTAAGCTTGTTATTCTTTAATTGTAAATGGATAGTTCTAATATACAAAACATTTTCCTCATAAATCCATTTTCTCCTTAAAAGCTTGAACTGGGATTATAGTTGTCAAGCATAGTTGTTGGGGTGATGTGACAAAGATGATCAATAGTTCTATATTCACTGACCATGCCAAATTATTTCTGTAATTTGCTGTTTCCCAAGAATCTCTCACTAACTGATTGCTTATGCTTTAGATACTATGTAAACATGTAGTAATTTGAAATAATCTATAAAATTATTTGGTTGTTTTGGGGTTTTTGTGTGCTGAAATTCTTTTGTTTAGGACAGGCTGTTTCCTTGTATACGTAGCATGTAAGATGAACATTGAAGAAATAGTTGTAAATGTCCCAGTGTGGCCAAGGTAGAGGGGAGGATTGTTAGGGTGCTTGCATTTGCCCTTTAGCTGTTTTGAATTACCATCTGTCCCAGTCCAGTAGCAGTTAGGCCATGGAAACCACAGTATGTGTTTAGTAATGTCATGTATCTGTTTCAGTCCCCCTTATTCTCTGCACTCATAATCCTGGCCCTTCCAGGCATTCACTGAATTTCCTGTGCAGCTCCCACAGCATCATACATACAAAATTGCATTTGGCATCACTGACAGCTCCCAGCTTCTCTCAACAGTCCCCATCTTCACCCTGACACCTATCCCTTACTTGCCCCTTATGCAGTTGCTACTTGTTCCTACAGTCCAAACAGCATCTTCAAATATTTACATGATTATATTTTCCTTTGACAGCCTAGAATTGAAAGGCTTTCTAATTTACCACATCATGGGATGGTTCTGGTCCTTCATGTGCCTTTCCTAAGACTAAATAATGCTCTAAGTTCAACCCACTGTATTTTGTTTTTACTGAAGCAGAATTCTGGCTGACTTCAGAAGGAAATTAGCTTGAGTAATGAGTTATAGGTTAAACTGATAGTAAGTTAATACAGTTTTGTAGTCTTTGATTATGTTGGATATTTTACCTAGGTTGTTGCAGGCTTCAATTCCAGCTATCTGGGGAATAAGAGATCATTAAATGTTGATATTAATTGTTATTAGTATTATTAGAACCAGCCTATACTTGAAGTCTTAAAGTGTATGCAGTCCATGTAAATGAAAAAAAAAGTAGACAAATTACTTTTGTGTCACATGTTTTCAGACTTAATACATTCTGTGAATACATGTGCTGAATGGTTGCCAGGTTGTTTATTTTAATTACTCATTTGCCTTTGTTGGCTGACCTCTGCATCCACAATGATTCACTAATGCTGGATCTAGTTTCTTATATTTTTACTTCCCTTTACTGATAGAAGGAGCACATTACATTTCTGACATAACTTAGGCCTTGTAAAATGAACCAGTGTAGTTATTAATGGATTTCATCAGCTAATCTAGAGGCTTTAGAAAATGCCAGTGTGTACTGAATACAGTGCAGGCTTTGCTGTCTCCTTCAAGTGTTTTTATGTTCGGATTTAACTGTAAGCCTAAATCAGTGTGGATGTACAATGAGAAGAGTATGCTTTTGAATAATTTCAGCTTTTTTATATGCAAGTGCATGTATATGTTTGTATGTGGATTTTATATGAAGATCAAGGCTTTGGCCACCCATATGCAGACAGGCAAGTAAAGGAAGCCACAGGGAGTGATAATACTGCAATTCAACAGTAAGATACAAAATACAGTTTTATTGGTTGAACATGTGAGTTTTACACTTGATAGCATTTATAACACTGTGTAATGCACTTCATGGCATGTGTAATGAATTCCATCAGTTTCAGGAATTTGCTGGGCACACTGAATTGAATCTCTTGATCGCAGTGGAAAGCAGACATTGAGAAGAGAATAACTTTGGACACATGAAACCCGTGTCATCTGTTCAGCAGAGCCACAGCTTCAGATATTTTTGCAGTTGTCTGTAGATCAGAGACTCTACCATCATGGTTTTTACTTGCTATCTCATGAGGTCTTGCATACACTAGACATACCAGACTAAGAGAAATTCCAGGGTGCATTTAGACATCCTAGCAAACATGATCTAAACTGAAGCTTCTATTGAGACTGAGCATCTAAACTGAGCTTCTACTGTGATCCCTACCAGGCATTCCTAATATTTTCTTGTCATGGAATGCAGTGATCATGTGACCACAAAGTGAGTCAGTTGGTTTGGATGAAAAGAATAGTTTTGTGACTTAGCAGCTAGGTGAGTCAATTTAACGGTAAGGACTCATGATGTCCAGATGAGTGAAGTGGAGGGAAGGGGGACAAAAAGGGAAGAGTGAGGACAGGAGTAGGTCTACCAGTTTTGGTGGCAGCTACCTGTTAGATTGACATAGCTGAAACATCAAATTATGTTTGCAAATTGCAGGAATGTGTAAACCACATTAAGAAGCATTTTCTTCACTTCCCTATGCTGCTCATTTTCTCCCTTGGGCTATTGTAGCACATTAGTACAGCCATACTATGAGCTAGATTGGGAAGATGTTTTAGCTGTGAAGTAACTTGAGTAAAAAGATTCTTGAGATGGATTACATTTGCATTGCAGTGATCACAAGAGGATGGGAACAGCTGGACATGTGGTGTGAGCTTCTTATGCAGACATTATTCTTGAATTGGATTTCAAACAGGCACAGACAGAGAAGAGTGGTGTTGCTGGTAGAGAGCAATGGGCAAGTGTATGGCCTCAGCAGCTGAGGAGAGAGGTGATGGACAGAACCAGTGTTGGGGGAGATTTGAGATAATTTCTAGAGAAAAGAAAAAGGTCTGAGAGAAGCTGTTTGGGGAGGATGCATGGAAACACTTTGGTATGAGAGAGAGATGGGAAAATTATGTAGTGAGAATGAGGGCCGTGAAAAATCAGTCTCTGAATGAGCTTTGTGGATAGTCAGGGATATAAATTTTAGCAAATATCTACTTATAGAAGCAAATCAGTGATGTGATTATTTTTCTTTTTTTAAGTTTCTTCATAAAATAGTAATAAGTTAATGTACATGGTCAATTTCATGATCTCAAAATCATTATGAGATGTTAAAGTTGCATAATAATGTCTTTTTGCACAGNAAGTAACATAAGTTAATGTACACAGTCAATTTCATGATCTCAAAATCATTATGAGATGTTAAAGTTGCATAATAATGTCTTTTTGCACAGTAGAGATATTTTGTAAGAGTTTCATTTAGCAACAAGTATAATAAGAGGTATAATATTTCCATTGACAATCCAATCCATTAATTTTTATTTTTGACTTAGCAATAATACAGGGAGTACGTTTATGAAAATATCATGGTGGCAGGAAAGGTAAATCGGTAAGATTAAAATGTTTTCATAGATGACAGAATTCCTTGAAAAATCAATGCTGAAGACAACTACTAATACATATGCATGTTTTATACCTTTTACAAAGAATTATTCTTACTTGATATAGCAAGAAAGAAACTAAAGAGATCAAGAAAAAAAATCAGCTCCTTCTCCTTTCTAAATCTTTCTCCTTTGATCAGCATCATCATATGTAGATTTGAACTGAAAGGCCCATGGTTGCCAGAAAGAATGAGATGGGATCCATCAAGTGTGTAGTGTCAGAAAGTTATGTAAGTCTTCTTCTGTGGATTTGAAGAGCAAGGACAGGGAAGAGGGATAGGAAATGGTAGAATAAGAAAATTGCTGAAGTGCTTTCCTTTTTTTTGTGCGCATGTTGGTGGTAGAGTGGGTTTTTTTTGTTCTTTTTAAAGTGAAATAGGTGAGGTTGAAGGAAGTGGACTAAAATTAATTTCAGGGTACGGTTTAAAAGTAGAGGGACCAGAGAATGTAGACTTAGAAAATTGCTTGAGTGTTGCCTTTTCATTGTATGTGCTCTGCAGCTGAGCTGTTGCAGTATGTCATAGGGTGCTCTCTGAGCTGTGTTGGTAACATACCTGGTTTGAGACCCAAGCTCACCACTCCACTGAACTACTGCTGTCTCCTTCTACATAACTTTTGTATGAATTGGAGCTGTTATTTTCCTTTCTGGTGCTAAATCTGTCTAGTACAGGATCTGAGTTTGTCACCTGGAGTCTGCTCTGGCTGATCTGGCATGCACATGCATTTTGTTTTGGGTGGAGAATGTAAAACTTGTGGCTCTTTGTTCTCTCTGTCACTTTCCTTTGTGTCCCTCCCTGTTGTTAAACCAGTAAAATTGAAATCTTGATTGAAGTATGAAATTGCATTTTTTCCATGCTCTTGCGGCCGCTACTAGGTGAAGAATTCCTGGTCTAGCAAATTCTTAAGCCACAGATTTGTAGCAAAATGTAACTTCTCTTAAATTTGTTGTTCCTTTTTTGTTTTGTGACCCTCCAGCCACCCTGGCAAAAATGATACATTTAGTTACACTTATGAATGTAATGGTGTGGGAAAATAGCTTGTCAAATATCCGGTGAATTAATGACTGTGTTTATCTTTTGATTTGTGCCAGGCTGCTTTTGGATGAAGGTCGGTAATCAATAAAAATAAAAGCTGACACTCTAAAATGGATTAAAATAAAATTGTTAATCACAGTTACGTGAGAAGAGTATCGAAATAGATTTTACACTTCAAATTAATTATTGAGCTTTCCTGCATTTTTTCTCTCCCATAATTTCTAATTCTATCCACTATCGATGATTTAATTATTTTGTGTAGCTGAAACAGTGATTTCCTCATTTGCCTTAGTTTTCTGCTGTTTTTTGCTGTTAAAGCTTTAAAGTTGTTTTTTCTTGGGGTTTTTTTTTGCTTGTTTCTATTGCATTAAGACTGTTCTAGTAAATGTAGACCTTAACATAACTGCCTACATTTTCCATATTTTTAATAATACACTTTATTGTTTTCAGTGGTAAATGTGATAAATTGAAGTATAAGTGCATTTGTTTAATTCACCATGATTTATCTAGGGGTGTCTCTTTTAGTCTTCTGTTTCTTTTGTTGAGCTGTCTGTAACCTCATATTTTCTGATGCCAAGATTTACTTTTACCATGCTGCTTGCAAGAAAGAAGCTGAGAATTAATGACAGTGTTGAAAGGCAGGTTAACTTTTTAGCTTAAGGCATACAAGTAAAGGAGTCAGAAGACTATTTATATTTCAGTCTTGCTCAAGTCTTTATGCTTTTTCAGTTGTAAACTTGTGGCAAAAATACTACATTTTCTTCATGATTTCATGGTAACAGCATACACTTTAAGGAAAGCAAAAACCATGTAACACTAAAGCAATTGTAGTTGTAGTTCTGAACAGGAAAAGAATTATTTTAAAAGACAGTGTAGATTTAAAATTGATTGTGTTCTTCAAAATGTTTTATCCTGGCTGTGAGTCAGAAAAAATACGGAAATTACATTTTCTTTTTTTCCTTTTTATTTTATGTGTTCAATTTCATTGTTACAACTTCAGAATAATTAGTTTTTTGCAGTCATGAGGCTTTCCATAGTGAAGTGGAAAAAGCTATTTAAATATGTAAAACATGACAGTGATGTTCCAAAATTCTTCTGTGAAATTTAAAGACAGATTTAAATGTGTATTTTAGAATTCTCTAGGTCTCAGTACAATTAACTTGCATTGTTGTGTTTGGAGTTGTGATGGTGGATTTTATGCCATGGATGCTGTTCAATACATCTATATATGTCTTGTCTTTACAGAAAACCAACTTTTTGGATGCCCTGTGGGGAGATGCATCTGTGACATGGAGTATGTGTTTGGTCATCTACAATCTGAGGCAAGAGTGTGATAGAGGATTAATTCTGGAGAGAGTCCAGCTGAATGGCTACATCATAATAAGGAACTGGTTTAAAAATGTTAGTGTCTCATGTCAGTAATGCAAGTTTAGGAAAGCCTAGCAGCCCAACAGTAAAAAAATTTACTTTTTTGTAAAAGCCAGTTCAAAAAGAACAAGCAGTCGATATATGTTTTACCATGTGTTCCCTGATTCTTTAGCACTGAATCTTTCATTACACTAAAATCATGGTATGAGGATTGGTGGAGAAGGTCCTCCCCCCATCCCCAGCACACATCCAGCAACTAAAGACTGTGTCAAGATGACCTCTGAGGAGATGCCAGCGTCCCTTCTCCTCTCTGTGGTACAGGGTAAAGTGATAGCTGCCCAGTCAGCTGGAGATGAAAATACTGAAAATACTTTGGACACCAGTGTTATAAGAAGACATACTGCCAGTTCGGGAAGGCAAACCACACACAATCTGTCTTACTTACACAGACTTGAAGAAGAAAGTCTTCAGGGCTCCGTGCCCAAAATATTCCCTCTGGCCAAAGAACAAGTGACTAAGGACAAGAGTAATGAAAACTTCTGGGAGAGGAACAACTCCATCTCTGATTCAGTGGAATTTCTTAACATTAACTGTAACATTGTACAGAAAAATTACAAGAGCAATATCCCGTGCAGCCAGTTGTATCAGTCTTGTGCTCCTTTAGCAGGGGAAGAGGCATGCCTGGAAACTGGAATTCCTGTTTCGCTGGAAAGAGCCATGCTTGCTGAAATTCAGTTGAAAATGAATGGACCTTCGTTAAGAAGCCAGACAGCAGTAAATAAGAATGACAGCAGTGATCCTGATAAAGTGGCCTTTTTTCACTTACATTGTGCTAGTGAAAGGAATATATCAGAGGCTTTGTGTGGTTTACACAACAGCTTCATTTTGGATGACTGCTTGCAGCCCATGAGTGATGGTGATGGTAACACCGCTGGCTCCCCAGCCTGCTCGTTCAGCATTATGCAGTTGACAAATAATTGTGAGAGTGAAAATGGGCAGCAGCTGTATGAAGATGCTTTAAGGCATAAGTACTTATGTCTGGAAAGAGCACCACGAAAGGTTAAAGTGGCATGTTCAGGTCACAACTTCTGTGGAAATAACTTCACTGGAAGAATGCCCTCAAAGCCCTTTCTGAGCCATTTTGAGGACTGTAGTGATAACTGTGAAGAAGAATTGGAAGAGGATTTTTTAAGAAACAAAAAGGAACGTTCTACTCTCTTAATAAGACGTTTCTGTAAAAATGATAAAGAGGTTAAAAAATCAGTTTATACTGGAACGAGAGCAATTTTTAGGACTTTACCATCAGGGCACATAGGAACTGTTGCTTGGAATTATATTGAGCAACGGCAAAACAACAGTGGCATGAAGCTTTCTAGGATTACAACAGAACAGCTAACTATAATTCAGTCCCTAATAAAATGGAAATTTAATTCCTGTCTTGAGAAGTCTTTATGGTATGAGGTAAGCTTTTCATACTGTTTTTTGGGGGGGGTTCTTTTTGTTTCCTTGTTTTGATGACGTGATGCCCTTTCCATTAAAAAAGTGCCTTCAACTAGTAAATACTTAATAACATTGAATGGGATGTTTCACTTAGCCACATTCAACAACCTTATGCTGAGCACTGCTTTTTATGAAAAATATATTGTCATCCTCTAAAATTCTTTTGGTTTAAAGACATGTGGTAAATATGTCTATAACTATATGTGTATAAAATTTATACATATGTATGTATATACATATATGTCCGTATAAAATGTGTATAGGTAAATATACCTAGATTTATGTATAAATTTATTTATTGATAATTTTTTTTGCATATAAGACTATAACACACCTATATACAGATTAAAAAGATATATGCATTTTATAGATTTTTATATTTTAAATAGAAAAAGTATATAGTATACATTTATAGTTTTCATATATATGATGGGTATATAAATATATATTGTAGCTCTACACAGTTGAATATATAGCATATGTGTATGTATAAACATTTGGTGGATATATTAATGATATAGTTGTTCCATAAATATAGTAATAACATTGTATGTGAGACCATTAGATTACAGTGACAAATTTGTTGCTCAGGAAAGAAAGCATAGTATTTCCCCAAGCTACAGGTATTTCTATTTCTTTTACACCTATTTTGCAATAATAAAACAAGTAATACTTGAATAATATACATTAATGTGCTGATACTTCCCTGATTTGTATTCTCTTAAGTTACATAATGCGAGGAATTCTAAGTTTAGAATGAAATCATGAATGCATAAATTATTGTTATAGAGACTACATAGCACATTCTTAATGCATTATTTTAAGTAATAAAAGATTTTCTGTGCTGGTAGAAATTAAATAGTTGTTGGTGTAATCTATAAAAGATTTTGACCACTTATAACTGAGATTAGCAAAAAAAGGAACCGTACTTTTTCTCTGTTAAAATGTATGAATAAGCTCTAGAGAGGGGGAAATAATCAAGGTAAAGGAGTGTGTTGTTATATAAGCTATGCTTATAAATTGGTCCTGAATAAATGGAAATCTCTTCTGCTCAAAGAAATTTCTAGCACCTATTGCTCAGTCTTCAACAACTTTCACTAGGACTGAAATGGAGGAAAACCTACGTATATGGAGTCACAGAATCATTGATCATTTACATTCATGTAAGATCACAGAATCCTACAGTAAAATTGATCAAAGAAATATGAAATTTTGTCAGTGATAAGGGAAGAGAGGACTCCATGACAGTTGTGCCTTCCTGTAATATCCTCATGTCCTTCTATAAATTAGTATTTTTCTTTTTAAATAGTTAATTGAAGGGTTCTATAAACGTGTGTATGTCAGGTTTTTTACCAAGTTGCAGAGCTTTGTGGTACTGTTGATTGTTGTGAAATTCACTACACTGATCAGTGGAAGTACAGACTTGCTGGGACAGCAGATGCAGCTCAGACTGCATGATCATTCACCCACGAAAGAGTGAATATAATTCTGTGTGTTTAACATGGTGGGTGTTTGGTACATTTAAGTATCATTATAAGTTTTGTGAGAGAGCAATGGGACAATGTTTTGTAGCTGAGATAGCTGGAGGATGTGTTTATATTTCTTCATTGAACATTTCCAGTTTGACATGAGTTCCTTAGCTTTTATCCTGCTTGCCTGTTTAACCACTTTCCACCACCACTATAACACTGAACATACAGTATTTTGGGGTGGGAGAGCTTTGATTTGAAGATTTTTTTTTTTTGTAGTCTGTATATATTAACTTAGAAACAAAAGTAATTAATATGTACTGAATAATTATTTAAATGGAAAAGGTTTTGTCCACAAGATAAACAGGCACTGTAGAGCATTTTGCATAACAATGCATAGAATGTTTTCCTTGTGGTCAGAAAGATCTTAAAACCACATGTTTCTTAGTCTTTCTTCATCCAAATGGACACTAAAACTGCATTTCTTCTTATCAGTGTCTGTATATAATCTCCTTATGTATAACATGCATCGAGTTCTCTTAGCATTGTTTTCTTGTTATTGTAGTGTTAAATATTGTTCCTTCAATAATATTTGTATGTGTTTATGGCTTATATTATTAGCATTATAGATGGATTTGCACAATCATAGAAATTAACTTAATGGAAGTGACAAATATATGGACCTGTTGAACATATGCACTGGGTTAAAATAATTTAATGAATTATGGGCATTTGTGGAAATCTTTCATGCTAATAATCAAAGGAAGAAGGAAAAAGTAGTAAATGAATGTGGTAATTTGTTCTTCCTTTCCCCTTATCTCACCCTTTGAGCATGCATTCTGTTTGGAACAGCTAAGTGAACAGTAGTTCTGTTCTTCAAGAGGAAAAAAAAAGTTGGAGAAATTAAGTTTTCACAGCAGTACTGGTGTAACATGGAACAATAGAGACCTTTATGTTTTAAAGTAGGAAAATGTGGGTCTCATTTGTGCATATCCCTTACATAAAAATTCTAGCACTAATAAAGGAAAGGCACTGAACTCTCGTCTTGTTGAGTGATTTTTTTCTTTTTTCTTCCTCTCCATAGGGAGGTGGTACTAAGGATTTGCACTGTATAGAAAATATGTAATGTTACATTTTTCTTCATGTAGTGTATTATTACTGTTGATAGGTATTTCATATGCAGATTTAGACTCCTCTGGAATTAATGTATGTGTTGTATGAAGAGAAAATCTTTAGCTTGAATTTTTTTTTTTTTCTAATTTTGCAGTTAGTTTTTGTGGCTAAATACAGAGCAGCATTTACCCTCATCAGATGAGTGTGTGTAACATGTCTGTTGTGTCTGTTCAGGAGACATTTGCTTGTCTGTGTTGGAACAGTGCAGGCCACTCACATTAGTATGTATTAAGGAAGTGACAGGTGCCAAGAATTTGCCGTAGAAACAGATCATGATAGTGTTGGCTTTGCTTGAGCAGGTATCCACGGCTTGGGCTCAGCTCAGCTGCACCGTGTTAGCAATCTAACTAATTCCCAGAGTCAGAGTTTCTGGGATCCGTGAGATGTGAGGTTCATGGAGCTGAAATACCCTTTACCTTTTCCTGGCGCAGTGGTAATGTGACAAAAGTAACCCTGTCCACCACTGAGTAAGATGTGAAATCTGGGCACCTCACTTGGCTTTCACCGAGTGATTCTCCCAGCCATGTAAGTGACCTCAACATCTGCAGGTGGCAGCTGCAACAACACAGTTGCAGTACATGATAGCTGAATTCTTTAGTTAAGCTTATTTTGTAGGCGTCAGTAGTATCTTTGCTGTGTCATTACATTCCTGGTGCCAGTAGTTTGAGCTTTAAGAAGCAAGAACTCTGCTGCCTTGCTCATCTCTGCTCAGACAGAACTTAGCACTCTAATATACCTGACATTCTTCATAGTTGCTAAGGCACTACTAAAATGCCAAATACTAATTAGGCAGCAATCAAAGAAAATACTAATTACCCCACATGTGTTCCCAGGTAGAATAGTGATTCCATAATAGATTTATCTTGTGGGAGTGTTTCATAATACATGCAATGATTTGGTATAGTAGTTCAGCATTTGTTAGCATCAGGTTTTTGGGTTTTTTTTCCCTGTAGTGTCTGTGGTGTTTTCATGTCTCTTCTGTTAAATGAATGTAATGCAAGGATTTGTGATATGCGTGGCCAGTGTAAGGAGTCTTGTGTTAAGATTTCTTTGTTTCCATAAAGTTGGGCTGTAGTCAGTTGGTGGTGTCTGTTATCAAAAAGTTAAGGAGAGAAAAAAGATTTGGAGGTAAAAAAAAAATATATTTTAAATTTTTTATTAATGTGGAATCTAAAGTAGTCATCTTGGGTAATATTTTTTTAAAAATAGATCTAGACAGAAGTTGTTTTCTGTTTAATAGATAGTATTTTAATTTTTTTGTTGTTTAGAATGGATTTTTAATTCTTAATATATTCTTAACTACAGTAAATATTTTGTAATTAATATAAACATTAATTTTAATTTTGAACCATTCCCTCCCTCTGCTGCCCTCCTCCCTTCCAGAGCTCTGTCAGCTATTCTAGTCAGTGCATGTTTATGTGGCATTTCTGAAAGTAGATAGATTGAGTATTTCACTATCAGTCATGGAAATAATGTCTGCTTAGGCTATTTCAGCAGCAGTTGCACTAACCAAATGTAGGAGCTCATTGCTGCAAATGCTAAAACTATGAACAAAAGAAGGGTTAGTGCTGTGTGTGTGTAAGAACATTTTTTGGTTGTTTTTCTCAGATGTTGAGTTGATTGTAACCTTTAATTGTCAATATTTTGTCAGAATGAAGAGTGTAACCCTCTTTTATATCTAGTTGTATCTTGGAAGATACACTTTTCCAATGTATTAAAAAAAATTCAATTTCAGATGTATTCAAAATAATGTGTATAATGAAGAAGCACATTTTGATTCTCAAGAAGTGAAAGAAAAACTTGAAAGTCTCTGATTACCCTCTGTGCTAGTAGTAATAAGCAGCATAAGAGTCCCTGTTTGTGTGCTGTGTTTCATTCAGGTGAGTGATCTGATTTATTAGTCAGAAAGCTTGTGGAGTGTCCACATGAAATCACCTGGACATGAGTCTTATTAGTAAAGTTATTCTGCTAAATTCTGAGATACACAACCCACGAAGTAACCTAAAAAATTTAAATTATTCCTGATTTTCACTTCTGGGTTGTTTTGAATTGTTTCTGTAGGGCGTGCTGTCATACCATCCTTCTGTTAGAATTATGTGCTTTTCCCACAGTTTTTTACTTCTTTCTACATATTGTAAAAGATGGAATTCTTTAAATGGACTTCTACTCTTTCCATGGAGTTTTCCCTGCATACCTAAAATGTAACACTGCCCTTCAGGCTAAAGTTTATGCTGTACTTATACTTGTATTTATCAAAAAAGGCTACTTTGTGATTCTATGGTGAGGACTACAGGCAGATTTGAGATTTTTCGGTTTTCCATTTTGAAATAAAATTTCTAGTCCAGCATGCTGAAAGGAACTTACAGGAAATAATGCCATAAAGAAAATAATCTGCAAGTGGTTGGAGTGTTTTTCCACTAACAATAATTTTTATCTGACTGTGCATGAGTGTTTTGCCTGTTAAAATGCCATTGTGCTTTTAAGGCATAAAGGTTTGTTTACTTATGGTAAAGTAGTTGGTAGGTAAGGACAAGCAGGTTTTTATTCTACCTGGACCTTGTATTTCTTGTTTCTTTGTTTGAAGAAAAAAGTTAATGAGCAGAATTGAGTATTTGGAAAAAAATCAGGGAAGCAGGAGAGAAGCCAAATAGGCATGAAATTATGTTTTCCCTTCAGTAAGTGCTATAAAAATAAATTGAACTTTTTAAAATGAAGCTCCATACTTATATTTGCCTTGGATTGAATTACCCCAGTTTTAAAAGCTAGCTTTAAAACCAGAAAATTTACCCTCTGTAGAAGAAATCATTTTACTGCCATAATGTGATAGATTTGTACTAAATTGCTTAATACTTTGTATTATTTTACAGTTGCCTTATACCTTTAACAACATTGGGCCAAATTATGAACAATAAGTTTTAGCTGTGAGCACACTTAGGTTTTTAGAGCCAATAGTGTGGGAGTCTTGGCAAGAGCATTATATTATGCCTTCAGTTTTTCCACATTTTCTGACTTTCCTTCTAGTGACTGTTCATTAACTGTAAAGAAGCATGAAGGTCTGGTTTAGAAAATCTCCCTGCAGCACATTAAAGGGCTCATTTTAGAGTGTTAGAGTTGGACACTTTTCTAAAAATTCATTCTCAGTTCAAACTTAGTTATCTCCATTACCTGTATGAACTGTTGAAAAGTTAGGTTGTTTACTCTGGTATAAGTTAATAAAAACTGTGCCATATAAAGATCACTCTGTTGATGAGTGAATAACTAAATCTGAATTTATGAGATTTTATACACATTTTAATTTATCTTGCTTTTCTACTATCTTTCAGAATCTTTTAAAAATAATTTTTTCTAAAATGAAATAAGCTTGGCTTGACAGTAATTGGCAGGCATATGCCTTACCAGTATGATATTTCAAGAACAACTTAGTAGAAAAATGTCTACTGGAAAATTTTACTTGCCACAATATCTAAGGCATCTTCCATGAGATATGAGGCTATTTGGTTCCTCTATGTGTGAAACGTGATTGGATAATGTACAGTTATGAGCCCACTGGTCATGAAGTTTTCTTGAAAATATGGACTGGTGACAACCTAAAACTCAAAATAACAATTGAACACAATACAGCCATTAAATACTGTCCAAGTCTGTGTGAGCTGGGCTATCAAGTGACAGAGGAGCTCCCTCGCCAATCAAAGCTTAATGACACCAGTGTAGCACTGGAACCAGTGGGACTCAGGGCAGTGTGACAGCACACAGCCTTCATCAGAAATGTCACAACTGAGGCAGTGATGGAAACAAACATTTAGCCCTGGCATTTGTAACCACTTTTTTCTTTTATTTTTTTTTTAATTTTTGTCCTCCTAATAATTTCACTAGACAGTGATATAGTTAGATGCTATTATTTACCTGTAGAACACACGTATAGGGCAGTGCTTCTATTGTCCTGCAAATCGTGTGAAAATAAAAATTTGTTTAATATTTTCAACTGTAACCAGATACATTAATTTTTAAACTGAGGGTGAACACTTGCTTTTCATGTAGAAAATACTGGAAGATGGGGACCTAGAGAGAAGGTTGTTGTGAAAGCACAGAAACATGCAACAGCAATGAAAAAGTTTATTTTTGTCTTCAAATGAGCACCTGCACTTGTTGCAGGACTCTGAATATTCTAATGAACTCCTATGAAAGTAGGTTTGTTTTTTTTTCTCTTAGCTTTTCCAGTAACTGTAATGCCTGTTGAGTGTTGCTACCATTTGGACTTTGAATCCACAGTAAAATAATGTGAGCTTCTTTTAAGGTGATTAGAAGTGATTGTTATGTACTGGTTATTTTCATGCTAGTCTCTCAACACTGTAAAAATTGTTTTCAAGCAACCAGAATGGATACCGACCTTCATTAGTAAATTGTGGGCAAAACAAAGGATGTATTATTTGCTGTTCTAGTTTCATGTTACAGCAATCATAGTGCTTAGAGTGTTTAGGAATTCCCTTCAAGTATTAGTGAATGGGTGAAATCCTGGTCATAACGTAATCTGTTTAAAATCTCCTATTGGGATAATGTTACTTGGAGGGAGAAAAAGAAGCATGTGCAGAATGAAGCTATTGGGTTCATGTGAACCATAGTTTTATGTCAAATGTTTTAAGAGGCAGACATGTGCCAAACTTAGATTAAGGACTTTTAAAACTATAGTTTTAAACTAAATTTTTTCCCTATATAAACATGTGTAATGCACTGTAATATAATTCAGGTGGGATCATTAACTTAATAAATAAAACTTCCCTCAGTCCCCATTAGTTGCTTATGCTGTTTTTTGACTGTTCATGTTATCACAGTGCTTGGAAGCCCTGCTTCTGGACTCAGATCTGTGTCCTAGCTGTTTTACAAACAAGTGATGATCTCATCTGTTCTCTAGACTTAGAGGCAGTTAGTTGTTAGTGAGCTCACTCAGAGTTTGGAGAAGATAAACTTCTCCCAAACACTCTCCATATGCTGTGGCTAGATTTCCTTTTATCCTCAGCAAGCTCAGTAGCTTGCTGTAGAGTGTGCTGCACTGTAGTCTGTAGAAGAGACATATCCTGTAAGTTTCCAGTGAAGGATGGAAACCCACCTTCAAATTTGTAGGGAATTTTAGAATTACGAGCATAAAAGCAAAGAAAAAACCAAGTTTTTAATAAAAATGTCTATAACCAATCAACTATGAACTACTTCTAGGCTGAATAAAGGTCTGAATGATAATTGTGAATGGTTGTCTTTCAGCAAAAACATAAGAATGTATCTGAGGCCTGGAGAATTGTTCTAAATGTGATTTTGTGTTGGATCAGGAAAAATACTCCTGAGAGCAAACTATCCTTAATCTCCTGTTTTAAATTAGGAGTTTATCTTGAGTAACTTTGCAGACTTAGAGCATCCTGCAGCATGCTTGAGGCCATTATAGTTCTGACCCTTGCATATGTGAGATTTTTTTACTTTATATAAGCACATTACTGTTGTCATGGGAGCTGTAACATTGGACTTCCTGTCTGTCGGTTGCAATCTTGGGATTGTTCTGGTGGCTTGTGTATGTCAATGTATGTGTTTTCAAGGGAAAACATGTTATTTCATGAGCATTCAGGATATTTCCCTTTTAGAAAAGTAACTTGTATTCTGGCTTACCTATGTATCCTTTTGAAACTTACCTTACTTAAATACAGTCATGGAGAACTACAAGAGTGCAAAACCTTTTGATATGTGAACATTTCATTGAGATGTAGTGATTTTCTGTCAGCAAAAAGGAAGCTTTGGTCTATTCACACCAAGTCAGGGGCTGCAGAAAAGATAAAGGTTATCTATAACCATGAAGTATAACATGAACCATATTTAACAGCAGTGTACTAATATTCTTTTCTGTAAGTCCAGAAATAGGGGGGTTTTGTTTCTTTTTTATTGTTTTCCTTAGCCAACAGATTGTGGATGGACATTTATTATAGTTTGAATGCATGTGAGCAACGAAGTTTTTTCATCATGAGTGGGCATTTGTGAATCAGTGCATATGTAATTTAGCTTGCACAGTGTTTCTTTGCAATTGGTTTCTAGAAACTGCAAATCCAGCCTTTGTAAATGATGATCATTTTTGAGTCATATTTTTTCTAGTTTTGAATAAATTTCTCATCACACGTTGGTTTTGACCAGCTGTTTCCTGTTTTTCTTCCCAGTGGTTCAGCTGCTGAGGAGATAAATGCTTCAATGGTTTGTCTCGGAATTAAATTACCTTTATAAAATGATGGAAGAGTACAACAAATATGTTAGACATCATTACAAGTATGAAGTTATGCTGAAATTCAAGAGATGAAGTACTGTTTGCTATACCTAGATGTTTCATGTACTACAGAGCTTTTGCTACACCAGGAACTCACTTGATTTAGAAGAATTAATTCAGCATCAGAAGCACCAGGGTGAAGCTTTGTGCAGGAAATTTGGGTGTGCGTGATGGAATTTTTCAAGCAGTTCCAAGTTTTTGTGTTTGCGTGAGGATATTTTGATTTATCTGATACATACTCTACACAATTACCTGACCATTACATCATATTTGTCCTGTTCTCTCACCCCCCCAGGTTTTGGACTGCTTTAGATAGATAATTATGTTCATTTTTGTAATCATACAAATTTCTTTTGAATTTTAGAACTGAGTTTGATATCTGTTTTCAGAATAAAGCAGGGCCGGTGTATGAGGGAAGACAAGGAATAGTTGGTATATTACCTGTCTATTAGGACTGGCTTGTGCAGTACAATTTGTTTCTGTTTTGTTCATGGTGAACTGACTTCATATCCATATAGAGAGCAGCTGTGTTTTGTCTTTGCTTCAGACATCTTTCTTCAGGACTTTTAAATGACTTACCCAAAAGGTGTTAGATAATAATGAAAATATTGCCCCCGTCTTCACATTTGAGGTAATTTCTATGTAGGATTGTGGAAAGATCACCTGTTCCCTGGTTTTTTTTTGTTCTAGTGTAGCAAGCTCTTCTGTGGCATCCAACTGCACCTGTCCCTTGCGCTGTTTTAGTCCTCCCCAGAAAGCTGAGTGGTCAGATTCTATTTAATCTGCACCCTCTGGCATGATAGAAAAGCACACAGAGACAGTTGGTAGCATGTCTTCTCCCATGGTCAGTCCCCTGGACTGAGGGGGGATTGACTTGGATTCTTTATCTGTTGGATCACTGAGTTTCTTATCAGTGAGTAGCAGAGGAGGAGCTGGGTCTGTAGTGAAGGGCTCTGCAATCTTCTACACATGCCAGCCTTAATAGTATTTACCTCAGTATATGGTCCAGATACTGCCATTTGGAAAAGATTCACTCCTGTAGCTGGCACTCTCTTCATTTCTCTATGGTTTTTCCAGGCTCCTTCTCCCCAGGTTCCTTGTGGTAGCTGACTCAAAGATCTGCTCTCTCTTTCGAGGCTTCCTGACCTTGGAAGTCTCCATGGGAATTCTCATTAAATTCAGTGTTAGGAAAGGGGAAGCATTTTCCTCTATCCCTTGAAAATTCTAGTTATTTATAACTCCTCCTAACTCGCTTTGCTGTTTTTACTTCAATCCTGTCAAGTAGCTGTCTGATCTTACTTTCTAGGGGCATTCTTGAACTTAGACTCAACATGCTTACTATTCCCTACATTGGTGGTCTTTATGGTGTCTCCTTTATTCTTCAGTTTTTTAAAGAGAGAAAGAACTTCTCAATATATTTTCCTTTAGTTCTGTACTATTAGATAGTAATTTTTAATAATATTCACAATCTATATTCAGTCAAGTCTAGTACTTAAGGCTGAAATTCCTTCTTCATGAAATTGCGTGGTCTTGATGGGCATTCCTACTTATGTAAGTCCAGCTTTTTGGAACTCAAATTCCCATGTGGCATCTGTCCTATTAAAACTTTCCTTTTATCCTCTTTCTTTCCATATTCTTTTTAGGGATTTTTTTTTCAAGTAAAGTTTAGTAAACAGCATTCAAACTTTACCATGGGTGATTGATATGCAGATGGTTGTACTGTTACACTTTTAAACTGCAATTTGCTTTCCAAAAGAGCTGGCATTTTTGGCCAAAGTTAAATCAAACTGTGATAGAGCATAGTGCATTTGTAAGGGGGTTTTTTTCTACTGTACTCATCAGGAAATAAGCATTAGCTAATTAATATTAGCATTGATGACCAGGTTCCTCTGATCCTTGCTGAATTTAAATTTCTCCAGTCTGCAAAAAGCCACAAGAAAAACAACAGCCAAGATGAAAGCAGATTCACAGGACATACCCATGTGGCTGTGACTCAGTGGATCTTGGAGAACAAAAACTTTTAAACCCCTTTTTTTCGTGCAGTAAAAGACATGGAAATTGATTTAACAGTAGTGGGCGAATTTGCTAATGGGATATGAAAGGTAGTTAACTGAAAGAACTACAGAAAAGAAGCCAGTGTTCTATGAAAAACTTGGAAGGAAAATAAAAGAGATAGTTGACAAAGCATCCTTTGAGTTTCGGGACTTGAAAAATGTAGAGCAAAAATTGACAAAATCTTGTTTTCAAACCTATCCAGAACTGAGAGATTTCCTGGTTTTCTGTGAAGAATGCTAGTGGTAGTGCTGTCATGATAGTTATGTACAGAGTTTGTACTTTCAAGCAGAAATATAAAGACAATTAATAAAATTTGGAGAGAGATTACCAGTCATTATTTGATTTTTTTTTAATCATTATGATTTGAGACAGTTTGGCAAGGCTTGATGTGACAAGGCCAAGCATGTGTGGCAAGACTCAGTAGTTGGACAATTTTACTACCTTCTTGGGTTTTTAATAAGATGATATTTTATAGGGTTTCTTTTCTCAACATTTCTCCTATGGAAAGTATTTGATAAAACTGACATGCTTTTTAAAAAATGGTTTAAAAAAGACAGATCTTCAAGAAGAGTTACAGTCTCAATTTGGTTTCAAATTCTTAACTGGTCAACAAATGAAATTAAATAATGAAATAGAATGACACATAATTTTGGAAATTCTAGAATAACGAAGTTTCTTAGAAGACTAACATGAGGCATATCAGAAAATTTAACACTGCAGCTGCTAGTTTGAGTCTCTGTGCCTTCCACAGACTTGCAGACCTCCACCTTTCTCCCAGAGACAAGCAGCAGAGCTTCCAACTTTCCTTGCTCATATATTACCATTGCCACGGTAGCAGCAGTACTTGTGCACATACAAGAAGAGGTTTTTTGTTGCTTAGCTGACATTTCCATGTCATTAACAGTATGTACACCACAGCTTGGAAACCCATGGCTGAGTCCATGACTTTGTTGGATTAAATTTTGTAGTTTTTGACTGAGATGACATTATTTACTTTATGTTCTGTTGCTAAATAGTATGTCGGGCAACACTGTGAGTGGCCTGAGGGCCAACACCGCTAAACCTGTGGTTTACTCAAGCCTTGCTGTGCTGGGGAATTACTGCAGGGTCTTCCTTGCACACCCTCCACATCTGTCAGTTAATGTTCACATTTAAATGGGGTGAAGAAAGCACTGGTCCTTCTATTAGCATACCTTATCTCTTAGGCTTGTCCAGAATCACATCACAGAGCTTCTCTTTGTGTCTCTGTCACTTCCAGCTGCTTGGGAGGGAATCCCACAGCTCTACCAGTGACCTGAGCAGCTGCTAGGTGAGCAGAGGCTGGGTAGCACAGCATGTTTGCAGGATTGTAAAACAAGTTTCAAGGTTTACAGATATTTTTTATAAAGACCTTACCATGTAATTAGGCCAAGGTGTTAAGATATTAAAGTCTTCAAGACCCATTAAGACTGGGAAAAAAAAATCCTTAACGACTTGTCAGGATTACCATTGTAGGATAACAAAGTGTTTGGGGCATGTTTTTCTAGAATAGATAGTTCATAATTTTGTAACATGGAAAACCACTTTATATTTTCTTCTAGATATTTGCCTCATCGTGATTTTTTTTTTTTGTTAAGAAACATTCATAAAATTCTTTAAGCATTGACAAAATATTAACTGGAAATTTGAAACAACACTGTTTTTGAAAGATGGCAGTGTTGTTGCCACTGAGCATTCTGCAGTTTTAATTTTTGTACTTTTAATTTTTTTTAATTTTTAACTTCTTTATGCAAGCAAGCACTATAGGCAAGTCACTGGCACCAGTTTTTTCTCTAGCACAGGAGAGAAGTATTTATTAAAATAGTTTACCTTATTTTCTCTTCTGCATGATCAGTAGCTAGAGGTTCTCCTTATTAATACGTCCATTAACATGAGGTCCAGCAATTGTTCCTCTGCATTTATTGACATAGGATGTAGGTAAGAATGAAGGGCATAAAAGAAATTATATTTTGTATGTCCTGCCAGAATCAAGTTTGATCATAGAATTTGCTTGGATAAATGGCTCTAGGACCATTAGACTTTGTAGATCCCTGGTTCAAAGGCTATTTGCATTTTGGTAATTGCTGCAAGTTGCTCCTGTCCAGCCAACTGTTGTCAAATTGCCCAACGTAGTGCTTTTAACTTAGCCTAATACCATGGGCAGATGCAATTGGTCTGATTGACATCAGCCAATGAAAGCATGAAGGTTTAAACTATTCTTTGTCAGAGCTGAGTCCTGAAGACAAGAGGGAGATGATCTGAGAAAACTTTGTTTATACAGTAAACCTCATTATACTTTTCTGAAGTTAGAATTCACACTTTGGTACTATTCAGAAAAATTGCAGCCAAAATCATGTGTTTAAATTAGACATACAAATTTCTAATTAGTCTACTGGATAAAACTACAATGATTTTCAAGATGCTGAATGCCCTGTGTTCTTCATGTTCAGACCAGCACCAGTTAGAAGTCTTAGGGATTTACAGGTTTGATTTTTAGGAGTCAAGTTTAAAAATTTGGGCTTAAGTTCCACTGAAACGCTCTTTGAAAGTACTGACAGGGCTGCTGCATCATTGTCATCACTGATTTCCACTTAAGCCTGGTTTGAATGTATATATACATGCACATACAAATATAATCAGAAGTAACTGTGAGTATGTGGTATGATACCCGTGATGATAAATTCTTTCTGCAGTCCTTCTGACAATAAAACTTCATTAGATAAGAATCCTTATACTATATTTATGCTGACCCAGATCTCTGCAGGGATAGTTTTACAGGTGTAACTTTCCTAAGAGAACTGTGTTAGTGTCTCCTTGCTAGGAGAGCAAAGGCTAAGGTTTCAAAACAGCTTGTAGATGGACTGTGTATATTTAAGTGTGGAAATCATCTCATTTTTCCATGCCATGGTTACAGCACATGCATTTTCATTTGTTGAAACTGTATAAGTACTAAAATATAATTGAAATTTGTACATTAGAAGAAAAATAAGTAGGAAAAATCTGATTTTTGCACCTGTCATTGAAATTGTACTATATTTGAAGTAAAATGTGAAGCATATGCCCTCTGGCGGATAGAATAATTCATACATTTTATTGCTAACCATGATATATTTTCTCTGCTGCATTATCACTTTTAATTGGCATTGGTAGGTATTTCTTTAGTTAGAAGTAAAGGGAAAAAAAAATCTGAAAACTGAATTTGAGGCAAAATCAAATTCCAAACTTGGCACTGGTGTTTGATTAGGCATCCTGTTACCTACTGAAAGACTGATATACAGCTCTCTTGTTTTTTCTTCAGACTGACCAAATATCTGAAATTAATTTTTTTTGAAACTTACTATTAGCATATTAGAAAATAATGGAAGAAGTACTTCATAATGTCTTTCATACTGTGATTTTTTACAGATTTGATCTAATAAAAGCAAGTTTGTGCTTATAGTCTGAAAAAGAACAAATTATTCAAATACACTGTAATCAATGCATGTGTGCAATGGAATTGTCATCACCATGTTATGTCATTGTTCCACTAGCTAAGGAAAAGGCAAGGAAAGAGCTGAAATACAATACAATGGAAAAAACCAGTAATGCTGTTGCTTCCACATGCTCCTGGTTTCCCTAATTCACACTAGTTCAGGTGTCTGCACTGTGCTGCACCACATTCCCAGTTCTGGAGGTTTGTTAGTTCTGTCATGGTGCACAAACAAGAGGGAGATTTAAATGCACATGGAAGCATTCATGGTTTGTTTTATTACTGGAAGTAACTGACTACTTTAGAAATATTTTAAAATATTCTTCTTGACAGTAAGCTTGCTTAGAATAGACTCAACAGACTTACTATAGGTGACTCCAAACTTCATGGCTCTGTTACTCTTCTTGTAACTAATTTATTTCTCAATGTTCAAAGAATGTTTAAAAATAATGTTTAAAAATACAGTAGAACGAGTGTTCAGCTTATTTGCAAAAATTAGAGTTGAAGTGTTATTTGCACTGTGGTGTATAAGAGCTTATTTCTGAAGTAAGCTGCTTTGGCACGTTTTTGTGTGGAATATTTAGTGAAGAAAGAGCATTTACAATTTTAGCTGCCTTTTAACTGTTTCATTGGTCAGGAAATACATACTCAGTAAAACACTGCTAAAATGTTTACATGTTGATGCTTCACATGGTCTGTACTCTTGCAGAAACATATGTATGCTATATGGGGAGTAAATTCTCTGGTTTGTGCTGTGAATCTTACTATGTCTAAAATGTTTTGTATGATTATTTACCCTTAGAAAGGCTATAGCACTTCAAAAGGTTCAACAAACACAGGTGTCGAAAGTTGCTTTGAAAACATCCTTTCCCATTAATTTTTAAGCATTTTTCACGTGCTGCTGTTTTCTTCCCAAGAAATTCTGAATAACTTCTATCATATTTTAAAAAAATATTCTTCCCATCCTGGTTTAATGATGATCAGCCAAACGAGGAGCCCAGAAGAGGTCCTTAAAAAAAAAGGGCGTGTGTATAGGTATAATTTCCTAATGATTGTTGGGGGGAGTGTTTTTTATGATAATTAAAGGATATTCAAGGATTCTTTTGGGCAGTTTGTGGTGAAGCCTTCCTCCACTCTTCCAGCTCAAGAGTGCAGTTAGAGAGGCATGTCTTCTTCCATCCTGTGGGACCAAGTAGAAGAGTCAGGTCTTTTCACGGGCTTTGCGATGTCATGTAGGTCACTTGGCCGAGATCCCATGTTTTATTTAGGACAGTTAGGTCTATGATGTGTGTGTCAGACCTTAGCGTTCTGAGAACCATCCCTTTACCAGGTTGGGAATCCTCAGAAAATGGTTAAGGTTTAGTTTTAGTGTTTTGCTTGCTTTCTTCTACAAACCAGACAAAATACTTTTTCCTGAGGTGAATTTGCCCATCACGGAGCCAAGCTTCCTGGCTTTTTGTGCTTATATGGCTTGAACAGAGATGATATTTTCTCTTGGACAGTCTTATGCCATGACTTTTATGTTTATATGAACATAAACAAAAAATTTTATTTTGAGCAAATTATCTTAATGTAAAAGATTTATTCAGTTTGCTTTGTGTTGTTGATTAAAATATCCTTTGTGTTCATATGTGTATTCAAAAACATTTAAAAATCTGTGTCTAGTACAGTGTTGCTCTTGGCAAAATGATGAAAAGGAACATTTTTTCGTGTAAAGAACAGTACAAACACTAAATAGAATAGATTGTATAAAAAAATTAAAATTGAAATTTTTTTCAGTCTTCAGTGCTATGTATTTCAAATAAGTTTAGGCTTTAAAGTTAGTCAAGCCTCAATACAGCCTGTGAATTTACAAAAATGGAATGTCACTCCTTCAACTCTTTAATAATGCCTTTTAAAATTAGATTCCTTGTTGAAAAAAACAATTGTCCATTTAGTGTCTATTACTTGAATAACGTGGGCAAAGCTTTTTTCTTATTTATACCATTGTTAAAGCTATAGAAAACATTTTTCTTACCAGTAGGTGGAATCAGATGAAAATCTTAATTATTAAGCACAGCGTGTAGCTGTATTTACTGATTTAGCCAAAAGAAATCATCTGAGAAGCTCCAGTTTTGAAATTCAAAATAATAGCAGCTTTCTAAGAAATACTTCCCTCATAAGAATACAAATTAGATTAATAGAAAGTTATTGTTTATATTTAAGAATAGTATGGCTTTCTCCAGAAGTCCATGTAATTCCTTACATGGACTTCTGGAGAATACTCCTGGATATGTTAAAAATGTTGTGTGAAAGAAAATTCTGTTATTAGGTAATATCTATAGCTGTTCATTAGGCAGTTATCCTTCTGAGCAACTTTTTAATAAAACTTTGGAATTAAAATCTTCAAATTACAAATACAAATGTATGATACAAAAAGAATACAGTACCAAAAACTTATGAACATCTGGGTTTTATAGACACTATTTTAGAAAAGAATTCTGATCATCTTTGTAATTTTTTTTGTGTTAGATTTATTCTCAGACCTCTTATAAAGAAAGTTGGCAGTATAATTTCTTTTATATGTCTTACAGGCATTTAGAAGAAAAGAGGGAATAAAGGTTTCCTGGTTGTGTAGTGTGTATAAAGTTTTGGCAGTGTTACCTCTTAGTTTTATGTATAATTAAGGTAATAGGGTTGGTACATATATCTCTTCTGAAAAATCTGAGTTTGTACACGAAACTCAGCCCAAAAGTGACTGATTTATACACCAGTTTATCTTCACCCAGCTGATTGACAGAGGTGTGGAATCCTTTGAAAGCTCAAGCAGTAGAAAAAGGTTTGTCCAACCTTCTTGTAACGTGGCAATTGAGGGAGAGTTGTTCAGCAAAGAGCAGGACACTTAAGTTAGATGTTACAGATTTTCCTTCTGATTCTTCATCTGAGTAGTTTTCACTTTGGAAATGTTATCTACATCCTTATTTTTTCCATGGGTTCTGTATTTGTAAACCTATAGCACTATAATGTATTGATTTTGGGGTATAGTTTGTTTTCCTCCTGAGTGTTTTGGAAAGTAAGTGAAAATATTCATCCACCCAGTACTTGCAAAACTTTTCTATAAAATACAGAAATTAAGATTTATATAGGAAAGAAAATGTTAAGGTCTTTAGTGCTGGACAGTGCAGATTTTCCAGCTGGTCTTTGGCAGGTATAAAAAGTGCAAGTTAGGTTTCAGTCTGTTTTTTTTTATTTCTGCTAAAATGGTCTCCTGCATTCTTGCCTTTCGTCCTTCTTTACTGGTGTAATTTTATGTGCTGGAGAGTTCCCATGTATGTTCTTGGAGGAAATAATTTTTCATGGGAATATTTTTCTCCTTTCACCAAGGAGAAGCTTTCCAGGGATGGTTTGGATCAAATCATACAGAATATTTGTGATGAAAAGTATAATTTACTGGAGCTCAAAATGCAGCTCACACTTTCTCAGTGAAAGGACTGAGGTGTTTAATGTATTGCAAATGCATGTCTTGGTATGGACGCAGGTTCCAAAATGTTTGAAAACCTAAAAAGCTCTTTGGGACAAACCTACACAGACAAATTCATGAAAGGTATGTGGGAGAACTTGTAACACCCGAGTTCTGCATCTGGAGTTTTCGACTTTGGGACAGACTTGGCAAGCAGACCAAAGGGAATATGTTGGCTGTTGTCTTCTTTTTTTTTCCTTTCCCAGGCTCTCTACTGTAGTACAATTCCTTGCAGATACGTGCTCTCTCTAGTTCCATTCAGACAGAGAAGCAGAAAGCTAATGAGTTATTAATTTAAAGATTTGTAGGAAATATGGAGTTTGCCTCTGTCCCATAGTACAAATTCTGCTCTTTGCAATGTCAAAGAAGGTCACTGTGAAAGGAAAGCTGTTTTAAAATTGATGACTCTTAATTAAGAGGTCATATAGTCAGTCCTCTGCAGAGCTGCATTGTTCTCTTTGGAAGGAAAACCAGAGCGGAATAAGAGAGCACCTTCACCTTGTTTTCAAGAAAATCCTGCAGCTGGGGACAGTGTCACCTTCTCTTAAAACAGGTCACACCATTTATGACTCATGCTGGCACAAGAAACTTTAAACTCGCATCCCTCAGGCAATTTGTAGTGGTTTGTTTACATAAAATTCCTTGACATTATTGAGAAAACATTGCTTTTCTTCCTTGGACTGAAAGAACAATAAACCCCAAAAAGCTGTTGATGTGGGTTGGAGGAACAGTGTTGTTCATCTTTTGGATTCCACAGATGAATGGAACCTCTTGTAAATGCTATTAGGTCCACTGAAAAATACATGAAAAGTGTATTTGACAGGAAAAGCATTTGGTTTCCTTGCTGACCCTGTGCTGAGATGAAGAGAGCAAGGATGTCTTATGGTGCCTGATGCCTGACTGTTTTAGTCAATACTTATCTCATGCTCTTCACGTGATACTGGAGTTCCTGATGAGATCTTAGAAATGACTCAGAATTGACAACTTAATGAATGTAGACTTGTCAGCTACCTCCTCTGTCCTCCTATCTTTTTTGGGTTTTTTTTTGTTTGGTTGGGGTTTTTTTTGTGTGTGTGTGTGTGTATGTGCACGGATGTGCTTCAGAGTGCTGTCAGTTTAGTTAGATTGACAAGGCTATTTGTGTAAAAAAGAATATGTTCCATGCCACTGGGACATGATGATCTTAAATTCAAGTGATAGGGAGCATTACCAGACTATACATGGAATTTAGATAACGTTATGTCTTTTTACACAAACCCTAAATCCCCAAAGAGGAAAGAGAATTTCATTGTTTATCTGCCAGGAGTGCACTTAAATTGTATTTGAATAAATCTGTTAGATTGTTGTTTTGTTGGGACTGCCAAGAACGGATTGGCTGTCTTGAAGTATTTCTTTGCATGGTGGATCATGCTGCACTTTAAAGAAGCTTAAAAGAGGAAAGCAGTTTCTGTGCTAGATGGTATCAGGGTTCACACTTTGGATAATGATGTGGTTGTAGGGACTTAGAATGAAGATTTTATTATGAACACTGGGAGTTAGGAATTTTCAGTTCAAGTTATATCTTTTGTTCAGGTGATTTGTTCTAAATTCTCAAACAACATTTCTGCAGCATTTGTGGAGTAGTAGCTATGAAAGACTGTGTACCTTAGCAGCACACAATATATATAGGTAAAGCTACAGATTCTAGAGCTGCTTAGCTAAATCCATTGCATATTTTTTAACTTTTTTTTTTAGTTACCTCCTTTCAAAACCATTTCGCTAAGAAATCATTAATGTCTCCTTTAAAATGTGCATATACTTGAAAATGTCAATACATTACAAACTAAATGACCATAGACGCCTTCCAGCAAACTTCCAGTTTATCTTGGAGTAAATGTCCTTGTAATTAAGAAAAACAATTGTAACTATTTGTTTGAACTTTATCATATTCATTCATTATATTAAGTTTTTTTTTCATCCAGAACAGTAATTGTTCCCCTACTTTACAGTGGAAGTAGAAACTGCTACTGAGACTGGACTGGATTGAATATAGTAAAGATGAGCATCTTTTCATTGATAATCTCCTCAGAAAAGTGGGACCACCTGTTATGCAGAAAGTGGTTTTGTTGAAATGAAGGAACAGGCTTGTCCTCTGAGATGTTAATTTTTTTAAATATTAGCAGGTAGAACGTCTGTTGATGTTTCCAGTATAACATTTGGCACGCCTGCTTAAGGGAGAATAGCTGAGTTTTGTGACTTGTAGTTTCAAAATATATAATAATGGTAGGGGATTTCTTTGAGGAGCTAGTCCGTGTTGCAAACCTCAGCCTGGTTGGAAATGTATCCAACATGTTTTCTGTAGGAGAGGTATCTTTAAATATTTATATGATATTTCTCTATCAAAGACTCCAGATTTTGACAGATGCATTTCAACAAGAGTTAATCATGGAGAAAGGAGAAAGCTGAGTGTATGCCTCCTCTGTTGTCATTCTGTGTAGAAACACACTCATTATTGGGCATAACATAGGCAAGAAGAGACTACAGCTATTCCTCTTATTCATTGCCCATATGGACTCTCCATCCAGCATTGTTTTACTGTTGCCCTTTTCCTCAAAAGTAATTGATCCATCTCTGTCTCCAAAAGATGTAATGGAATTGGTGTATATGGAAGAGGCGTTTACCCACTTCTTTTCATGCTTGGAATTCCAAGGAGTTGTCTTCTAGACACAAGCAATGAACCAAATTTTAGAAGATCCTAAAGTCATCATGCCTTGTCAATCAGAAGTACATTTTCCCTGAATATAAGCACTAAAATATTTCTTCTGGCTTCCAGCACTTGAGAAAATAAGCTGCAAATTGGTATTAGGGAATTTGGATACTAAAGCATGTATTAAAATATCAAGGCAATACCAGAAGATCAGTTATTAGAGTGAAACAAATTATTTTTTTCTAAAGAAAAGTCCTTCACATGTAGTTGTTGTATGACTCTCACATTTACTTCACACCTTCTGCTACTCAGTGGTTCTTCAAAACTCCTGCTGGTCAGTGGCTCTCCTACTTTTACCTTTGTCATCATTACCTTTATCACATACTTCTTTTTTTTCCCCTTCCATAACTTGTTATTCTCACCCATAATCTTTTTTCAATCAGTGTTTGTCCACAGATCAAGTTACTAAAGAGCAGTATTTGAGGGTTAAGTAAATAGTAACAAGGCCCACTTCTATGATAAAGTTACCCAGGTTACCAGATACGTAATTATTCATGTTTATTTTGAAGTGTTACCCACTGTAAGGGCCCTTTCTGAGGAAAGACACAAAATACCCAGTGTGCTGCAGTACTTTCATGTTGGCTCCATCATGTATCTTTAATCATCAAAAACAGAGAAGATTTATAAAGCTGCTTATTTTAGTTCCTGCACTAGCAAAAATTCTCCTTCATCCACTTTGTGTTCCTCTGTAACCCTCTTAAAGCAGTATACAGTTGTCATTGGAATTTTCAGGCTTGCAAAAATGACTTCTGAACCAGGCCTTTCCTTTCTAAATTGTGCCCCCTTGTGAAGAAATATGATGGGTCAGTAGGAAGGGCTGCTGCAACATGAGAGCAGAGCAGTGTGTGACAGCCTCAGCAGTGTGCTTGGGAACTGATTCAAGAGGACTGTAATTAGAAATAATCCTATTCTGTTTATATAATTTGTCTCATAGTTTTTTTCTATTAATCTGTATATTTTCTGCAGTAATCTAATTGTATTAGTAGCTTAGAAGTGAGAAATCTAATGTGAGAAGAATTATTTTACTTTTACTTACAGTGAGTTTACATCATGCCAGTGACCCTTTTTTTCTGTATTTATAAATACATTTTAGAAATTACTTAATGGCTGTCATTACAAATAAATTTTTTCTATAAATTCATACAATACCGAGAGTCTAAGGCGGTGCTTTCAGATAAATTTAGCATTGCATCATTTCATTTGCAGTAATGTAAACAGAAACTCCAGTAGGTCTGCAAAGTTAAACACCAAATGTATGAGATTTTATTATCTGTGTGTCTGTGATCACATTGTGATGCTTATGGAGTTTTTACAAGGAACAAATTTCCACGGGCTGTTGGGAAGTAGACTTGCAGGAGCTGCAGAGGTGAGGCAGCACCATGTGAAATGCAGCGGCGGGATTAAGATTTGGCACCACACTTCTTTTCTCTGCAGCCTCTTAGGCAGTCTCTGAGACGGGAACAGACTGTCATCTTGTGTTGATGAAAGCCAACCTGCAGTTTCTGCTTGTGTTGGCTTGTTTCAATCTCTATACAGTTTTGTCTTTTTTCCTGCCAGTTGATAAGATATGGATATGGTGAAACACAAGGGGAAAAGGTATGGCTTATGTAATATAAAATGTTAAAAAGTTTTTCTCACTGCAGGGATAATAGGAGAGCTTTCCTTTGTCAGAAAGAAAAATGTAATGCGGGAGAAAAATATATTTTTGCTTTATTAAGCAAGGTATTTCTTTCTGGAACAACTTTCTTTTCAGTCAATACTTACCCTGTAGATATAAACAATTAGTAATTTTGAAAAGACTGTCTTGTTTCCTTTTTATTTAAAATAGGCATACTGCATGTGAATGTTTGCTAGCTTATTATATTTGATTGTAAAGCCACTTACAGAATTTTAGCACATGAAGTTATAAAAGTCTAATTTTTGCTTTGTATTGGGTTCTAACACTATAACTAATGTAATTACTAATTGCAGACTTTTATTTTTCTTACTTTATTGTTTTGATAAAATACTTAGATGCAGTTAATGAAGTTGACATTAAATCCACCCAAAGATTTTTTGACTCTTACTGTGACTTGCTGAAGAAATATTGCATGTACAGCAAGGATTTATAGGGAACACTTGATATTTTTTAGAAAATTTATTGAAGTCATAAACTAAATATGTAAGACTTGTTTTTTTGAATATGCAATAGAATATAAATGAAAAAAAGTTCTGTAGTTATCGCTTCACCCAGTGTAATCAATCCAAAGCTGTTCAGTAGAAATGCAGTCAGGATGACATTTGATTATTATGTATATTTTTATAAATGCTAAAAATACTGTTTTGTCTTATTTTCCCATCATGTCCATGTGAAGCTAAAATTACACTACCCGCTAGTGATGATGGAGAATTGTTTCCTTTTCTCAAACATATGTTGTACTTTTAAATAGTTTGAAAACTTGGAAATTGTCTAATGTTTAAATGTTTACTGGACTAGTCTTCCAGTAAAGCAATATTTTTCAGGAATTTAAACTGAAAGTGCTTTTGACTTGTCACAAGCAATTTACTGTGTAGGTTGGTTAACGAGGGATCCAAGTATCTACTTGTAAAAAATAACACGATAATGTTCTCTTTTGTACATAAGCTCTGATGATTAGGAAGAATAAGTTGATGCTTACACTTAACGAACACAAACTCTGTATCTCTGTGACAACTTGTCTTACTTTCACTTAAATAGCCTGAGTTTTACCTTTCTAATACCTTTGTAGTTTGGTTAGCTTTATTATGTTCAGAGCAAATGACCTGGGAACATTATGACAAAGCTTTGAGGTTTTCAGTAAAGGGTCCAAATATCAATTTTTTTTCTTTGTGCTGCTACAAAATCATAACACAGAGGGGAACTAAAGGTTGATACATTACAAATAATGGTAAGTCATATATACTGTGATAATGTCTGGCAGCATGAGGTTGTGGGACTTACTCTCCAAGAGGCAGAATAAATGTACAGGAAGATAAAAGTTCCTGTTTTAAAGTGTAGACACAGTGATAAAAAAATTAGAGTTGTGGGTTATACAGATATGACATTTTACTAAATGACCATATTGCTAAGTAGCATGTGAATATGGACTTTGCTGATACATTAGTAAGTCCAGGGCATTAATGCCCTGTGAATGAATAAAATACACAGCCAGTCAGAAGATTTTAAAAAAATAATGACAGACAAAATGTTGAATTACAGTCACACATTTGTGAAGCACATATTGAGGGTGCAGTTAGCAAAATCATTCTTAGTATATGGAATTTTATTTGTTGTCATCTTTATTCATTCTGACCTCCCTATTAATTTAGAGAGGGGTCATGACTCTCAGCCAGTGTCTTTTTCGTATCAATTATTTTAATAAAACCAAACTAGTGCCCAAGCTTTATATCTTACATTTTCATAAGTAGCTAGACCTCCATCATTGCTTCATTTTGTTTTCATGTGGTCTTTCCATCTTCATAAGCAGATTTCACTGTAGAAGTATGTGTTAGTACAGTTTGTAGAGTAACTTATAGAATATAATGACTCAGTTTTAAAATAGGTTTTAGAAGTACATGTCTCAGATGGAAATTACTTTTTTTCACCACAGGGTTGCCCTTTTCAGTGCCAGTATTACAATAGGTTTATATATTTAATGTAGATTTGGCATTTGATGAGATTTCTGTTATAAAAAGCATATGTAAACTTCAGCCTCAACAAAACAGATTGTCCTTGATGTGACTGAGAAAATAGGGGCCTGGAAACTATCTCTGTTTGTTTATTCTGTACTACAGTAAAGACCCATTAGATCTATATAATCTTTATATAGTACTGTTTTTCTGGGTTTTCTTGTCTGTGATGTTGCCTCAAGTTTTTATCATAGTGCTGTTTGAACATGTCTTCCTGCTTACTCTCAGAATGATGATGCTGTGACAAAACTGCCCTCTAAAGATCTTAAGAATGTACTTGTTAAATTCAAAGTATTTGGGACTTGAATAAAATGTTAAGCTACTGCTGTAGTTTCATGGAAACATACAATGCTTTTAACACTTTTTTATCTTTCTATGATAATTATTTAAAACAAGAACAAACAACCATTTTTGCTTAATATGTAACTGAAACATCCATTACAAATTTTCCTCTCTCGAGTACGGGAATAGTTTGTTATGTACATGAAAACTTGCTGCAGTAAATTCAAAACAAATCTGTGCTCAGCTCTCCCAAAGCTGTTGAAGAGCACTATGTCTCACTAAGGTGAAGTTTTGAAGTTTAAAGAATCCTAAATTTGGCACATGTACTTACAGATAAATAAGTCAAAGTGCTTTCAGAACTGGTGGGATAGTATGAAATAGAAGCTAGGTTTTATCCTTCATTTTGTGAGGCTAAGCATACACACAGGTCACTTATGCATGTAATTCAGTGTAATATAATTGCAATTTATAAAAATGATTACACTGAGCAGAGTGGCTATGAATTTTGGTAAGGAAGCTGTTGTATATTCAAAGTTCAGTTGAAGCTAATGCTAAAGCAAAATAAATCTCATGGATGACTAAACTCTAGTCCCCGGGTCTGTAACAATCTCCAGAGAATAAGGAAAGTTAATTTAAAATATTTTTGTCCATCTGGTCTTAAGCCAGATGCCTTAAATTATGAAAATCAAGCCGCCAGTGACATTCCACTCCAGTGGGAAGAGAAAGGAGAACATATACTCTGGTCCTGCAGAAACTTCATCAACAATTAAAAAGTGTAATTTAAATACTGAACTAATGTGCTCTTATTCCTTCTCCCTTGTTCAGTCACTCTACTTTTTCACTCATACTCATTCTCTTAAAACAAGCATATTTA
Source organism: Hylia prasina (assembly GCA_013397195.1). Lineage (NCBI taxonomy): Eukaryota > Metazoa > Chordata > Aves > Passeriformes > Sylviidae > Hylia > Hylia prasina. Next base: position 459,945 of record VYXD01010366.1, read on the forward strand.
CCTTAAAAACATGTTTTAAATGTGATGAAGGAATTAGAACTTTTGAAAATTGCAAAACATTAGATTATCTATTTTGTGATTTTCAGTCAGGTTAAACTGAACTGGAAATATAATTCATTAATCACTGCCCCATGTTTAGATCTTGGACTTGGCTTTCAAAGCTCCATTTGGAAGCAGCATCAATTTTAAAACTTAATCATAATGTTACCCTCCTTTCATCATTTTAGCAGATTCAGATGATAATCAAAAACACTTTCAGTGACAGTTACTTCTGTAGATTCAGTTTCATCCCAATATACAGTTGTCTTAATGTAAGTATGGCTATTAGTGTATATTAGGTTTCTATCATCAAAGTTGTGTCATAAAATAAGAGTATGATGTGGAAATTGAATGTACGGTGTTCTGCAGGACAGTTATTTAGAGGCAGCAGCTGAACACCCCAGCTGGAAACAAGGAAAACAATGTCTTCACATGTTTAGCTTTTCTGCACTTACAGATGCAGCAGTCTTCCTTAGCAGCAAATGACCAGGGAAGATGAATAGTGTTGAGGGTACCATGTTCTTGATCCAAGAAGCCAACATAAGTAAAATCGCTTCATTGTACCATGATGGATTATTGTGGTTGCCTAGTTTTAGCTGAATTTTTTTTTCTAAAAGTTTACAAGATAACTCTTTTTTATTCTTATCTTTTTGTAGCGTTGCTATTAAATATTCATTGTGAACAGTGATGAATGAAGACTCATTTTTTATCAGTAAATTATGATTAAGCATGTAATTTAAAGCTAAGTTCAAGTATCAATATTCTGTTGTGACTTTGGGTAAGGAATTGTGCCTTTTCTATTTCTGGGTAATTTTTTTAAAAAACCCTTCAAGTGGAAAATGCCTCTTTATAGAACAAAGTTATTTTGTTTCATGAAATCATGTTCTGTATCCTGACCTAAAAGTCTATCAAACAATTCAGTCATGAAAACTCTGAGAATTTCCTGGCCCCTAAGTACTATCCAAAATAATCTTATAATTATTCATGTGACCCTAAGAACCCAACAGCTGAAGTACAAGCAAACAAATAGGCATGGATTCAGTGTCTATAAAATTAGAAAATGAGAACTAGATTTCCTGTGCTAAGGAAAACTTGCTCTTTTATTAGCTGTATGGCATGGGTGGGATGCATAAATTCTACAGCTGTAGTAATCTGCCTACCAGTTTTTTACTGTAATATCAGTTAAAATTGGTTATAAAAGAAAATATTATGGGATACAGCAAGATTCTGTTGCCCTTTGCATTTATTTAATCCTTGGGTTTCTGACTACAGATCTGAACTACAGACTGTTTCTGAAAGATTTGACAAGATCCACCTTTCATTGTAAGTTCAGAATGTAAAGTACAATAGAATCCCATTATGAGCCTTTTTTCATACAAATAAAAATAGTGATTGTATAATGACAAAGACAGTTTTATTACATGTACTTTGTGTCTGAGCTTTGGCACATTTACTCTGAGCTTGAGACCATCTTAAGCAATTCTGACCAGTTTCTCTGCTCACAGGGATGCAGCATCACACAGTGTAAAAACAGAATTAGCCAGTTCTGTGACCTTTAACCCTTTCCACTGGCTATCTTATGAATTTTAATATGAGAGACATGGGAATGGAACAGACTGTGTGCTTTCTGCATCAGTTATGTAAGGATACATATTAACATAATATTTTTAAAAAACATGTAAGGCCAAAGTTTGTTCTAAGCAGCTATAGTGAACTTTGACATATAGATGAGACTGTAGAAAGAGGATGAGAAACCAAACATGTAAGGGGGGGTGAGACATGGTCTTCAGCAGCCATAATTTTTGGGATTTTCTGTCTGGTTCAAAGATTATCATGTTAACAGATCTCTTAAGTGTTTTTTTTTTCTGAATTGTATGTTACCCTAAACCTTATTGCCAGTTTATAGTTCAGGAATATGCAACTAAGCTCATCTTTGAAAGTTGTTTAAATAGTTGGTTTGCATGAGTGGCAATGCAGCTATTTTTAAATGTGTGAGTTCTGTGAAAGCCTTTCTTCAAATGGGAAGAATACAGTTGATACTAAGGTACAAACCCTTACAGATTTCTGCCTGTATCTGATGTGTGTCTGCGGTTTTTGTTTGTTTGTTGGAGAAAATCTAGACTTGCTATTGCTCCACATACAGAATAATACGGGAAAAAAAGACATGGGACAGGGGCTGTTGGATTCCTCTGCTTTGAGTGCTCAGTATTCACCTGTTTTGAATGATACTGTCACACGACAGTATTTAAAAAATAAAAAATATGAACATGATGCCTGTTTGAAACCTTCAGTGAACTAATTGAATTAATTTTTTTCTACCTTTGAAGAAAGCAAGCTTTCAAGGATATATTAAATAGAGTTTTCAGTGGATTTTGTTAGAATTACTTACCATTTCTTACTTGCCTTTGGAAATTCAGCAATCCGTTGTAATAGTAGCATCCCATTACAGTTTGATGTACCAAAGACCTTTCTCCTACAATGAAAGGAGGAATTTAAAATGAAAATGTTCATCTCTCTTGAATTGAAATTATTTAGTCATGATACATCTAATATTCTAACATCTAAATGGTTTGAGTGAATTATTTCAGTCTTTCTGACAGTTTTAATCCTAATTAGCCTATTTTAGATAATGTACTTAGTTACATTAAAACTTCTGAATCAAATACTGAATCAAAAATTCAACCTGCTAGTCATCTTCTTGTTTTAAATAGCTTTTATAACACACCTCTGAAGTTTTATATAAATGCTTTTTTTCATCAGTAAGTTGTATCAAAAGTCATTACTGAGATGTATTTTTGAAAAGTGGTTATGTGTGTGGTGCATATACTTTTATGTTAAAAACATAGGTAATTTTGAAAGGTGATAACCCAAGAAATTCCAATCCACATGGACGAGGTTTTTAAAGACATGACCTACTTCAGACTAGTAAAACTAGCAGCTTTTCAGTAAAAAGCTAAGGTGTGCATTAGTTAGGTGGAGATTACACAGATGTTTATTAAAATTAGTACATTAATTTATTTAGTATTAAGACAGCATATTGCTTGTAAATGATATTGTTGGTGAAAGTTTGAAGGAGATAAATAAACTCAGGAAATAAAAGGAATACTGGCTGCATGTCAGAATGGACAAGGGTAGAACAGTAAACAGCTAAAAGTTACAATTTGCAAAGTAGTAGAGAAGGATAAAAAAATATTTAAAACTAAGAAGTTAGCAAGTGAACTTAGTAATATCATAATTAATAACTATATATTTTTTCACTTACATGTTTGTACCAACAGGGGTATAAATAACTGACCCAGCTGAAAGTGATATTTTCAGCCTTTTCTGGCTAAGATTACAGGGGTTTCTCTCACTGGCAAGGGCATTGTCTCACACTGCTGAAAACTGATGTGAAGAACTCCTATGTTGTGTTCGGTGTCATCCTTTCATTTTCTCTGTAATCAACTTGAAATGTCAAGTGTTTATGAAAAAACTTCCAAATGACAGTTAATTAATGCCTTTTATCAGCCTCTGTTTTATCTCTTAAGTTGATTCTTCTTAGTAGTTATTTGAATCTAAAGTATAATGCCTGCCATGAAAAGCAGGACTTTGTCAGGGTGGAGATACTGTTTTAAATCTGTATCCCAATTAGGTCACATTGCTTTTTCTGTCGTCTAAATCTGTGAAGTCCATCTTTCCTTTGGAAAGGGCTATTTAATACTGTTACCTTACAGAAATGGAAAATAAGTAAGTAATAGCAACCAAGTTTTATCAAAAGTAAAAATGATGACTTGTTGGAAGTTTGGACCTGCTGTTACAGTTTCTGGTCATAAATCCAAATGTCAGATTAATTTTTTTTACAACTGCATCATCATTTCCTGATGATAACGAATTAAAAAAAAAAAAATCACCACTAAAGAAACTTGTCAAATACCAGAACTGAATAGGGATGGCTAATAATATTTCTGAAGAATGTTGAACTGTATTTAAGGATTGCCTGTGCAAGACAGTTTGATCCTCATTAAATTCTGTTTCTGTTCTTGAAATTATCTCATCCTTAACAGGATGCAATTCATAAGAAATATTGGCTGGTGAGGTAATGCACATTCTGTAATTGCAGTCAAAGCTATGGAAAGTTCATAGAACATTGCTTAATGAATATTAGTGTTTGGGCACATCTGTGCTTGATCGCTGTTTTGGCAGTGTTCCAGCTGCCATTGAGACTGATTTTCATGTTCCCAGGGTCAAGTCATGTGTTTTCTGTGTGTCCTCTGCTGCTCTGTGCCACGTTGCCCAGTTACAACTTACTGTGTAGAACTGAAAACTCAACAAAACTTGTTGCTGAGTAAGTGAGCAATGTTGCTCTGTAGCACAGTACTATTGTCTTGGGCTCTGTCCTGACATTCTGTCTACATCTTCCTCATCCTTGAAGAGAGCACAAGAATTGGAAACGTTTTTGAGAGCAGACATTGCAAAAAGGGTAGAGGCAAGACAGCTGCTGGAAGGGTATCCACAGTGGATAGGTCACCACAGTTTCTTCTAAATTGCTACAACCTGAAGATCATTTGCAGAAAAGGAAAATATCTGGGTCTCCCACAGTGACTGTATCACTGGACTTTAGAAAAGCTATTGTGAGTGTGCTGGAACAAGCATTGACTCCTAGGATGAAGAGATGCCTGAAGACCTTTATTTCTTTTCTGTGATGTATTCTTTCCTTCAGATGCGTAAGGGAACTGGACAGGCTCCAATGCATGCACCTCCTCTGGCATTTGTACATGCCCTACCCCAGGGAGGGCAACTTCTGTTAGAATTGGGAGATTTATTACTACTGTAAGGAGAAAGTGATACTATATGCTAGGCTGTATCTTGGCATCATGTCCACTCCTCCCACCCCTCTCACCAGCTCCTGGGCAGTGAGGGCATATGGTGTTTGCTTTTACTCACTGCTGCAGTTGCAAATGATGCTGGGTGCTGCTGCAGCAAACAAACCTTGCTGGTTTTGCATTCTCAAAGCAGTTCTTGTTTTTCTTCTTTATAGTGTCCCAGACAGAAGATGAACAGTACCTGCGAGCAGCACCACCCTGCACATGCCTTACAGCAAATAGCACATTTGTCAAGTACTAGGTGAAATTGTAGTGATACTGTTTACTGTGTGTATGCTTTTTGAGGAATGCTTTCTCCCTGCCTCTGTCCCCCACTCCCCAAGACAACATAGCATTCTTCATATGTTATGAAGTACACTTTGGATTATACCATGGCACCGTATCCTCTTATTTTCTAGGCAGTTTTTTAAAGCACAGAACAGTGTTTCAGCAGTCTAGAGATATTTTAAGGAACTTTTCCATTACAAAAGCTAGCATCTCAGCAGGCAAGTTATTACATTTAAGCACCATGTGAAAATACATAGAGAGCAAAATATGAGCAAGTTAAGATATAAAGAACACTGTTAGTCCCTGCCATTCTTTCTGTTTTTGCAGAATTGCATATATTTCACTGTGAATATATGTTCATGGCTCCTGCTTTCTTGCTGATTAGTTGTCAAAACAGCCTTTTACTGCTCTTTCTTGAGCACAAATGCAACCTGTGCCAAATAGCTGTGTTTAAGCAAAATCTTCAGGTGGTGGTGGTAGTTCTTCTGTTGGTAAGGCTGCAGGCAGGTCAGGTGGCAAGTGCCATTGCTGAATCTGCTGTCAGTTCTGCTTGGCAGGGCAGTTGTTGGCTTGCAAAGCCACTGTAGGGTGATGTTCAAATACATGCCCAAAAACTGTTGAGTATGAAGAAGGGCATCATAATATGTGACCTTTTATTTGATTGTATTTTATTTTATTTTAATCTAGGATGGCTATACATATTTTTAGAATGTTGCCTGTTAGCCAGAAATGTTGGATCATGAGATGCTGGGAGAGGATCTGTGGGAATCTATGAGTTTGATGCCAGCTTGCAAAACTGCCAGATAGTTGTTTTCATGTTTGCCAGAGGGAGAAACTGCAATAGAGTGTCATGACAAACAACAGATCAGAGAAGCTTGGGAGAGGTAGTTGTGCTGGTTCCAGGTAGGGTAGAGCTTTCTTCTTAGTAGCTGTTAGAGCGCTGTTTTGGATTTGGAATGAGAATAAAGTTTCATCTCCTTCTGGGCTGGACAGTTATCGTGTCTCACAAATTTCAGTGGTGCTACAATTTAGAAAAGCTTACAGTTGAGTCGTTGTATTCATCCATGTCATCTGGAATAATGAGTTGTGAATGGAATTTAATTGACCACAGGTTTTATCATAAGCCTTGCCCTACTTTTTCTTGTAAAATACCAAAACTCAGTAACACACATAGCCAAAAATTTCATCAGCTGTCCTGGTGTGTGCTTAGTTGGTTGCAGGCTGCTGAGTACCACCAAGAAGATAATGTTCTAACAGTCAAAATTTCTGTCTTTTATACTCCAAATATTGGAAAATACTTACCAAAATATCCAATTTCTTGAAAGTATTTCTGAAGACCTCACCTATTCGATTGCTGAAATGAACAAGACTTGGCAGTGAAGAGAGCTAAGAAATAGTCCTGACAGAGCAGAACTTTCAGCTGCTCACAGGATCCTCTTGGTCAAACACAGTAAAATCCCTTGGCTTTGAACAAGCTGCACAACTGTTTGAGATGTGGGCTCTGGCATATCCTCTTGAGAATGTCACGTACACCGTAGGAAGAAAGACAATCATATACACTATTCTACGGATAGCAAAAAATGCATTCAGTGTTTAACGTATTTCAGTTCTTATAATTGATACGTAATCAGAAATTTTTACAAAGCATTCATATTTTAGAAAGACCTTGATTTAAAGGTTTGTACTTTAGCAATGATCTTGAAATGTCATGAACTAATCAGTGGGGCTATGGTCATAACCTGAATGAGATAAAGCTGAGAAAATCCAGTGTGCTTGAGAAAATTAACTATCAGCATTACCTATTTTTACATTTCTACTAATATATGCTTCAAAGTGTTATGCTGGAGTACCATTCTGGAAGACATAAAACTGAAATATTGACCAATTGTGCATTAATGCTTCATTCACCCAAGTTCACCTTGCATTTTAGTTTCTTTCTACCAAAGGTGGTTTTTTTTTTCATAGCAGACTGTGCTTGTATTCCATGCTATAGATATCCAAATTAAATAATAGAATAAATACATGTTAAAGCACTTGGAATGGTCCTTTTTCATGACTTCCAAGAGAGATCACTATTAGCTTCATTTGATCAATATTAGTAACAGTCTTCTTCTGAATCTGCGGGGCCAAAATGAGAAATCACCATCAGAATTTCCTCATTTTAATGTAATTTTTCCTGGAACAGAACAAATTTGAAAAGAGCAGCATTTCCTGTGTTGTTAATTGTGTTTAGGCTTGTATGTTCTGTAAAACCTTTGCGTGTTCAAAGGAGGTATTTAAATGACCTTCAACACATACTGTCCTGAGAGCTATTACTTGTTAATATACCATTATAGCTTGCAGGCATTTAAAAATGTTTTAAAAGCATGCAACAAATGAAGACAGGCTGCTGGCAGCATCCCTCCATCATAGAAATGCTCTGTAGGTGAACAGCCAGGAAATCAGACTGAAATGTGTTGTACCAACTGAACACATGCACACACCTCCTACATTTCAGTATTTCATCTTGATCATTCAGGATATTGTGATAGATGTGTATAGAGAACATTTGGACAGGTGCAGTGAAGTATTAAAAACTCATTACACTGAATTTTCTCATATTTTTACATATTTTACTAGCAATAAGCATAATTTTTCATGACTATTCTTTACAATGAAATTTTTGGGTACACATATTCTTCGTTATTTTAATAAAGTTAGAGAAATTAAACCTACTGCCTAATAATGGGACATTTTCTGTTCATAATTCCAGTTTCTGGGTTTCAAAAGTACATCAGCTGCTAGATGTTTGACAATATGATAACATGCCTCCAAGTTCTAAGCTAAATACCTGAGGCAGAAAAAATATGGAAAGAGAAACAAAAAAAGACTACAGTAAGAGATACATGTAAGTTTAAGTAGGAAACCACAATTTTTCTTTATGAACTGGTATTTCCAGTACAGCAGCACCCATAAGCTCCAGTTTCATTTGGGGGGAATATTTGTCAGAAACTGGGCAATAAAATGGCTGCAGTGTTTAGGTTTCAACCATTTCTACACAGTAAAGCTATAATAATGTTGTGGAGAAAAAGACATATTATAATTTGCAATTGCATGGTGATTAAACAGAAAAAGAAGATTGCAAGAGGAAAAGAAGGAATAGTTTCAAGGCTAGCATAAGTTGCTTGTTCTTACAGTTATTTTTAAAGATATTTTTAATATCTTGGCAAAATATGTCTCGTCAGTGTATGAAAGTTTTATTGCCTTAAGGTTATCAATAAGTTAACTTGCAGATACCATTTTAAGTTACTTAGAAGCAAAACTGAGGGACTTTTAAAAGTAAAGTTTTGATGATTTATTGCATACATTATTAAGAGCTGAAAAATCTATTTTGTTTCCCTGCATTTTCCAAATATGGACTTGGTTGTAAAGTTACAAGGATGGAATTCTGTTGGAATTTAATCTTTATTTTATTTTCTTTTTTGAGTTGGAGGACAATTTTCTCTTGTAGAAATCAGAAATATTGTATGTTGCAAGTAATTTTTATTTTCCTTTTACTTACCATTAAAATCTCCTTTAAAAGAGAAGAAAGTAAAAATGTATTGAAGCCATAGTACACTTTTATTGGAATACTGGTGTATTAGTATGTGGAGTTTCCTGTTTCATCTTATTCCTTATTTTAAAAGTGTTGTGTGTTCATTACAGAGTGTTTAATATTGCAACACGTTTAGAGTCAGATACTGTCCTGAGTTTCTTGTGAGTTAGTGCTTTATATGCAGTAAGTGAGACACAGCAACATCAGACTGCAGATGACTTTGGAATCTTTGCTATGTAAGGCAAAAGTGAGGTTCTGTTTTTTGATGGGTAGCTTTCAGTTTAGTGCTGAATTTTACTCTTTTTGGTTCACATTCATTTTTAATTACATTAGTCATTCTTTGGTAGTGGTATGGATCAATAGGATCTGGATTTTGCCAGGATGAACTCTAAACCCTGGCTTGGAATAAACTTCTTTGTCTCCCAGGCAAAATTAAGTTTCCCCAATTGTCTGGTGCAATCTCTCTGAAAGGTGGTTCCCCCTATTAGTTACCTGAGGGATTTGTTGCTATTCTGATTGTTTCAGTTCTTTTCAGGGGCTGGTAAGTATACACATTGTAAGAATGTAGTTTTTTGTAACCTCATGTGTGTGCCGCAGAGGTACCACGCTCAGAACTTTAACACATCAAAACAAACAGAATTTGAAAATGCTATGTGATGTGCAAAGTCTTTGGAGACAGCTAGTGCCCCGAAGTCTACTTTACACAGAAGAGATTAACACCATTATTCTATGTGTAATCTCTCCAGCAAAACACTGTCGCCTATTTCTGTCAACAAATGGTTTCTTTGCTTTGGCAGCTGAAAGAAATTTTAGTTGTGTAGGCAACAGAACATGCCTTTATAAGTTGCAGAACCCAATTTTAAAAATATTTTGGATGGTAACTGCAGTTTTGAGAAGTTAAATTATATTCATTAACTAAATATTTTTTTAACAAGCTAGAAAGACTAATTATGTCTGCTGTGTGTGACACACTTGTAGTCCAAAGGTTTACTATATCACAGTACACCTTTTGAAAAGGTACTTGTAGACAGTCAGCTAAATAAAAGGTCTGCACACCCATCCAGGTAAGGCATGCTTTAAGAGCACATTTTCTTTCTGAATTAGGGATGTGTCTGTACTGACAGTCTAAAAGTCCATAAAACTGCCACATAGCAAAAAAAGAAGATAAAGATGCAGGTGTAATATTTTCAGAAACCTCAGACCAGACAAATTTTGGAAAATCTGCAGGGAGAGGGGAAAAATGATAGATGCCACATTACTTCATACTGTAGTATAATGCATGAGTAGTGTAATGCATCATAGAAACTATCTTTTAATGGAATTGAGTTATATATAACCATAGTCAACATGTGAAAGTTTCTTTTTTATGTTAATGAATATGTCAGTGTTCTTTTTCAGATCATTGAATTACATTACTAGTTAATGAATTATTACATTTTTAATACAAAATTTTACCGTTTCCCCCCAAACATGGTTACAGAAATTAAAGCTAAGAGAACAAATATCTACTTAATATATTGGATTGTGTTTCATTTTCTGCAGTTTGTTTAAACAGATGAAAGAACCACATCATTGTTCACCTCTTTTGTTAGTAGAGGGTCATGGAGCAGGGAGTTGGATCCCTCCTCACTTAGATGGCAGGGTAAATGCCAGTCTCAGGGCAGAAGGGGAGAGGTGTGAGATCCCTGTACCGGAGCCTCTTCCCTCCCTGGATCTGTGGCTGGGCACGTGTGTGTCCTGTGGGCAGGGTGCCGGTGCCTCTGACATGTGGCGTGCACAGGCTGTGCAAACAGTTCCTTGTCGTTTGACTGAGCACACGTGTGCTTGCTTTGTAGGACTGGCTGCAGTTTCTGCCATGTTGATGGATAGCTGTATTTTGTTTGTATGTGGGAAAGGATGGCAACAAGACACAAGGCGTTAATTGAAAAAACTGTCATGAAGCCATCAGCTTGTTTCTCCTGCACATCTAAGACTGGTGGGGAACAACCTCATGAAAATTGTCTCAGCACCTGTCCTGGTGACATTTATACTGACCTTTCCCTGTGTTAATTTTTAGTTTACACTTTGTAATTAAGAAGCACAGATCATTGAAACAAATTATTAATGTTAATCAGTAAGTCAGCATACAAGAATGCAAAGCATCAAGTCTCCCCTTGTATACTAAATGAAGAGATTTCTTCCAGATTCTTGCTTTGATCATTAGACTCTTTTAAATAAGCAAACATTACTTAGTTGCTAAGCCACAGACTGAAGTTCATTAGTGTGTTATCACAAATATTGGAAAAAGAGTACTAAACCAATATAAGATAGAGGACCTGTGCGTAGGCTGGAAGTAATGCAATAAATGCGACACAGGAACATTTTGAAAGGGGGTTCAGAGTGATTAAAACCATTTCTGTTTGCAAAACCCCACCCACTCAGTAAGAAAAAGTGCCAACCCTGAGTTGATCTGTTTTTTCTGCTACTGATACCTCTAAGATTTTCTGGAAGGACAAGAGATCTAATAGTATTATAAACAATTTTGAGTATATTCTGTATTTTAAATATTGATGAGGTATATTAATGTGGGTATTTTTAGTCTAATTGTTCTCTTTAGCATGCTTTAAACATAGATTGAAAGCCAGAATGACTTCTTATTTAAATATCCTGTTTGGGAGCATAACCCCAAATCCTAACAAACCAGTTTTGGATAAGTAGATATTACAGGTCATTGAACTTCACAAGAAGTCGTGGTCATTTGGAATTGTTTTATATTCAGTGAGTTATCCTAAGCAGATGAACTAACAGTCCATGCTTTTGCATTCTCCACAGATCTTCAGTTCAGTGAGAGAAGAAGAGGAAGGAACAGAAGATATTTTTGAATATATTCCTCATTTTCTGAGAAAGCTCCCAACATCTGTTACAGACTGTATATATAAAGGAGATGGTTTTTGTATAAAACCATGTGTAACAGGTGCTTACTGTCAATATCGTGCCACTTTACAGAGGACTGCACTCTCTAACTATATAACTGGTGCTTTACTAGAAGCAACTACATCATTAGGAGCAAGAAGTGGTCTTTTAAATATCTTCGGAGGATCAACTGGAAGAACAATGCTTAAAGGTAATGAAGGTTTGTTTTTTTTTAATCTCTGTCCACTTAAAGTATAGGATGAGTTGCAAAATTATTAACACTATATGGTATTCAGTATTTTACGTACTCATCAATGAAGTTAACAGATAAGAAAGGTTTTACATTTTCAAATAGGAATTTTCCTTTGCAGGCATTATGTGTCACAATGAATAGCTATCTTAGTTTAATAAAGTAAAAATGCAGCTAAACTGAAAAGAATCCTATTACAAAACAAACACCATTTCATGTGGGTTTTTTGTTGGAATCTTTTCTGTCTGCTTCCAAATTGAATGTCTAAACTGTTGTTTTTAGGGTGTTCCTGTGTGTAGTATTTCTCATGTACCCAGAGCTCCTGCTCATGGGCTGACTTTGTTCAGAACTAGAGAAAGGATTGTGTGCTCTACTTGGTTATTATTGGTGTCATTATACAAGTAGCTGTTAGCATAGCACTGTGTTGTGAAGATTTATTGTTGGTCTTCTCCTGGGTCCATCATCTTTGTAGTATTGGATCATTTCAAATAACATTGGTATTGTCTGTACGGAAAATGCCTGTTGGAAAATGGATATTGCATACTAAACTTCCATGCTGGTCATCTTCATGTGTAATAATATCCTGAATGTGATTTAGTTTAGTCAGTTGTGGAAGTTAAACAAAGCCTTCTTTGTACAAATTCTGTGCTTTAAAAGATGGTTTTGAACAGAACAGTACTTAGATTATCAATTAATTTTTAATTAATGCCTAGGATATTTCATAAGTTACTCAAGCATTGGGAGATTTATCGTTGTCTGATAAACCATAACAAAAGGATGTAGTATCTCAGTCATATACTATGGTAGAAGTGATGCATGTGGATATTATGGCTTGCCCAAAATTTTACAGGAATATGACAAAATTCGTGCAAAATCAGTGCAGTTCCTTAACTAACACAGATACTGACTTCATTTTTAACAAATAATGGTATACTTCACACTCATATATGGTTGTCTTATTTTTATCCCACAAAGTGGCCCTTTCTTGTTTTAATTAATTTCTCTAGATGAATCAAAGGGCAGAGAGAGGCACGAAAATATTCTAAGAATTACAGATGGAAAACTTATAACATATGAATGAATTTCAGTAGTACCTTGAGCAACGTTACTAAGCTTCATGTACCATCATTGTCTGTGAGAGACAGCTATGTACAGTATAGTGTCCAATTTTAGTAGGGTTTTCTGATTTATTTTGCTTGGTTTTTATTTGTTCTGGGGAGATAAGTGCTTTAGAAAAATAAAACAGGGACATTCCTATGACAGCTCAGAAAGCAAGGTTAGAAGAACTGAGCCATGTGCTTCAGAACTGAGTTCTGAAACTGAAGCAGCAGCAATAGTTAGCTCAGGCTCAAACTGCTGATACAGCTACATCTTTTTATGGAGCCTGAGCTAGTGAGTGCACATGTGTACTCTGTGTACTCCATGTACCAGCACACTTTGCACTAGTTTGGGGGTATCTATGGTGACAGTATTATGCGGTGCATGTTGTTGGATTCTAAGCCAAAGGATATAAGACATTAAAAAAACCCCCAAGATTTCGAACTCATTTTGCAATTCCACTGATAGCCTGTGTGGATAATAGAGATCAGTTTTACTGTAGTGGTCTAGGCATGATTTACTGTGCTGGTCTCTGGTGAGGAAGAGGTGTCCTGCAGCTTTAGGATATTGAAATTTTATGGATGTGGAAGTTTCCTGTTCATTTATATTGTGATGATGTATCTTATCTCAGAAATGGTAAGACTCTTCTCTAAAAACTTTCATATGGAGTGTTACCTGTTTATGTGACCAAGTCATTTGCATTAGCAAGGAACCCAACTGCATTCTGAATCCAGACCTCTGGTCATTATTCATGGGTGTGTACCTTTTGAGAAGTTGTCCTGTCCATACAGATTGATAAGAAGGTTGTTTTCATCTATCCAGCATCCTCTGTATGGCTGGATTTAACCTCAATAAACTAACCTCATCTAAACCTGAGAAATTTTAGTTCACATCAGTAACTGTCATCATATGTGATGGAGGATTTGTCACAGGATACAGCATGTTATGGGAACACTTCACCCAGTAGTTGTTTGGAGGCATTGAAAAGGGAATGTATTGATCCTGTTTGACCCTGGTAGGTAGCACATTGCTGCCACCCACTTCCCTACAATGAGATGGGAAGAGAATTGGAAGGGTAACAGTGCAAAAAGTCATTGAAAAAATCAGTTGAGGAGAGTTTAATAGATAAAGGAAAAGTTGTGTGTGCAAGCAAAGCAGAATAAAGAAGTAATTCAATCAGCAGGCAGGTGTTTAGCCCTTTCCATGAAGGCAGGGCTTTGTCACATGTAATGACTTCTTGGGAAGACAGGCACTGTAACTCCAAATCGGTTGACAACTAAATATTACTGCACTTCACATGATTTTCAAGAGAGTTCTTAAAAAGCTTCCAAAGCAGAAATAAATTTGTTTAATAGAACCAGTCTGTACTATACTTCATGAAATCTTGAGAAGATCTCAAGGGCTGTTGAATTTGTGTTTGGAGATCCTTTTCTGGATTAGACAGCATTCCACTACTTTTCTTTCAAAATGTTTGCAATTTTTGGAGACAAAGTTCAACACTGTCTTGTGCAGCGTGTTTAAAGAGGAGCCCATGACTTTGTTGGTGAGTGCCTTCATGACCCAAAAGGAAGACTTCTCAAAAAATTAATGCTCTCTTTAATTAGGGCTTTTATGTAATATCTGCTCAGGAAATAGGGACCCTGGAAACAGCAAGTCCCTAATACTGGGATAGCCTCATGAGTTTGTCTCTCCCTAGCACCAAGCACTTTTTGAGTTCTTTGTGTTCAGTCCTTCAGGGGTTACTTAGTGACCTAAGTAATTGACCTTGCACTCACAAGCACTCCAACTCCAGAGAATACTTTCTAAGGTTTTCCTTGGTAGCTAAGGACCTTAAATGCTCTGAATCCCCAGGGCTAGGATGGTTTTGTGGGCAGATCAGTCAGTGTTGTTAGTTCCACAGAAGGCTTCCAAACATACCAGACCTTCTAAGCCAGAATTCCCAGTCATGTGGATCTGAGACTGAACGTTTTCAAAAACTTACGTAGGTTCTGCTGTGTAGGAGAGTCCTGTCCTGGGCCTGGAGCAGCATGCCTGCAGTCCCTGCTCTCCCATGGCTCACAGAGCTGTCAGGCTCCCGACTGAGGGCCTGTGACTCTGGTCCTGGTAGCACAGGGACAGTCTGACAGTGCACTCCCGGGAACCACAGATGCCTGGAGTTCCCACAGCTGGTCAGTGACATTCACATCCTTGTCAGCATCTTTGTTGCTACAGAGAATGTAATTTTCACATATGAACACTGAAGACATTTAGGCTGGGCTGTTTTAGTACCTCTGTATGTAACTCAGTTTTTGGTTAGTAAAAATTTTAAGTGTGTCTTTCAATGGGATTTGGATTGAAGCCAGGTTTTTTTTCTGTAGGAAGGAAATCCTGCTTCTGTTTCTTACAAATTGATTATTACAGAAGTTTGCTCACAGTTGTGAATGGGCAAAAACTTTCACTAGAATCATGTTTGAAGGGTCAGTCATTGTCATAGTTCATATGGTGTTGACATTTTTATGCAGAAAGTGAAAAAGAATTGTGTCTTTCTTAAAGAAGGAACTAGAGTATGTGAAAATGTTTGTACTTTACATTTGATAGAGCTATCATTTGAAAGAAACATACTCTTCCCTCCGCTGCAATTTAATTCTGTTTGTCATCTGAGATAAAGGGAAGGAAAGTTAGAAAGAGGTGTCCGAAAATAGAGCAGACTGCAAACATTTTGTATCAGTATTGTTTTCACTTTAGCGTCTTCTAAAATGGATGAGCCTGATGCCACTCTGTGACATAAATTGGGCTGTATCTTCCAGAGAAACCTCAATGGGACTTGTTAGACAGACAATAGCAGGTTTTGACCAAGAACATAAGGAAACTAATTTGTCATGAATATGGAGGCAGACTGCATTGATCTTAAGAAAACCTGCTTCATTCATCCCACAGAATTTAATGATTACCTTTTTCTTGTAATCAGATTTTGCTATCTGCAAGACTGCACAGTAAACAGGTGCCCAAGTCTCTGTGACTTTTTCCACTGTTATTTCTTGTACCCTTTGTGCAAAGTGTATGGTACAATATTGAGAAAATTCCAGGATCCCTGTAGTTGGGGCAGTTGTCTGATAGCTATATGTCAGAGTCATGGGTGATAACAAGCTTGATGTACGTAGATTGAGAAAGGCCAGCATAATTTAGCTGATGGGTTGTGTTTGTGTGTGTGTTTGGGCCCAAAGGTTAAGACCATTTAGAATGAGAGATAAAGCCAAACAAGCTGAAATTAAGACCTGAAAAAACAAAATGTATCTTAGACTGACAGTCTGTGGTAAGATTCATCAGGCAATGCACTATAGGAGAGGAAATCAGATCCTGGAGACAGGTCAGTCTATATGCACATAATGTGGCCTGAGGCAAGGGTGTGAGTCAGGAAACAAGGATTTCATGCCTGCCTCCAGGATGTAGGTCAGGAAGAGCAGGAACAAGTGCAGGTCATCTGGTTAGGAACAGAACGAAGAGTGACATGACAGGAAGTACGGATGAAGACTGAGACATCAGGAAGGAGGAGAAAGATTTTGGAGAGCAGCTCTAAGTCTAGGGACACGTGGGACCATCTGGAGCTGGCTACCATGATTGTCCCTGCAAACTGGCAGGACGTCTGAGGTCAGTCTCCTGGTCCCGTCACCCCCTGGCCAGGCCTGGTGGGAGCCAGATTGGTCACACCAAGGGTAGTGGGAGAAGAACTTAATGAGGATCCTTGACAACATTAATTTAACAAAAACTTCCTTCAATCCAACATGTTTAATACATTATGGGCACAAAGATTTAAGTTCTGCAAGCATAGCTTGTCTTGTCCTTAAAGTCCTCTTTCCAGGATCAGTAAGGCATATTACTGCAAGATAGACACATAATTGAACGAGGCATAAGATTGAAGTTAACTGGTGTAAGAAATCTTATTAAAAGAATTTAAAATATTTTCATCGGTAAAATTGCACTTTTGGATATAATGGGTCTCATACTCCAGGTACATCTGAATGGATCTGGATATCGTAATCTATGTACAGGGCTAAGCCATTAGGAAACAGAACTGAGTTTCAGCTGATTTTATATAGATTTTGGTTCCAATAATAGTGTGTGACAGTTCTGGTACACTGTTGATCCTTTAACCTATGTGTCTGTGTCTCAGCTTATAGCAATATTTTTGTTGGGAGTCTATAGCTGTTATTTCCACCACAAGATAAAAAGAGTTTAAATACATAGAATGTCTGTGTTGTTAGAGGTTTTTTGTGAGGAAGGTAATTAAGGACATGCTGATGTCTGTGAATGAAGGCTGAGAGAGCAGAAGTTTGTGAAAAGTGATGTTAGTTTTAAAGTCAAATTTATTATTTTTTTATCATGAGTACTCTTCAGAAAAAATGAAATGGGATTCTGAGTGCAGATAGTTAATCCCTGAACTGCTTATTATTGTTTATTATTTCAAAGGTCTGAACATTTGTTTGAATGGACCTTGTAAAAGTAGTGTCCATGGGAACTTCTAAAGTGTAGAATGGAACTTTTTTGGTATGTTTATGTTAGCATGTCAATAATGAACAGAAAACCCCAAGGACTCAAGCAACAAGATGACTCAAAAGTCATCTCTTGACGCTTTAGTTTTAGGAAATAAACTAGGAAAGAAAATCTAGTTTTGTAGGATAATGCTGTTTTATTTCTCTCCAGACACAATTTTTTTTGCTAAATTCTAAGAAATACTGTACAGTTTACTTAGCAGATCAAAGACATTCAGTTATTTTCTCTGGGTTTTCAGATCCTTGCTTTAATAACTAGTGAAAAATACTTTAGTATTGACCCTATAATGATGAGAAATGTTTAATTTGATGGTTCATTTTGTATATTTGTAGTGAAATAGCATTAATAAAATTTATATTTACAGATAAAATTAAAGTTTTCTATTACATCTCCATGAGCATCCTTATGTTATCAAATTTAACATGAGTTTTTTGAAAACCTAAGTGTCCTAATTTCCATCTGGAAGATGGAAACTTCACTAAATAGTTATTCTTCCAATTAAGAAAGAATATGCTTGTCTTGTCAATGAAAAAATTATGGTGTGTTGGCCAGGTCCCATGGTCGTTCCTTCAGTAGAGATTTTTCAGACAAGACGTATATGCATCGTATAAACAAAGTGTCTCTGAGTGTACTGCTCGCATTCCAGTTCTGCACAGACCTTTCTCAGACTTCCTGGGGAAATGGAGAAAGCTTTCTTGTGGCAGCATATTGGTTTTCAGTCTTGTGTACTCTAGCAAATTTCATAACTAACTTTTCAGTGATGTAGTCCTGCTGCTTGTAAAAGTGGTGTAAACTGTGTGTAGACGAGGGTAGGGTTAGAATGAGGAAAAGAAATGATAAAAGTGCCAGAGCCAGATACTGACTGGGATGAAGGCAAAGGGTTTGGTTTCTGCTTACTTTCTGAACATAGATGCAATCCGAGGGCTGTGCTGTCTTTTTAATACACCCTGTTTGTAATTTCTTCATGGTTAATCACATTTCTGGAAGCCTCAGGGAGGTTTTCCTCTACTTTGCCTCTCAAAGAAAGTTTTTGGACGATTGCTGTCATAGCCCTTTGTCCCATTGAAGCTAATGGTATTGCCTTTTACTAGAGTTGTTAGTGCAGGGAGCATAATAGTTGTAAAGGTAGGACATTTGCTAATAAAGAAACCCACACTGTGGGTTTTGTAATGCTTTAGATGAAGTTTCCTAAAACAAAAGTAATTCCATTTATTACTTTTGGCTTGTTTAAACAACATTGATATAAATATAACTTGTACAAAAGCCTGAGTGTAGGGTAACTTATTTCTTAATATATTTAAAGACAAAAATCCAGGAGAATTAAAATCACTCTTGTTTATAACTCTGCTGGCAAAATTAAATGCTTTTAGTCTTAGCAGGATGTATGCTCATCCTTAATTTCTAAACTTCCTTCCATTTGAATCCTAGTGTTTCAGCTTTTATCTGGGGAGGTGGGAAACCTGACCTTTCAGTGAGCCAGCCAAATGCATGTCTTCTTCATGGCTTACACAAGGCATGTCAGTTATGCCTTTTGCCACAGTTTGTAGCTTTAAACAGAGCAGCTGTTGCCTGACTGTTAGTTTGGACAAGTGCAGCGTGGAGACTTTTTGTGGTGCTGGAAGTACCTGCTCTTCTGGCATTTTAGGAGGAATCTAAGATTCAATGGAAGGCACATCTGCTGGTAAGATTTGCCCTTGTGTGGCTCATAGTACCCAGTTCTGATTACATACAGGGAGTTAAATCAAAGTGATAGTTTTATTTCCAGAGAACTAAATTGGGTTTTCTAATCTTATGTTATATCTATAATAGCAACATTTAATAATAATGCTGTAAGGACACAAAAATCTTTCTAGGTGGAAAATCAAGTAAGGAATTAATATAAGCAATATGAAATAATGTCATAACTGTGTATTCTGTATTTCAGTTTGTTTGAAATGGAATGCAATATTTCAAGTAATTTAGGCAAATTGCTTTGCGTTTATTTTGTTGAGATTGCAACTATTTAGATATTAGATTATGTTGTGGGACATTTCTTTGTTTCTTACTCTACAAAAACAAGTCTTTATTACAAAATTGCTGGACAAAATATGAATTTCAGTACTTTAAAAAGTACTACAACAAGGTTAAGATTTTTTTTCCCTGAAGTATATAAATTACTCAAATGTTACAAGTTAGTAACATGTTTCTGAATGTAAATGCAATGCTGCTTTTTTCTTTAGTGAGCTTTTCTTCCTGGATCTTCAGTATACAAGTTTATAACTTGGAACAAATTTTTGTTCTGTGGTTGTTTTAGGGAGTTTTTTTTCCTTTCTGAATGACATGTATTGCATAGCAGCATGTAAAAGCAATGTTTTGCTCTTAACTGGCCATAAAGAAACCTATATTTACATTTTTTTTAAAGTTTTTTCTGTAACTTGAATGAAGGTTTATAATATTTTACTCTGTGAAAGGAATGTCTTTTATGTACTAACTCTCCCATTTCCCTAATCTGACCGTTAGCTAAAGGCTGTGATAAACATTCACCATTCAAAGTCATAGTACCTCATTGCAATAGGAAGGTTGTCTTGGTTGTCAGCAAATGAAAGTTTAATATTTTGGGGGTTTGGAAGCCATTATTCTCACCTCAGTAATTGAGACAGCACAGAAAAAAAGCACCTTGACATCAAGTATATCTGTATTAATTACAAAACAATGGTGTTTTTGATGCCTCTATTCAGTCAGTGATAACAAATCTGAGATACCTAGAAGTATGACAAGAAAGGGAATGAAATTTATTTTAGTTAATTTCAACTCAGACCCTGCATTTTGGCTGTTTTGTAATGTTTTTAGCTTTGATTTGAGGCAGAATGGTGTAAGCATTTTTCTAAAAATTAAGCTGACATGAAGATTTTTCTTAGGGCATACTTGGTTTAGCTTTTATTTAAGAGGATTCATATTGACATAGTTTTTGAATGTTTAAGTATTTGCTTTTGAAATAGTAGTTACATATATAAAAGCATTGCTACTTACTTTAGTAATTCAGAAATAAGTAATTTGCCAGGAAGATTTATCAAGCATGAATTTAAAATGTTTCAAAGCAACAGTAGAAGAACTAGGATACAATTTGATGCTAAAAGTACCTTTAATTTTTTTTTTTAGCTTAATTTTAAAGGTTTTGCACAACTCTACAGTAATTACATATTTTTGTCTACATTTCCCATGGACTTCATGCAACAGATTCCATCCACACTTTCAGCTTTCTTTTTAAGTGTTGAGATCTTCTAGGAATGGGGTAGATCTGATGCTGTTGCATTAGGTCTCCTCTCTGCCCACATCCAGGGGTTGGTGTGGTGTTTTCTGAGAGCATTTATCTTTGAGGAGGGAAAAAGAATTCTCAGTCTGGAAAAGCTATTGCTTCAAATGCCTTTTATTATGTTCCTGTTAGCTTTAGAGAAGATTTGATCTGGAGCTGTTGACCTGTATTTGCTTGTTCAACTTTAAATTGCAAAGCTCTTCAGAGAAACACAACAAAATGGTCCTGTGGAGGGCCTGGAGTTGGTGATCCTTGTGGCTCTTTCTAACTCAGCATGTTCTGTGAATCTGTGAATACTTTCTTTAACATGGATATTTCCTTTTAAAAGCAGAGTAGTTACTGAAGTATCATAAATATGTGTAACTTACTCTAAAAATTATTATGCAGTTTTTTCAAATAAATTGCTCTTCTTATGAGTTTCGAGAAGTTTCAAGTTGGAATTCAGAAGAATTCAGATTTCAAACATCATTAATTTTTGGAACTTGATTCTGAAAATAGCTATACCTAAAAAGAATGCTTTTGCCATATTTGCTGAGAAGAGTTAGTTCTGTTCTTGTGTTGGTGGAGGCACTTGGCTGATAAAATGTAATTAGCATTTTAGGAACTTAGTTGTCTATCATACTTTAATGCACCATGAAATGGTTTTCTTATTATTTAAGCTGAAGTGTGTTAAATTTGAAAAAAAAAAAAATGAACCACGGAAGTAGAATTTTCTTCTAGGGTTTAGGTCTTCATAATATGCAGGTCTGCATTTGCTGTGAAGTAGAAGGAATCAAATTAAATCATATAGTTCATGTCTACCTCATAGGTACAGTATTTGTGAATATAAAACCTCCTAATAGCTACTAACAAACCTTTTAAATATGCACTGAGCACAAAAAAGAAGAGGTGCTGCTTCAGGTACTGATTGTCTTGAAGATGGTGGTAGGATTTGCATACGAGGTCAGTGTGAGAAAAGTCTTCAGGTGTTTTCCATAACCATATATAGAATGAATTTCTCTGAAAAAGATATCAAGGGAAAATTAAAATATATTTTGAATTCTTGTTTGCAAAGATAGAACCAGAACTGTGTCAGTAACTATTAGGAAAAAACTGTAAACGCCCTTTCTAGTATAATCTGCTAAAGCTCAATTACAAAAACGCAATTCATTAAGGAGTCTTGTGACTGTTTAGAACAGCTTTTATGCAGCAAATGTATTAATCCTGTGAAAGCCAAATGTAATAAATACTTTCATTTTTTTGCAAGATAGCTAGTTTCAGCAGTATAATATATATAGGTATACTCTGTTTACTTGAACACAATCTTGTATAAATGTATTTTTGTTAATTTACCTTATGATACCCAAATGACATAAACTAAACAAAACCAAATATAGAAAATAGTTACTTATATAGTTATATGTAGCAGGGTTTAGTCTAAGCAGAACCATTGCAATTTACTAGTGAAGTTGTAAAAATCTTGCAAGAATAAGTACTTGGAGCATTTATATTTGAGGTAGGAAGAAGTAAGTAATGTTGAGGCGAGTCTTAGATGTTAAGATTGTTTAGATCTCTATTATGAAGTTAAGGTTGATTTAATATTTTGTGTAGTCTATTGTTTTACTTCTTTTGGCCTCCAGACGTGCCTGACCTGTTCTCTGCTGTCTGCTGTATTCCACTAATCCCTCTCTGACTTAAACTCCTGCGTTGTAGAACAGATTTCAGTTCTAAGGCTAAATCACACAGGCTCCTCCGCTCTGTAATTTAAAAACATATGAGAGAATCAAAATCTTTTCAGCTTTGACTTTTCCGCAATTCTTGTTATTGTGATGAGGTTTTTTTCATTAAGCTACATAATATTTTTGCTTTTTCAGTACTAGAGATTCTTTCTTGGATTTCAGAGTTTTATTAAGCATATCAACATTTCCACTGGTAGCTCACCTGGCCATGTCTGTACTGCACAGCAGTCATGGCTCTCTCTGAGTGGTGAGGTAACCACAATGCCATTGGTCCTTCAGTCCTTGGTATAGCCACTGAAAGTATGTGACTGTGCTTTGATGTGTTCTATATGTCTGTAGAAGGACTTTGATTATAATGACTGTATCTATATAAAGGACTTAGTATTATATTGACTATATTTGCTGCGTATTTCTCTTTTCCCCTTTAAAATGCCTCTCAGCATCCTTTAAGTTGTGCTTCTGGCACAGCCTTTGTGATTCCAGAAACCTTGCTAAGAATAGCTGGCTAGTAGCAATACTTTCTTAAAAGAAAAGCTGGCATAATATAATACTTATATAACATCATGAATGTGACTTACTATGATGGGAAGTTGTAAATTCATGTTAATCTCTTATAAAAATAGCATATGAATATATGATGGGAAGCTAAGGATATGCTATTATGCTATATATACATAATAGCATATCCTTAGCTTCCCATCAACTTCCTCATGAGAAAAAGCAGCTTGTTAGGGATGCAGGCTGCTACAACCATTTTGAAAATTTTCTGGTAATTGGCATAATTAGGTGTTTGAATTGAAAGAAACCTTTCAAAATTACCTTCTAAAATTTGGAAATTGCATTCTAGAGTAAGGAATAGCTCCTCTCATTTATTTCTGTAAACTCATTACAGAATCCTTTTCTTCACTCAGTAAATTTAGCAATGGTAATTGGCCTTTGCCAAACAGGTATTGTACTACACTGCAAACCTGCATTCAAATTGCAAATAAGGAAAAAATGTGAGACTAAGAGGATTGTGTCTATTCTAGGTAGAGAGATTGGTTTTACTCTTCCTGAATTACGAGAGGAAGTTGTTTACAGAAGAGCTGAATTACTTCCCTTCTGGAAAAACAAAACAAAACAAAACCAAAAAACCAGATGCCTAAGGAGGAGTAGCACAGCTCTGGCTGTGTTGGGGTAGAGTGGAGGGAGCTGACCACCATGACTCTGTGCTCTCAGCACAGCATTCCCAGTGGCTGCAGGTCACTGATTGGGTCATTATCAGTTAATGACATATTCATTTTCACATCTTAAAAATCTCCCTCTCTTTTTGACCAGTTTCAGTGAATACTTTTTTTTAGTATCTCTCAAAATACTTTTAAGCCATTTCTTTAATAATGAAGTGCGAGTGAATTATGAGTATTAGCTTTGCCCTTCACCCTGTTATGTAATCCATCAATTTATTTCCAGTTCATAATTTTTCTCCATTTTTGGCATCTTTTTCAATTAGTGTCCTTGGTTCACTCATTTATTCTTGTGTGAGAGAATCTTATCATATTTTCCTCTACATTGTGAATTTTGAACCAGGAGGTAGAATTACTACAGTATTTCTTTTTAGCAGCATAGAACTCATTGTTCTTATTAATTTGTTAAGTATCTTTATAAATGATGGTACTGTCTTTAACAGCATTTTGAAAGGCCATATTGTTCTTCTTAGGTTCTTGCTGCTGTACACTGCTGACAAAAACCTGTTATCACAACAGATTTACAGATTTTTGACTAATGCCTTAATCATGCAGTTTTCTCTGATGTGTCTTAGGGCATTTCTATGTGTGTATACTTTTGTTTAAATACAGGTGTATTTCCTGGATTTTGTTTTTGTTAGAAATCTAAAAATCTTGGATATCAAATTAAATTGTAGCTGCTACAGTAAATCTCCTATTCACAAAATGTTCTTATCATCACGGAATATTCAGAGCACACAGTAGAGTTAGCAATAGAATCCTCACCAAAACTAAGTGGCAAAGGTGTAGATTCTCTAGGTGCTTCAGTTATTTAGAGGTTGAATTTATATTATTGAAAGTGTAATATAAAAAAAGTGAAAAAGGTTCCTTAGCAGATAATACAAAGGTGCACAATCAACAGTGCTGTTAATGGTTCTATTCTCTATCCATTTTCTGTGAAATAGTTATGTAGAGGACAGGTCTCAAACAAACTAGTGTTAGGAACAGATTCTGTTTAGGTAACTACTGCAAGCAGGCCAGAATGATGAAAACTCTGAACTGATTAAACATTTTTTGAGTGTATTCCATTCCTTTAAAATTCTTTCACTGCTAAGCTTCAAAGCTTGAATTGGGAGCATCTAATCAAGTGTTGTTTTTGCTGGATGTGGCTTGGATTAATTTTGTTCCTATAATCAGTAAGAATAATAACCAAAACATTTTATGCAGCAGCCTTTAGTCTATCTGGAAAATCTGTTAGTCTGTCTCATGCACCTGATTGATTCNCCTTATGCAGCAGATTTGCTTGCCCTTTAGTCTATGTGGAAAATCTGGTAGCCTGTCTCATGCACCTGATTGATTCCTTTGAAGAATCAAAAGGCAAGCAAAATGAGTTTTAAGTGTTGTACACTTAGCAGATCTTACTTAATTCTCATGTTATTCTTTGACATAATTATACTTAAAATTAAGTTCTCAGATTAGCATCTGGTGCTCATCTTGCCACTAACACCAATGGCAGTGTTGGTATTTGTTTCACTTGGTATGACACTGAAGCCATAGGAAACATTCTTACTATTTTTACCTTGAAGGACTATATTTAATGATTGTTTTCCAAATTGAAAGTTTTCATTTGAATAGGTATTTGAACTTGGGCATTCCTGTGCAGTATTTGGGAAACTGGACCAGATGGGCGCAGACCATTCTTCTTTCCCACCTATCCTTGAAAGGTCACTGTCACATACAATCTGGTCTTCAGGATAAGACCAAAGTAAGGAAGATGATGCTTTTTACAAAATGTATTTCTGAGGATCTTAAAGCCAAAAATGAGTGTTAATTTGTGCTTGTGATAATTTTTAAAAGTTGTGCAGCAAGGTGCAAACTTCAACAGATCATTAATTAAATTCAGGGATTGCTGATGTCAAAGTCCAGTGCACTCAGGCTAGAAAGGGATGCCTTAAGGCTGAGGCTTTGAAACACTGAAAATGCCTGTTGTTGTAGTTCTGCAGTTATTTACATTATGAATGCTGTATTTTGCTGCAGCTACAGTTTGTATAGTTTCAAATTACATTTTTGTTTGCATTTTCTTCCATACTCTCTGATTTATAACAGAGATCTTTCATTCTTAAAATTGAAAAGCTTCTGCATTACATAAATGGAAAAAATAGAAATCAGATTAATTTTTACTGTCTTGATGAAAATACTCAAATATTGGAACCTGACTTGAGATTCTTGCACTCTGTCTAATCACTGGATACTTTTCCATTGCAGCATTAAGTCAAAGTTGTATGCATTTTAATTTAATTTGAACAGCAGCTCCTGCTTTGATTTTGGACATGCTTTGTATCAGTTTTGGGAGGTGAGGTTAAACCGTGAGTTCTGCTTTAACTCAAGCAGTAATGAGTTCATTTTGTAGTGAGAATTTTACTGTTCTTTTTCTACAGCACTCTTCCAAAGTAAACTCATAAATCCTCCCTTTTGACCATTTTGTTCTTATGGGCTGGAATTTATCTGGTAATTTACATGTACATTTGTTTAGCATTTGAACTTAACATTCCATATGCTATGCTGTATTTATAGACAGATCTTAAAAGGTCTTGAATACAGATGCTGCCCAGAGAACCCTGCTGCTGGTGTGTCGCTCAACTCAAAATCCTGCTAGTCTACCACTGCAATAGCCTTTAGGAGAAAGATTTATGAAATGTATGTGAAAGTAGAATTATTTCTGAAATCATTCAGGAGTTTTGCAGAGGAGGGGATTCATTAGATGGGATTTCATTGCCGGAAAATAATGAAAAACCCGAAAACACTTAAACAGCAAGTGTGGTGGTGTTGTATTAACCTTTTCCCAGCCTGTTCACATATCTGTTACACTGTGATATAAAGGTGTATATTTAGAAGTTTGTGGCCCAGAATCCTTTCACCCAGCCTTCCTGGTGATAGTTGCCTCTGAAGCAATGAAATCTTGTGTCTGGTCTTGCACAGTGCGTGCTGCAGCTTGCCACAGCAAGACAGATGGCATGTTGCTATCAAACAGCTTTTGAGAGCTAATTTTCAGCCAGTCAACCAGACATTCACAGTCTATCTACCAAATTATAATTAAACCTTCTTCTGGCAGGTGTTCTGAAATCAGGATATGGTTTCTTGAGTTACAGCAGGAGGTGAAGGTCCCCTAAAATAGCAGGTTGCAGGTGGCTTGTTGCCATACATGTAGATTGGAAGCAATAAAGCTGCTTTCTGACTAAACATGTAGATGGTGGATCTCTTCAGACTTCTGGCAGCACTGCTGATTCATCTCTCTGTAATACCTGTAAATATGTCTATGTTCAGCCAAACCCTGTGTAACACAGGGTGCCTTTCGTAGCTGCCATTTGCTACCCTGTTAGCCTCAGGGTCCTTTGTTTCAGCACTGCCTTCAAGGCCTATTATTTCAGGTGCAGAAGAAATGTTTACTGGCTGGGGTTAACACACAAAACCCACTTGATTCTTACCCAGATATTCTGGAGCCATTGCTAGTTGTACTTTTCTCCATGAGGATGCAGCCTCAGCTCTTCGCTAGCTGCCCAGAAAATGGAAAGGAATTGGAAAATCAGCATCAAATTGCTTAAATTTTGTCCTGAGATCTTCTGATTTGCAAAGCCAAAATTAATGTTACACTGCTACTCGATGCGTCATTTTTCTTGAGAGTTTACAGCCAGAAGAAAACCCAGTGGATCTATTTATTATAGACAGGTCTATGATTGTTTTTATCAGCTGTAGCCAGTACTAGCCAACCTGCATACAGAGAGGAAATGGTTGGTTAAATGTGTTGACAGTATATGGTAATTTAGAGACAAGCAGCCAAGTTCTCTTTTACACTGCAAAATATTTCCATGAATGACTCAGGCTAGTGGAGTGGTAAAAGCCCTTGGATACAATTCCAGAAATCTGAGCAGCAGTGTGGATGCAATTACACAGGGCAGTGTAGCTGTACACTACTACTAGGGATGATGGGAGGCAGACATGACAGTTCAGGTGTGGTGAAATCATGGTGATGCCTTGAATTCCTTTCGTGTATTATGTCAGTGCTCGTATTTCACAGAGATTTCACAGGATGTTCTGAGTTGGAAGGGACCTGGAAGGATCACTGGGTCCAGCTCTTAAGTGAATGGCCCATACAGGAATTGAACACATGACTGGTGTTATTAGCACCAGCCAACCAAGCTAATATCAGTACATCTAGTTTAGAACCAGGATCTTCTAATCCAGCCTTAAACAGAGTTTAAATAGGTTTCCAAGGTCACACTTATGGGTAGGAACTTCTGAAAAATGTAAGGATTGCTATGTAATTGTTAATTCAAAGTTAATATATTAAAAATTACTTCATGCCCATCATCTTTAAATCAGCTTTACAATCTGAATGGATGTTTTGTTGTGCATAGTTATTACCCAGTGAAAATGTTTGTGGTTAAAGAAAAAGAAAATCTTTCCCATGCATGTGCGTCTCAACTGTTCTAATAATTATGTCACTTTTTTAGACAAATTTGTTTCACATCAGAAATTATATAGGCAGGCATACTCTAATTATACAGTACTTTCATGTTTTTTTCCCTGGGATTTCATGTGATTGATGCTATAATTGCAAAATTTAAAAAGTGTGTTCAGAGTCTGGTTTTCAAAACTGAACTCTGCCAGTTCATAAAGCAAGAAATGGTTTTAGGAGTAAGTGGTTGTTGTTACGATCATTCCATATCTTTCTTTTTGCTGAATTCCACTATGTAGTCAGTTCATGAGTCATAATGTAATTTAAATCAGTTTTACTTCAACATGCTAGTTGCATTTTTTTAAAATCCTCTCCAGAGGTTTCATGAATCTGTTCAACAATAAAATCTCAGCCTCAGCAGAAATATCAGTGCATTACAGTTTCAGAGTGTTCCATTTCCAGCAAAATTCTTTTCTACAGGTGATTTCTACCTTTTTCCTTTTCTCTTTGTATTATAGAAACTATTGCTTTTTTTACCTGGCCCCATGTGGTAACTTGCTGCTGCTCCCCAAGAGAAGATCACCTTCTCCAAAGTCTTGCTATTACTGTGATTGAATTAAACTCAAAGCAGGCATTCTTGAACTAACTGTGAAGTTTGCTGTTTCTATTCCAAGCGTGAAAAGAATCCTGTGCCCTCAGAGTGTATCAGTAATCTTGCTTGGTCTAATAAAATAAATCATTTTTTCTACAGACCCTAGCTCATCATCTTCAGGTTATCTCTATGACTTCTGCTTGCTGATGCTTAGGTCATAATGAACTCCAGTTTTATTTAGTGCAAGTACCCTGTAGATCAGAGCTTCCCTGCTGATAATAATTTCCAATGGGTTCTAATAGGCAGTTTTAAGAGGTAGCCTATGTTGCTAGATTTAGGTATATGGAGAGAGAACATGTGTGTCTTCTCATTCTTTGATTGCTTGACTCATAAGCAAATTTGAAGATGAAACGGATCTATTGATTTTAGTGGTTTCTACAGTGAAATTAAACTTGAACTCGATCCTGTTCTCTGTTGAGCTTCCCACTAAGATAAATATCAGACTCTTTAATACTGGAGTGAGTTGTTTGCAGTCAAACTTGATAATGGTGATGTTCATTAAGGGAGAGAGATTTTTAATTACATAAACGAGAAACAGGAAATTAACAAAAGCTTGTTGGTTTGGTTATTACGATACCAAGATATGTTGCATCCAAGGGACAGCAAAATGCTATCCCAGTTATGCTGATCTGTACTGGAAGCTGTTGTTCAATTAAACTGCCATATATTGCATAAGTGGCTTCTGCTTGGGGGAGCTTTTATTGTGTTTTTCCTCTTTGAACAGAACAGTTCTACATTTTGTATATTGACAGCTGTTCATCTGTAACTGTATATATTTTTTTTTCCCCCTGTGGTCAGTTTTTATTTTCCCACTGTACACATAATCCATATGTTCTCTTAAAGCATATTAACAGTTTGGAGTGTATCTGTAGCATAGCTTACTAAAAAGGCTTCTATTATAATCCATTTATTGCCCACATTTTAATACCAGCAGAGAAAAATCCTCTAAGATTTTTCTATACTTTCAGTATAATGTCATGGAAGCAAAGTTTATTATCAAAAAAAGGTCTTAGTTAAAAGATGTTATAATAGCTTGAATAATTACTTTTATTGTTACAGCTATGGAAATCTATCTTTTGCTTTAGAACACAATTTGTCATAATTACAAGATCTTCACCAGTAGCCTTCTAGAGAGTGAGCATGTTGTTAGTGATTATAATTTTCTCTTTACTGCTTTAAAAGTGTTTTTTGAATGTAGAGAGGGAATACTTTTTTTAAATCAAAGTAAGTGTAGAAAGAAAAGTACCTAGAAATAAAACTAAGACAGAAATCCAGTTATTGAATCTTTCAGTTCATCAAACTTTGTTGAAAGTCAATTTCCATATTCTAGGCAGGCTTACTCTTTTGAGATTGCATTTCTTTAAAAAATGCAGTGACTTTTCCCTGGCACTCTGTACTTTTCTCCCATTCTTAAAAAGATTATTCTTTTGTTAGAGAAGACAAGACCTCTTTGTACCCATGGGCATCAGCAATGATTAAGTCAGTCCACAAGTCCTTTGTTAAAGCCAAGCAGAGGTTATCTTGTTTTGAGTAATAAAAGCAATATTTGCTGTGTTAAAGATTATCTGCTTCAGCTGTTTATCAGGGGGATAAGCAAAGGTACCAATTTCGGCTTTAGGCAAAATGAATAGTCTGGGTCCTCATTTTCTTGTATTTTTAACATTAACTTGATGTGGTAGAACACAAAATCCCAGTATCATTTACTGCAGCAGCAGCTAATTTTAGTGAGGATTGTATCTTGCCTTAACTGTAAACAAACTACTGCGATTTTGGTCTGAAAGCAGTTCCAATCTGCAATGACCTGGCTTTGAAGTGCAGAAAGATATTGTCTGTTTCCTGAAGAACCTAAACTGACAACACAAACCTGGAGATGCATGTATGAGACTGGATAAGGAGTTTTATAGCAGAAACAGACCCATTCCTGGAGTGAAAAATGGTAAAAGTCTGAAGCACACACACACAAAAGGATGAAAAGATAGTGTAGGAAAAAAAATAGTTTAATACAGTCAGAGAGATGGAAAAAGGAATAGACTTTCATGAAGATTATAAATCATGGAAGGTGGTGAAGTTGAGAATGAGGATCCTGGATTTTCTGTGATAGAAGACAGAAGACTGGAATGAGGAAAGATAAAATATCTGAATCTGGAGAGGTAAATTATGCCAACAACCAAGACTTGCAAAGATGTGAATTGTGGAAGAATTAAATATTTATAGGTGTAGAAAAAGTCAACAGAAAGAAGTTGTTCAACTTATTTAAATAAGCTATTTCCACTTTAGTATTTATAGCCATACTTCAGCCATGAGCTGTGTGCCTTCAGATTTCTGTTTAGCCTGTGTTCCTCTCCTTGGATATGAGCTGCATTTTTGCTGCAGCAGCCTGTTCCATGGACTCTCACATTACAGAGAGAATTTACATAAAGTTCTTCCAGTTTAATGAAGAATTGAGAAATGCTAGTTTGAAATTCAGTGTTTTGAATCAGGAAGTGTTTTATTTATTTTCAGTCTTCCAAATCCAGCAATACTAGTGACTGCTCTTGAATCATCTTGGCTTAGCTTCCATGAAAAGATTTTCTTTTTGACAGCTTCATTTTTCTGTTAGAGTGGAGCTGGATTGTGAAGATCTCATTATGAAAGATAAGAGTTTCATTAAAGGCATTCAAAATCCATGCACTAGCTTTCTGCTGATTTGGGCAATGGGCAGTCAGTTTAGTGAAAACCAGTTCTAATGAGGTATTTATTCCTGGTGGTTTCTGGCAGTACAGAGATATGCTTTAGAGACAGCCTTAGCTGTGGCCACTCTGTGGTGTTGAGCCTTGTTTTTAGATGTGAGAGGTTGTACTAAGTGGAGCCTGAAGGGTGATTATAATTAGGCAAGGTAATGTGCAAAGGATCATGAGCAGTGCTCTAGCCTATTGCACATTCAGTGTCAACTTTTGCCAGATTTTGAAGTCTCTGTGCCCAATGTAGTTGGTACTGTGATGGAGAAGGTGAATTATTAGGAATGCACCTTTAAACCTCATCAGCAAGCAGTGTGTAGCAGAACAGCTTATCTTCACTCTTACATTATCTCTCGTTCATCAGTCAATAGGCACTCCTTATAGAGTTGTATCTTCCTTTCCTGCCATACTGACAGCTATAATGTGTTTACAAGTGTACTTACCAAATAATGTTGGATTTGCAAAGCACCAGTGTCGCTGTGGTGTTGCACTGTCCATAGTGATTGCTCTCTGTCTCCTGTGGTACATGGTCACCTGCAGCTGCGCCATGATCTGAGCTGTCTGACCAACTGTCCTTTCCTGACCTCAGTGCTTGTTCCAAAGACTGGATGTTTCTGACAGCTGCAGCTTTTTACCAGTTGGGATGTGTTAGTTGCCTTCTGGGAGTTCATCTTCTGGTGTAGTTTTGTCTGAAAAGGATCCACTTTTTTGCACTAAGACTGAATTAAAGCACAGTAAGTGAGGATGCTTGGGATATTCGCTTCAGAAGGCTATTTCTGATCGAAAATAAATGTACAGCACAGACACAACCAAACACCTTCACTTTCAGTGGTAGGACATGGGAGGCTGGTGCAGGCTGTACTTTCTCTGTCTTGAGTGGGAAGAGCTTTCATGCATGCAGAGCCAGTGAGGCATTGTGACTTCTAGGGAGCCAAGAGGTGGTGGTCGGTGTTTGTCATGCCTTCCATACCATCCTCTTACTGAGATAATTCTGGTTGTGACAGTGATGGTTCAGTCCATATGTGTAAAGCATGTGTAAATGCATTATCATCCTAATATAAAATGAACATTGTATTTCACATTGTTTTTCTTTTGCCTAAGCTTGTGTTCCGTTGGAAAGTCAAGAATAGTCCAGATGAGCCTGTAGTGCTTTTTATTACAAAACCTCTCAGAATACTTCTGTGCAGATTGAAGCGGGAAACAGAATTGAAATCTCATGTGGAATTGAAGCAAAAACGACTGAAAGGGGAGCCCAGAAGCTCACTGCACTCCACCTGTTGCCCAAAACAGCAGTGACATGTCAGTGGTGTTCTAAACTGGCTTTTCCCCCTCAATCTTTCCTGCAGGTGTTTCAATGACAGATTTCTCAGTATCTACAGATATTGTGCAGCACTTCTTCATTATCACTGAAGTTACCTATGTTCCCTGCTATAGAACCAAGATACTGCTTGTTGCAAATTAAGCCCATTAATTTTTTTACTTGCTAGTCTAGGCGGAAACAATTTGTCTTCTTTCAGAAGTCTCTTCTGTATTTGAACATTTTTCAATAGATTCTGTTAGCCCAAAGATTTTATTTAGGGCTACTGCAATTTATCATTTGACTTTCAGTAGAATATATTAAAAAAATACAAATTTCTGTCTTTATAACTTTGCTCTGATTAATAATAGTTTGCAAAAAATGACTACGAGTGGAAAACTCATGTACCATATTTTATGTTTATCATAAGGCACTGAATTTTAATCAGTCATTAGGAATTTGTTTTTTTCTTTTTTAGAGAAAAGAAAGAACATTTGTTCCTTTTATCAAATGAGAGCTTATATATATTAAAAAATTTGGGTAAGAGATAGATCGAGGGTGTACTTCCATTATGTGTGGAGAAAATATCTGAAGATAGTTCATGAAGCCATGCAAAAAAAATAAACTCCTTTTTCTGAGAATGAGGAAGAGTGTGTAATATACAGCTATGAATGTTTTTACATTTAAGTAATTCTTGAAAAATTGTTCAGAGAACCCATTCTAAACTTATCTAGTAAGAAGACTCACTCATTATTTTGGAATCATTGTGTTGATGTTTCATGCTTCCCACACAGTCTTAGAAGGCTTGCCTTCTTCCTTCTTAGGAAAAGTTTTATTTTTCAAGAGATATCACTGCTGGGATATTATAAAACTTCCATGAATGTTTTGTATTAACGGAAAAAACATGCATACTCTCAAATATATGCGTTTTCTGAGAGGAATGAAAAATGCTTTATATCCTTGGACATTTGGTTTCATGATGCAGCAAGCTCAGATACAATTTATCTTATAGCAAGTGGATTATGAAGAAAAGTGCTGACCCACATGGGTTTTAAATTGTCATTATACATTATTTCTTGTGGGAATAGGATCTCAGTGCCCCAGTCAAGGCCTCAAACTGCTTTGCACCGTGGCTGTTATATGGAGGCAAAGCATAGGCACACTGTGCCAGATGAGCCTTTTATCTGGGGCTGTGACAAGGCCACAGGTGCTGGAAGAAGGTGTTTGGAAGTTTCTGGAAGCAAGTGTGTTTTAGTGAGTGGCTTTACAATCTCCTAACTCTAGTTGCCCTCTATCTAGCCAACAACAGATATAAAGACACGCAGAAAAACCCCATGTAAAAGAACATATTAGATTGTTTAAACAGAAAGGAAGTATTTAGAACATAGCGTATTGCTGAGTAAATGAATGAACAGTTTAACGAAACCAAAAGCTGTCTTGCTTTTGCACAGCACGGTCCAAGAGCTAGAGGCAAAGCCTAATGAATTTTTCATTTGTTTTGTTTCAGAACGCCAAGCGTGCACATCTATGGCTGGCTCCGGCGTCCTTCCCTCCAGCGGGGCCGGTATCAGCAAGGAGCTGATCGACCTGCAGCACCTCATCCAGTTCCCAGAGGAGGTTGCCAGCATTCTGACCGAGCAGGAGCAGCAGCTCTACCGCAAAGTCTTACCCATCGACTACCTCTGCTTTCTGACCAGGGATCTGGGTAATGCTGAGTGTCAGAGCAAGCTGCCATCTATTAAGGCATCCATATCTGCTACTATTCTTTCTTCTCCCAATGGTGAACATAATGCTGTAGAAGATCTTGTGACAAGGTTTAATGAGGTAAAACAAAACTTTTAAATTGCTTTTCGTAAGGGTTATTACCTGATGTGTGGGTTAGTTATTTCCTTTATCTCTCAGAGCTGAATTTAGCTGTAACAACAAATTTTTAAAATATAAGTTAAGGTGACCAGGGATTTAGCTAAATAACTTGCACTGAATTTAATGGGAGTGATGTGACCAATTTGCTCAGTGAGGTATGGAAACAATAGCCTAACTTTTCTTGCACGTTGTTAAGTAAACATGAAGAAAAAAAAATTATAGACTTCTATTTCTTTGTGTTTATACTGACAGCATGGGGTATAGTTTCAGTCAGTTTATTATTTTGTTTAGGTGCTGGAGTTCTATTTATTTGTTTTGGATTTTTGTAGACTAAGCATGATCTTAGGAGTCAGCACAGAAGTATTATAAACTAGAATTTTCTGTATTTTCTGTAATATAACTACACCAATCTGCAATATTTATTTATTTAATCACTGTGTATGTCTTGAGCGTTGTTACACAAATAAGTGTCACTTGGTATGACATTTTTAGAAGCCAAATGATGAGTTCTTTAGTAAGATTTTATTTTGTTTTTAGGAAGATGGTCTTCTGACAAGTTTACTAGAAAATTGATTAAAGATTGAGAAACCAGTAAAAAAAAAAAATCCACCCAAAACCCAA
Source organism: Hylia prasina (assembly GCA_013397195.1). Taxonomy (NCBI): domain Eukaryota; kingdom Metazoa; phylum Chordata; class Aves; order Passeriformes; family Sylviidae; genus Hylia; species Hylia prasina. The sequence goes on from VYXD01010366.1 coordinate 495,275, forward strand.
ACCCAAATAAAAATCAAGCCACCTTAATAAAAACCTCACCTTTTAGCTGCAGAAACATGTAACAGTTGTTTCTTTTTTTTGGTGGGGGAAGGAGTGGTGGACTATGTGCAATGTTAGCAGTTAGCAGTTTCTAGAATCATACAAGTGGAATAAAGTGAAGATAAAGTTGACTTAAAGCTTTTTTAGTTTGCTATCCACTGCATTCCTATGGTGGGTGAGATGAAAATCATGCAGGTAGGAAAAAAACCAGCATAAAATTAAGTAAATATAGAAGAATGTGTATTAACCCCCAGTGAACTTTCTGTGTGCTGGGCAAAGAAGAATCAGCGGGTGAATATTTAGCATGTTTCAAAGTGTTCCTTATTCTTGCATGTTAGTGAGGTTTACCAACTAAAATAGGGCAAATATATTGGCTTCTCCCGCCTCATTCAATTATGGAAACACACATAAAAGTTGCAGCTACACTATTCAGTCTTTAAACAGGGCCTAAAACCAGTTTAAATTAGCTGCAGTAGCAGTACTCAAGAAGATGCTGTGGCCAGGTGTGTCTGGAGAGGGCTGTAGGTGCTGACCCAGCTGGGACCCTCCTTCCTGTGAGGCTTCTCTTCCACTGACCACGGGGCTGAGGCCAGGGGTGGGCAGGTGCTCTGGCCAGGCTGTGCTACAACCTCGTGAGGGACAATGCCAGGGCAGTTTCTTGAGGACACCTTGTCATCAGCTGTACAAGTCAGACTGACCATGATTGTGTTCTGACACTGAAGGGTCACAAGACTCAAATGCAAGTAGGTCCTGAAGAAGTCTTGTCAGAAATGACTGAGTCTGTTGCATACCAATGACAATTTTAGCATTAAAGTTGCCTTTTGATAAAATAGTCAGCATTATCTTTTAGTCTTAGAGGTTTGTGACTTTGCAGTTTTTGTTTGCTAGCGTTCCTTGTTTGGTAATGGTACAGGATAGTTTTTTATACAATTTGAATTCATTCCCAAATATTCAGTACTCAGACTCTTTGGTATTTAGTGCAATAGATTATTTGAAGTGTAATCTGGAATAACTTTTTAAAAACATAGATGTTATATGTTTAAATGGAGTTATTGTACAATATTTACTACTTGCAATAAATCACTGTTTTGCTATATGCTTTATCTTATGGTGGAGTACATCAGTTGCCATAGCCAATCACGAGCATGAACTCTCAGAATGTCTTTGTTTATAAATGGAAAGAAAATTCTTGTACAAAGAGTCATGATTTTTTTGGCAAAACTCAGTGAGCACTTGCTGATTTTTTTGGCATTGCCTATAGAAATACTGAAGTGTATTTATAATGTGGGAGCCAAAATTACTTCTAGGATGACAGGCTTCTGATACATGATGGGGAAAAACAATTCCATGTCATTGTTCTGTTAAATAACAATTATATTATTTAGAGTATTTTTCATAAAGCAGTATACTTTTTAGTATTTTTTTCTGACAATACATATCAAGGAGGAACACTTGTAATACTTATGTAAAATGACAGCCAATTCTGAAGATTTTGGGCTGCATGCATTCAGTATCACCAGCTATAAATAAGGCCTGTAGTCTTTAAGGTTTGATGAAAAATGTCATTGCATGATAGTGGAGCCTTGGGCACAACACGAACTCATTGGTGAAACACAGCTCATACTTTATTTGCTCCTAATAATATCCAATTGATCTTAGATCCTTGCTCTCATCAGAGCAAGGCTGTAATCCAAGCTGAAGACAGATATTTGTTCCTGTTACTAAATGGAATGAAAAGCTATTTCTGAATTAGTGGCTAGTGTGGGAGTATTAGATAGTGAAATACAGTAACATCTACCTTTACAAAATGGTTGGCTCTAAGTCTCTAAGACTGTGTGCACGTAGTAGTAATATATTTTTCTGTTCTGGTGGAGCTCTGACTATAAGTTTAGTTTTCAAGGGTGTAAAACTGTGGGAAGAAACTGCTGAGATTCTGCAGTTAGCAGAGCCATGGCAGCTGGAAAGTTAGGAAAATGGTACCTAAGTGTATTTTAGGACTCCTAACAACTGTGACATACTTTTTGCCATTTCTCCTTGTTGCCTACTGTGCCTTTCGCTTCTTCATTTAGTTCTTTTCTCTGATTTTTGTATGACATGAGTTCACCCTGCTTCTTTACATGGAGTGACATGTGCTCCTTCCTCAGTGTCATATGCTATGGTCTTCCTGGGATTCTGTTTCTTTTTCTGTCCTTTGTGACTGACTCCCAACCCCTCTTCTGCCTGTCACCAGCAAAGCAACCACAGAGACACAAGCACAATGTACGTGTTGTAAACATTTATGTTTATGTAAACATTTAAAATAATTTAACCATTGCTTTATATAAACATGAAAAGAGTCTCTTGTAACTTGATCGTTCTGGCTTAAGCTTCAAGTAAAAGAAAACTAATAAAACCTTAAATAAACTGAAGCATGCAATTTTCCATGCTGAGATATGCCTACAGAGTAATTGTGAGTTCTTATATTGAAAGTTGTACCAGATTGGAAGATCATTCAGACAGCTGACTGAAGGTAGTCCCACTACTGAACTGAAAATGCAAAATAAGAAATCAAATGAATAAGGTGATTTTTTTTGGCAACATGTGGTTGTCAAAAAATAAGCTAAAAAGGTAAAAAAGTTTGAACACTGTTAGTATAGCCCTGCTATAGCTACGTGGGTTCATCACTCACTAAATCATTCTTAAAATCAGTAAAGTTAATTAAAATATGGTTACTTAAGACACTTAGTGATGTTAGCTTTACTTTTAATGGTTAAATTTTGTAAGGTTTTTTCATTGTTCATTCAAAATACAAATTTAAACCTCACTAGCAAAATAGAGACATATCATTTTACTGAAAAAATGGAATGTAAATAAATATTGCACTCTGTCTCTTAGTTCAGCATTTTTTTGCAATGCCTAAATGGGTTTGCATAATGCTTTTTAAAAGATTGTGTTTGTACAAATATCAAACTCTTTCCAGTCCTTGTTTGGAATAGTGTTTAATCAGATTTAAAATGGTAACTGTTCTCTGTAAGGTTATATAATTTCACACAAGCATGTAAAGTAAACCATCTGTTCATAAGATATGCAATTTAAAATATTCAGATTTTAAAAATGCATCTGAAAATTATTTTGCATATAATACCAAGAGCCAAAAAAATTTAATAATTAAACCTCAGTGAAACCCATGTAAAAAATTCCACTTCTTTTTTATACACAGAACTGTGTATAAATATATACACAGATATTCATCAATATGCACTGACAGGTCTGTGCACAGTTAGCAGTGCAGATGAACTCACTGCAGCCAGCTATTAGTCCTAATGTTGCATACTGCTGGTGTTTTTTAATTATTGTTTTTAAAGAGAGACATTGGACTATCCTGACACCTAAGAATTCTGCTTTTAAACAAAATATTTTTTTTCTCTCTGGCCATAATTACTGTATGATATCTGATGAAGGTTATTTTTCATGTTCGTCCAATTTTACTAATTTTTTTGATTTTATCAAACAAAATTTCTAAGAAGCACAACAACCATTAAATGGGTTATAGATTGCCATGCTTATCCTTTGGATACCTTAAAAATCATCTTCTTGTTTTGTATGCAGAGACGTTTCATACACGTACTTTATTTTGTCAGTATTAAAGTTTCTTGCTTTCTTGCTCCAGTGTAGGCAGCATTTAAATCAGCTACAATTTGTTATAGAAAGATTTCCATGGCTAATTTATGGTGGGAGTTAAAGAAGGTATGTACTGTAATCTTGCCTTGTGGTGAACCAGATGATTTTGTTTTACTTGCTAGCAGTGGTAATTGTTACACTTCAGCCAGGCAGCTGTGTTTAGTAATTTCACCTCTGAAAGCTGCATCTCTCAAGTATTATGGAGCTCCTAAAAATGTAATATAAATATAGAAGACATCATTTCTTCCATGTGGCATCACCCACTGAAATATGTAGTTTGGGAATTGCTGTAAAAGTTTTACAAACTGAAGTGCTGGTGCAATGAGTGTAAAACACTACAGATTATAAAACACTGCACATTGCAGGTGGAAATTGTTAATAATTTCCTACCTCAACAGCACCACATTTACATTCTCATAAAATATAAAAAAAATTAATTCCATTTTTAAAAAATCACATAATACATTCTCTAGGGGCTATATAGAGGATAGTAAAGAATTTATATAAATTAATGTATATTCATATATATAAAAATTATCATAATCTTGAGTATTAGAAGACTGAAATAGTAGAATGAGTGAAGAAAATCCATGGCAAATGTAGGGATACAGTTAATAATTCAACACTCATTACTGTTCCTTCCTATGTACTACATGGAGCGAGGTTTCCATAGTGTGAATGATAAACAGTCCTGTAGGTTGCACTTGTACAGAGATTTAAGGTCATGTACCATAACTTGAGGATCAAGTTCCGTCAGGGGTGTCTCATGTCCTTCATGTTTTATTAGTAAAAGTGGCTCAGCCTCAGCAATAAGCTATATTCTGCCCCTGACAAATTGGGAGATTTTTGCCTGCATATAGATTTGACTTGAAATCACTGGTAGTTCAGTAATTAGGTAATCAAAAACATAGGCTTATTTTACATTTTTAGGGACTGGTATATATTTCACATGTTTAAAAGTAAAAAATAAAATTAACACTGAGTAAAAAATATGCCTTTCCCAAATGCATTAGTAATAGCTAACTTGAATTTACTTGAAATCTTTGATCATAGTAAGATAAAAAAACTTCTAAAAAAATAGTTATTGAATACAACAGATTTTGGTGTAGTTAAAATAGTAGAGGTTGTATAAAATGATAATTTCTGAAAACCTGAAACTGTACAGATCTTTCTTGCACTACAAATTGTAGTACATGTTGCTCATTATATTTTGTATTGCCAAGACATCTGGTGCAGGTCCTGTGTGCTCAGACTCAGATTTGAAGGAGACTCTTATATCTATTAAACTTTGCAAATGAGGCCACTTTCTATGTATCTGAACTTAATCTGGCTCAATGTTGTTAGCACTTCTATTTGGGCACCAGAAAATATTTAAATCTTAAGCAAACATCTATTTGATTTTGCGTGTTTAGTACTTAATAATAGTATCCAGTAATCCTGAAAGTAATCCGGTAATCCTGAAATCCCACTCATTTTTATCCATCTGAAAGAAAAGACTGATGTTATTATCAGCTTAAGTGGATTGTGTGTTAATTTATTACTTTTCTTGTGTCTTGCAATCATGTGGGTTACCGTAACGAAGCCAGGATACATTTTCTCATGCTTTTCAGACTCATCAGCAGTGCAGCGGAAATCTAATTATAGGTTTGCTGTGATGATTTCTGTTCTGAGGGGAGCTTAAAATGAGTTGCATAAACAGAACTATGTAAGTCAAGTGTGAAAGAAAAAAGTAAACTAAGGAAATAATGATTACTGTGTTGATATGTAGATTGTGATCTGATGTTGAAGTGCTATCCAACACAAAAACTTTGTCCAAAAAGCTTTACTGCTCACTCTGACAAATACTTGCAATGTATTTTGATCTCCTTGGCAAGGCTACTCCTGCGCACTTTTGGCTGGGATGTGCTGTGTGTGCTCAGGCACTGCCTGAGTCGTGAAGCTCTCGTGCTGCTGTGGTGGCAGCTTGGTACCGAGGCAGCTGATGGTGCTTCATCCTCAGGTCAGGTGTTCTATCATGTGCTGCAGCTGGGGAGGTGGCTCTGCAAGCCATCCAAGAGGGAAGTGCTGCAGGAGTGCTGCTGTTCTCTATCCACTTGGCTGGACTGTCCAGAAGTCAGAGCTTGCCAGGGTGGATCTTCCTCTTGCTCTCTTCCCCCACTAGAAAACCCCTGGGTTTAGTGACAGAGAATTTGTGCCACATGAAAATAGCATCTGTGCTACTTGCTTGCCAAAGTGGAAAAAACAGGATTGTCAATTCAACTTCCAGGTGAATTCCATAGCCACCAAGAAATAAGTACCTATAGAGTTCTCTGCTTTTCTTTTGTGTGAGGTGCCTCTAGCTCAGCTGTACATGGACAGCATCTGAGGAAACCCACTTCTGAACTTCTATTTCAACGAAAACGTGATAAATTTGTTTCTTGAATACCATTTGTTCCCAATCTCCAGGAAAAATTAATATCAACATTTCTAAAGCAGGCATGTTCATTACTTCTCAGGAGTGGTTTGTATCTTTAGGTGCTCACTTCTGTCCCCTGCTTCTGCCCAATCTGTTATATCTGCCTTTACGTACTCTGTTTAAAAATGAGAAGATTCAGACACTTTATTTTTCTTCTTGTTTAGTGAGAGATTTTTAAAATGTTTTCTACTCTTCTATTGTTGTCCTGCAAGAGGAGTCAGCATGAACTTCAAGGTGCCTTTTGTACCCTTCTTTTGCTCTTACATGTTATGCAGTATCTTGAGGCTGAAAAAGCTCACCCATGCTGCCCTTTATAATTTTTGTTTGTGTTTACAGATTTTAAGAGTTCATCATGCTGTTTATAGCAGTCTTAAACTCTCTATAAAATAGAATTTCAGCAAGTGGCTGCCCTAGTTTAAAGGTTTCCTCTTAATGGAGAGTCTGAAGGCAGTTGCCTTTTTAGACATTCTTTGTCAATTTTGATAGTTTTCTCCTGATCATTACATCTTTACTACCTTAGATTAAAACATATCTGTTTAAAATTATATGATTCTTTAAAAATTCTAAAACAATATTTATCAAATCATTACCATATTTGGTATTTCATAGCAAATATAAATTTTTTTGTGAGATTGCGTGTTTAGCAGTTGCATTCACTAACAGAGCCATTTCTGGAAAATGAGAATAATATCCAAAAATATGTCACTTTATTCCACCATACAAAAACAAATCTGTGCCACAGATCTCACTGTTCTGTTTCACAATTTCTGATTTTTAATTTATTTTTTTACCTTTTATTTTGGTTTTGCCCTCATTTGACCCCCATGCCATGAAGTGCTATGGTGGTTTGCATATAAGGAGTATGACTTCTCTTCGCATCTGGACATTTCTCATTTATGGTTCTTGATTGATGTGGCCATCAGACAGGTTAAATAGTAACTTAGATTTTTCATAGTCTTTGTCCTCCTCAAGACTGGGTGGCTCAGAACACTGTGTCTGTATAGACTTGCATAAATAGAAGCCTTATATATTTTCAGTTGGGTTATTTTCATGTTGCTACTAATGCATTCACATTCTGTTTCACATGCCTGGTTTTTAAAATAAAAGTCTATGCCCCCTGAGGGGTGAACTAGCATTTTCTAATTTTTATAAGCCTCTCCTCACACTGGTATTATCTGTAAACACTTGAGTCCTTCAGGACCAAAGAATGGAACACAGTGTCAGTAAACAAATCACGTTTATTGCCTCCTAAGTGTTTACACAATGACAAAAATCAAGCCTCCAGGGAATCATATTGTAAAAAGAAACAGTTGGTTTAAATTAGGTTTCCATGTGAAATATAGCTACTTTTTATGGATGTTGTGGGAACATAAACTGGAAAGAAAATCTGCACACTGATAAAATGAAGGGTTGATTTTTATTTGTTTAAATACAAACAGAATCATGTACTAAGTTGATTTCTGATTCTGGCATTAATTAACTACGAAAGAGAAGTTGGTAGTATGGGCACACTTTGGAAGATGGAATTTCTTTTTATTTACTTCGTGATATTGCAAATTATCTGAAATGTTCGATGCATATAGGAATTAGCAAAATTGTGCATTCAATGCATCTAGTTTTATGAAATTAACCAAAACCAAAAAAATCCAATTTATCAACTTTCACTGTTCATATTGTTAACAAGGGTTGTTCACTGTGGGGCTGAGATCTATAAGCCATGTTAATGAGAATTGTACTGCAGACCTCTCCAGCAGCTTTAGAAATCAGCACTAGCTGAAGCTGTCCATTTTCTTCTGTGGCATCAATGCATATTCAGAATATCTTATATTAAGATGCAGTAGTTTTTTGTTTAATAGAAGTTTTCTAGACTAATTAATGATTTAACTGTTGTAATGTGACTTTATCTCTGTGTAAGTTGTGTTTGCAAGGCATGTGTGATTTGGCTATGAGCGTGTAAGTGGAATTTTGACTGATACCCTCCTGTTGAAAGAAACCAAACAAACCCACATTATCTCTCAAGTATGCATGAATGCTCCAAGTGACATTGCTTTGGCTGACCATGCTGTCTGTTTGGTTTTACAAGGTGAGCTCGTGGGTTACCTGGCTGATCCTGACCGCAGGTTCTATGGAGGAGAAACGAGAGGTCTTCTCATACTTAGTACATGTGGCAAAATGCTGCTGGAATATGGGCAACTACAATGCTGTAATGGAATTCCTGGCAGGGCTAAGGTACTGGCAACTCTGCTTTTTTTAAATGGATTTTCAGTGATAGATTACATTGCAGCTTCTGTTAAGCAGATGTCTCTGGAGAACAATGAAACTAAATAAAAATCCATGGCTAAGCCACATCATCTCATGCTGTGACTTTCTAGTAATCCCTTTTGGAAAAATGAAGCATGCTAAACCCTTCCTTTTTCTCTCAAAATGCTCTAAGGACTCCATCACTTTTCTTGATGCACACTGAATATGTTGCATTAGAAAACCTTTTTTTTTAAACAGAATTTTTTAAAAATATGAAAAGCAGTTGTGGTTTATCTAATGAGCTACCTCAAAAAAGACAAAAAATCCCTAACAAGACCAAACAGCCAAATCTGATTTATTACAGACTGATGTTGGGATCTCATGCTGACGTGGTCTTGTGTTATCTCAAGGAGGAGAGAGTAGGGGCTCAAAGACAGCTCCTTGTGTGCTTTCTAGGTTCATGTAGGGCAGGGCCAGGGCAGCAGGAAAGCAGTGCCTTAGCACTGGCAGTTCAGAGGGCAGCAAATGGGACTGAACAGGGAAGAGTTAAGATCAAGTTTCCCACCTCTTGGCTTTGACTCTCATTGTATAACATGTTTGGGTAACAAAGCTCTAAAATGTTTGCATTGCTGTTCTTTGTGGTTTAATTGAGCTATTTGTTTATGGTTCTGGTATATAAAGCTCACTTGGAACACTCATAGGCATGGGGAGTATATTTCAGCAGAATATATCCACAATCTCTAAGCCACGTAAGTTATGAGGAAAAATGCAAAACCCATTAAGGGCTTATTATTTTCTCTAATGCATCTGCACAGCACAAGAGAGAGATGAGAGGAAGGTTAGTGCTGATGAGCAGCATTTCTGGGACAGGGAGGGAAAGTGGGAATAAGGGCAGTCCTACTGTGAGTGTATCTTTGGATCTTTTGATATGTCTGAGGCCAGGGGTGGGAAGAAAGGCCATATGATTACAGAGACATCCAGCTCTGAAGGTAAGAGAACTCCCAGAGCTGCTCACAATCCTTGGAGCTATTTCTGTTGGAATGTTGAATTTCTTTTCACCTACAGCTCTGCACTGGTGTGTGAGAGCTTGAACATGGTTCTGACTTCCTTATTTGTATGAAAATAAATAATTTATTTTGTGAGCAAACTGTGGAAGCAATCAATGTAAATTTTTAAAAATTAATTTAATGAAAACCCCCCAACTTTTGCTAGCTTTATGGATTGTTCATAATACATCTGAAAGAATTTGTAAGAAACACTCTGGTTTATCTTTATGCTGTTTCCTTAATCTTTTCTAGTTTCTTTATGGGCCCTTAGAAATTTTAGGCAGTGACACACACAAAAAAAGACCTCCTGGTATGTTTTATGCCGCTGGACTGCTAGTAAAATGTGAAATACTGCTCCAGTAGATCAGACTGCTAGTTTCTCATTTTTAGTTTTGTTCTTTGATAATTCAAAGGGGAGAATTTTTAGAAAAATAATGGCCTTGATTTCATTCATTAGTTTCTGAGCAATTATAATTTCCTCTATTATATATATGCTGGGGGTGTTGGACTTGAAGGTAAATAGTTTAATTTTTTTAATAAATGCTGTGATCTCTTCTTGCAATAGGTCAAGAAAAGTTTTAAAAATGTGGCAATTTATGGACCAGTCCGATATTGAAACCATGCGAAGTCTGAAGGATGCTATGGCACAACATGAGTCATCATCTGAATACAGGAAAGTGGTCAACAGGGCACTCAATATTCCAGGCTGTAAAGTTGTTCCTTTCTGTGGTGTGTTCTTAAAAGAGCTCTGTGAAGTTTTGGATGGAGCATCAAGCCTCATCAGACTCTGTCCCCGATATAACTCTCAGTATGAAACATTAGAGGTAAATGAGATGAATATTCTAAGATGGTATGTTCTTAGCAGGTGCTTTATTTTATATAATCTTACACAAAGGCATCATCTAATTAAAGTTTTCTAAACCAGACTTCTATGAGACTGGTCAGTAAACGTGGACCTCAATTTAATTCCCATAGTTCCTTAGCAATTTAGATTTGGTTGTTTCTACCTAGTTCAGTGTCAGAGTACTGAGAAATCAACATTAGTAATAAAGGACCTTGTTTATACATTGGATTACGTAAGTATGTAAAGCCCAAAATGTGTAATTATTTTCTGCAAAATATTCTGATCTTCCACTTAATTCTCCGGGAATTGGAAGTTTTCAGTTCCTTAAAAACAGAATTTAGAAGCTCAACAGATGAAACTTTTCCTCTGTGGCAAGAAACGATTCTTTTGAGTTTCATTATTGTAGTTTTAATAGAAAAATGCCCCTGTGAGATCAGCAGTTACTTTAACTTGTGTTATTTGATTTATGACATGATTTGGTCTGTTTTGGGTTGCAAGTAGGCACAAAATCCCATGGGAAGCGAGTAGGAAATATGCACTAAATATTCTTAATAGTAAAATTTCTACAGTGAGAGGTAGATGACACAATGTTCCCTTTGTAGCTATACTAATCTTTAGATATCTCTATAGTTTGTTTCAGATTACAGTGGACAAGATAATTTCTTACAACGAGTAGGCCAAGATGGTTTAAATAATCCAGAAAAAGAATCAACAACAAACAACATCTTTCAAACTATTCGGAGCTGCAATCGCAGTTTGGATTCTGAAGAAGGTGAAGATAATGTTAGTGAAGGGAGCGATTCAAGGAAAAACTCCTTGAAGGACAAAAACCGGTACCAGTAGGTCTTTTATTTATTATAAATACATCTTCATTTCTTTTATTTACTATCATCACATGTGTATATCATGGTTTTTAGTTTTGGTTTTCTTTCACTAAGGCTTGCTTTTAGGAATAAGAGCAACTTTAACATCTTCCCTTGTATTTATCCATTTCCAGTTCGGAACTTCTCTCCCTTGATACTCAACTGTTTGGAAACTCTCTGTATAGCGATATTTTCCCTCATGATGTAATTACTTCCTCTCATGATAAGGGTAAATCCTTTTTGTCTTACACAGAGAGCTTTAAAAATCCACAGCTGCAATTACAATTTTGATCTCTAGTGACAGGAGTAGCACGTGGACATATTTGTTATCAGAGCTCAGAACATTATATTCTGCATGCTCAGACAGCGTTCTGGCCCCTTCAAAAGAAAGGTTATTATCCTTTAAAACACTTCTTTTAAGGGCATGTTAGTTTGAGAGGTTTCAATTTTGTCCAGAAAACATTCATGTGTGAGTACACATTTTGAATTTTCAGGTGACTGTAGTCCTGCTATTTTGCATTTCATTATGCAAAAAAAGCCCAGTGTTCAGTAATCTAATTTCACTTTGAAGACCACTCTTGAGGACTGTACTAGTCACCAGGAGGAAATACAGCAAATGCAAAGTTTAGGACACCACATGATATTCTAGAATGTTGCTTTGCAGAGAAGTTTCATTGCAAAGCCCATGTAGACATAGGTGGGTCAGATTACTTAGCTTTCAACTAAGTAACTGTGTTAGACTAACTTCAAATTAAGTAACTGAACTGTACTGCACTGAGGTGAAGCACTGTAAAATTATGTGAAGGCTTGCATAAAAAGAACTAAACATGCTTAAGTCACTGCCTGAGTTATTTTACTGGTAATGTGTGTCAGAAATATCAATATGTTCAGAACTATTTAACTTTTTTCAGCTACTTAAACATTAAATCTAATAAGTGACTGAGAGGCAACTACTACCTTCCTGTTTAAAATGCATTTATTTCATTAACATGTAATTTTAAATTTCATTTCAAATAAATAATCATTATTTCCTGAAAGAATGGTTTGTAATAGAATTATTCACATCTGGCTTTAGTTGCTTCTGGGAAGTGGTGCACTAGATTAAGCCAAGAAAGACAGACCCACTTCTCTGCCCATATATGTTATCTTGTGACTTACTTCAGTCCTAATACTTTCTTCCAGGAAGTTTTTTTGTTAATTAATATGCTTTAAAATCAACTTGCAAAACGCAGTTTAAATGGCAAATAAGCTAGGCATATAAACATTTCACTTGGATGAACAAAATAGAAATTGAACATTGTTCCTTTTTTTATGTGTTTGTGAAATAATTTCCTGGTAAATTACTTGTGCTTTATTCATAAATATAATCTAGTAAGTTGCACTCTAAAGTAGGAATTCAGTTTTTTTAAAAACCTAGTGTGAATCCAAAATGAAAATTTAAAATTTCAATGAACAAAACTGCAGATAGGTAATTAAAGTTATGTTTCCTGGTTCCAGCTACTAACTACTCAGTTATGAGTATCTGTACTTCTGATGCAGTAAATACTGATTTTAACATTAAAATTCTTGTAGGAGAATACTTCTGAAAGTACTGATTTAACTCAAGTATCTTACAGGCTTTGGAAATTCCTTATTCACTTGCCATGTCTTTCCTTGGCATGCAGAGGCACAGGAGCAAATTTCTACAGAGGCAGAAGGGCCATGTTCTTCTGTACTTGTATGGGAGCTGTGTTCGGTTTTTATTGCTATGAACAGCTAAAGGGTTCTAAGGAGGAAATTTAGTCCTCTTTCTTGTGAGACCTGTCATATTTGCATACAGTGTTATAAAATCCAAATTATATCATAATTATGCATTATCTGATAATTGTAGTGTTGTGGTCACAAAGGCAGAAAAATACACTGCATAACATGTTTCTCATTACTTTATAATTGTAAGAAAGATTTTCAATTAGTTTTTCTTTTGATGATTTGGATTAGTATTGTGGAACATGAATGTACCAAAGCTGGTAGGTTAATTTGATTTGAAGAAAATGAAAGGCATGTAATAGAATCAGTGGGCAGTGGGTATAATTACTTTCCTAGTTGTGTTAGCAAATAAGCTCTCTCACTCTGTAGTCAGTCACCCATCTAATTGCTCTGGATTTCTGTACATGCCAGACAAATATCAAACATTAATCTTTCTTAGACCTCTTTTCTGACAATTAATAAATCTTTAAAAAATAAAGGTAGACAGGAACAGGAAAAAAAACCCCAACAAATTTGAAATAGAGTTTTTATGGAATTGTTAATTATTGAGTGACCTATGAAGATACTCCTGACTTTGAATCATTGCTTCATTAGCCTGATCTTATCTTCACTTTTAAGCTTCTCCAATTACAGTAAACAACATATAAAATAATAGGGGAAAGCCTCCACTTTTTTTTCTTTTTGTATACCTTGCAATTTTCTCCTCTAAGACTGCAACCTGTGTGACTGTTTCCTTCATGTTTTCATTTTCTTGCCTCTCAGTGCAGCACATGCAAAGAAAGCCCTTGGTCCAGCCCAGGCTCTGTAAGTGCTCTCAGTAATTGGCAGTGGTGTCACTTTTGGTAGCTCATGTCAGAGGCTCCAATTCTGTGTGTGGTTATGTGTGTGTGCTTGGCTTACCTGCTTCTTGTACATTTTAATCTGCAGCGTGCAACACGTGAAACAAGGCAGAAACAAAGCTCTGCCATTTCTGTCTCTGCCATAACAGACTCCTCCTGCCATGCACAGCTACTCTGAATGCATTTTTACAGAGACTTGTTTGATTGTTTTGAGAGCAAAGGCGAGAAAGAGCTGCTTCAGTTGTTTGTTTCATTTTAAAATTATTTTATATCATACAGGTAAATGTTTCAATTTACATGTGTCTGGTAAGACTCTAGTAAGACAATTTTTATCAGCGCAGTTAAAACACATGACCATTATTTGTAGGAATATTTCATAAAGAAACAAAGCTGTACTTAAGACTGATGCAGTTATTTTGTCATTCCCTTTACCACAAGCAATAAGACCTCAACCTATTTGCCACTTTTTTTAAAATTTGATGAAATTAATAAATTTGTAGAGGAATCATTGCTGTATGGAATAAGGTAAAATTCAGATTAATTTCTCATCCAGGTAGAGGAGAGTCTGAGGAAAAGCTGGTGGTTATCTGTGCTGTTTAGCACTGTGGGAGATGGTGTATGTGACTTGGAAACACAACATGAAGTCATCTTTGGCTTAGTTGGTCAGTAAGGGACAGGAACTGGGAGTACTGTGGTGATAGGAAGGGGAAGCAAAGAGGGTATTAGGACAAGATGTCTTGAAGGATATGTTGAGGGAGATGGTTTGGATTTTATTGCCTGGATATCCTTAGGAAAATGTGCTTCGTTAGTTCTGTTGTACACAGAACAGTTTGTCCTTTTTTATGGTCACTGAAGTACCCAAATATTGAACATTTGTGCATTCATGCACATTAGAAGCTTCTGCAGGAAAGACATTTCATTTAAACTACCTCATCATGTATCTACTGTTTCTAATTTTGGCAAAATATTTCAGAAATTTTGGTCACTGCATACAAGTTTTATGTTAATATTTTCCTTTGTGCATTCTTATGAGGAAGGCATGTATTTTAACCAGTATTTTACTAGTGTTAATCAGAATATTATATAATGTGAAAGGTCTGCAAATGAAATCAGCAATAGAACAGAGATTAGAAGTCCTGTCTGAAATGCACTACATCCTGCTAACAATTACCATATATGGCACTTAATATTTCAGCTGAAGCAATCTTATCCAGTGGATTTAAAAACTGGGATCACTTGGCTTTAGGAACCAATGAGACACTTTTTATTATTAATGCAAAGTTTGGAAAGTTCTAGAAAATATAATCATATTGTTTCAGGAGTCATGAGTAATTGTAGCAGCATCTCTTAATTGATGCAAAATTGCAGTAATGTTAATTGTAATACTTCAAAAATGACACAAGTTCCTGTAAGTCCCAGTTATATAGTGATGGTAGTATTTCACTTATTTAAACTACAGCAGAAGAAACATTCATCAAGGTTAGCATAAATCAGCACATGCATCACTAAATACAAATCTCTCATCTTTGCTCACATGCAGATTTCTCATCGGAGATCTTTCAGATTCTGAAAGTGACATATTTGAGCAGTTGAAGGAGTGGGACACAAGTTCAACTGAAGAGCAACAAAAGGCTTTCTGCCATGGGATAGAACTCATTCCCTGGTACGTGTTGTCCATCAGGGCTGACGTCCATCAGTTCATGCAGCAAGGGGCAACAGTCATTCATTATGACCAGGAGACACATCTCTCAGCTCGTTGCTTTCTGCAGCTCCAGCCTGACAATAGTACTTTGACTTGGACAAAACCCACAACAGTTTGCCCTGCAAATGCTAAGGCAAAACTGAGTGTGCTGGGCAATACTGCTGAGCTTGGTAAATACCAGTTTCTTGGTAATGCTGGACTGGTGGAAGGCTTTTTGGACTTGTTTTCAGCCAAGGCTGTATATATGGGACACTCGGGCATTGATATGCACACTGTGTGTGTTCAAAATAAACTTTGCAATATGTCCCTTGAAGAAAATGGTATAACACTACTTTATGGACTTCATACTACTGATAATAAGTTGTTGCACTTTGTTGCTCCAAAATACACTGCCAGAATGCTGTATGATGGATTGCTGGAATTGACTAAAGCTGTAAGAAAAATGAGGAGATTTCCTGATCAGAGACTACAGTGGCTACGGAAACAGTATGTCAGCCTTTACCAGGTAAAAGATGCTGTGATTCTCTGTAAAAAAGTTCAAAGATATCAACAGCTTAATGTAATGCGATTAGTTTCTATCGTAAATAAGATTAGATTAAAGATTAACACCAAATCTCCAACTTTGTAAGATGGCTTAAGCAGCAAGATCTGATTCTCCACACAAGGTTATGTCAAATCTTGAAAGTTTTCAATACCCTGAGGTTAGTTTTTTTTCTTACAAAGTTCTTTATATGTTTGGAGTTTTGGAATAAGTATTTTATTAAAGACAAAAGCAATGACTGTACTTAAAAAGGACACCAAAATAATGAGTCATAATAGTTAGGGCCAAAAACATCCCCAAAGCAGCAAACAAAATAGCTCTGGGGAATTCACTCAGTAATCAAAAATTGCCTCCTCTTGATGTTCCTTTCATTTGTTCCTCAGAGGTTGCTTTAAAATGCTTTAAAAATGTGTCTTTATTCTCCTTGTTTTGTTAACACTGAGAATCTTTGTAGGAGGATGGAAGGTTTGAAGGCCCAACCTTGGCTCAGGCTGTTGAGCTGTTTGGAGGCAGACGATGGAGTGCGAGAAGCACAGGCACGGGATCTCTCACCAAAAGCACTGAGAAGCCCAATGTGCAGAGAAACAACACTCTGGGGATCAACACAGCTAAGAAAAAGAAGAAAGTACTCATCAGGGTAGAATATTTTGTTATTTGTGTGTTTTGTTTCCTTCTTGCAGTCACTGTGTAGCTGTGTTCTGAACCAGAGAAAAGAAGTTATATGAACATTCTGAAACTGTTTATTGTCGCTTTAGGTTTTCCAGTAGTTTGTTCTTTTCTCATGCTTGCAGCATTGTTAGGACATGTAGGTGCCAGGGCTAGCAGAATCTTCTTAACAACCTTTAGGTGCTACCTCAGGATAAAGATAAACTACTGGTGGTGATAAAATCATAACATGCAAAGTGGTGTCTGGAGGTTGGTGTAATTTTTTTTAATCCTTTTTGTTTTCATGTTTCAAAAAACACTACCATGGTTATTCTACATCTCATTAGCACCCATTTTATCTTGTGTGGGTCACAGAAGCATGACCTAGGCTGGCAGTCTCCTCTCTTTCCCTGGGCAAAACTGCTTTCAACAGTAGGCAGGAGAAAGGAAAATGCAGGACTAGCATATCTACACTACCAACATTTTCTAGTGGGCAGGTAGAAAGATTCTTAAATGACAAGATCCATCCTCTTTAGGGCTCCAGTGCCCCAGTGAAATAGTGTAAAACCAGATGCAACATTCTAGAGAGTCACAATCATTGTCATCTTCTGTGTGATGTTAAGCTAAAACACCTCATGGTCCCGTGCTTGACTATGTATCTGTTAAAGTTTTTCTTTTCTACTGGTACTGGCCTCACAGGAGTCTGCTTCATAAGGAATAGCTGATTTATCTCATGGTTTTGTTACAGACTGTACTGAAATGAAATGGAAGTAGTGTGTTTGAGATGTTTATTATGGGGCTCATTATTTCTAGGGTGAAAGTGGAGAGGCCACCGATGATGAAATGGCAACTCGGAAGGTAAAAAGCTGTAAGGAATATCGTAATAGAAGTGGTTCAGATCCTCAAGATATTGATGAACAAGAAGAACCAGGTAAATATATTGCTTTAGTACTTAAAAATCTATCATGGTTTTGCTCAAAGCCTTTTTATGCAGACTTTTTTTTTAGTGTTAAAAATAAACTTAGAAAGCTACTTTTGCAGTTGAAACTCCAAATCTGTGAACTCTGAAATTAATTTCTTTAGTTGTTCATGATTGTTCTTTAATTTAGTTTCAGTAGCATTCCCTTTCTATTCAGATAAAATACATTTGTAAGTGTAGTTCAATATGTACTTTTTTGACTGTTTGGGGACAAATCTAGAATCCTCCTAGCGTCTTACTATGCTTTAATGAATTTTCAGTTAGGTCTCCTGGACAAAAGCATTTTTATTTGGCCAGATGTTGTAATTATGGTGAAAACTTTTGTTTTCTCCTTAGATCAAAATATTATTATTAATGCTTCTCCATCTAACAACCTGCCGTCAAGAAGAGCTCACTCTCTGACAGCATCTGGATCTCCCAATTTAGGAGCTGCATCGTCCTCACCAGCAAGACCAGTCTCCTCTCCTGTAATATCATCGAGCAAAAGTCAATCTAGGTAAAGGCAAAATCCGTGCTTTGAATTAAAAAGAAAAGAAGCTACTATTCCTTATTTATTATCAGATGTGAGGTTTGTGCCAAACTGGCAAAATCTGACAAAAACAGCGCCAGAAATGTCATTAGCCTTTTTGTGGACATCTAAAACACATTGTAGAACACAAGGCATTTAAGCTGAAATGCCATGAATCTAAGGATGGCTTTGTAGCAAGTCCCTGAGCAACATGTTTCAGTTTATATCTGTTACAGAAGCAGATTGGAATGCTGTTCCAAAACTACACAAATACAGAGTTTAACTCTCTTTCTCCAGATCTTCTTCAAAACATAGTTATAGGCATTTTCTGTATATTGAAAATCAACAGAAATGTTATAGATGTCTGAACTGAAGTTCTGAGGTTTCTCAGCACAAATAATTTCTACCTGGGGCAGTAATAACTTTTGCTGACATTCCTGGTGATGATTGCAGTACTGTCTTGGGAACTGGAGGAACCGATTTGGAGTCTTTCTCTTACAGACGTTTTTTCTTGAACATTCATCCTTTTTGTGCCATTTAGGCAGTGTAAAAGGTTATGCTGTTGCAATATGTGCAGTAACATAGTGCATTATTATATTAATTCTGTAAATACTAATGGTGATGGTAATTACAGTATTAATAATATGTCAGGGATGTGGACAATATTTATGACATACAAGACGGTCTCAACAGAGGCTTTCCAGTGCCTTTTTGGAGAAGGGATGCTGAAATATCATTATGAGTATGAATTTTAGGGGTTCCAGGAGAGCAACAGTAAACAATGGAAGAGATTACTGCTGCTGATGGAACATTATATTTGAAGAGACATGTCTCATGCAATGGTTTCTGTCGTGTATTTCTTGAGGATTATATTCGTACTTAAAATAGTTGGATATGGCAACAGGTGTGAGTAAGTAGAGCCACCTGTGAAAATGGGTGGTTGGGTTAACACTGCTTTGTGAGCTTCTGCATTCTTTTTGTCTTTCATAAATCCACAAACTTGGATTTGTCTGGGTAAGCAATTTTTTTTTTTGTAAGGGTGAGAATAGCTTTCTTTTACATTGAACTGAAGAAATACTGCGTTACTATATCTGAAAAATGATTCTGTATTTTGCAAATCTGCTTTTTGCTTTTATGCCAAAATAGTTGTTGTCTCTAAATTAGATTAGAAGGCTCAATGGAGAGCTTACATTCCCTGGGAAAGGACAGCTAATGTTCCTTTAAATCCTCTCAGGACTGGGTTTCTGCATGGATCTGTGTGTAGCTCAGCACTGTGGACCTCCCCCAGTTATCACAGATTTTCCCTGGCAAAGCTGTCTGGCACCTCCACAGCATCACTTTGCAGAGCAGTCCCAAATGTGCTATGACCCTTCTTGCTACAACTTGCTCAGGATGTAGCTTATGGCTGTTCCATCTGTCCTGAAAAAGTCTTTCTCAGAACAGATTTGCATGTTTTACCCATAATCTTCACCCAGTTTTCATGAGCCAGTAAGACATTTGGAGCAGTGGAGAGAGTTTTGTTCTGAACACAGGTGGCTTGCAGCTGCTTTTGTCATTCCTTCAAACCAGATGGGCATCTGATGAATTTCCAAGTTCCTAGGAAATCTAGTGCCATTTGTAAGGTGGAGGAAGCAGGAGGATGGTTGATAAGGCCACTGGGACATAGAGCACAGGATATGGAAGACTAGAGATGGGAGCTTTTTTGGGAAGGGAGAATAAGCCTCCTCTCTCATTAACTATCTACAGGTGTAATCCAGACTGCTACTGATTGCAGTCTTGGTTGTTGGTGATGGTGGGGTTTTCTTGGGGTTTTGACTTTTTTCTTTTAACCTTTTTTTTGTATTTATTCCCCATTACTCTGGAAAATAATCTTTGGTGATCAGATTGGGTAAAATGCTGAGCATTTTCTTCTGCTCTTGGTGTTCCATTTGGTACGGCGCAGTTCCAATCCATTTTCTGGAATCTAGAGGCTTTCCTCATCATTGTTTATTTTTCCTGTCTGATAAAAATGCTAGGAATTATTTTAGCTAAAAAAAGGTATATGAAGTATGTCAGTACTTGCCATAGTGATGGCAAACAAATTGAATATTATCAACTAAAGTAGATGGTATTTTTTAATACTTTTAAATCACATTTTGTTTTCAACTGCATGCATCCATCCCATGCCAGGAGTAAACTCAGGGATCTGGTCCAGCATATTTGTCTATAATGTCTCCTGCTTGCAGGCATGTCTTTAGGAATACTGAACAAGCTGGTCCTGTTTTTCCATCCCAGCTGTCAGAACTATTTGTACTGAACCTGATGGCAGAATTCATAGAAGAATGGATCTCTCTATATTTGATCATTGCAGAGCAATAAAATCTGACATGTAGTCTGATATTTTGAAGGAAATACTTTAACTTGTGCACTTAATTATGGTTTAAACTAGTGTTGTTGCTTAGATCCTGCCCTTTTCAGGATGCTGTTGCTGGCAGATCCCCTTCCTGTAATGTGTGTTCATTGGTTTTTTAGGCACAGGAAGGGGCTCAAGAGCTCAGCCCTTCCTTGCAAATTACTCCATGTAGTTCACTAAGGACTTGTTCATACTGCTCAGGTCAGGGCCTAACTGTCCTTAGTAGCATAAATCCTCTAGAAGCCTAAAGATTTTGGGATGTGACTTTTCGAAATGTGCTGGTTCTGCTTCAAAAACCTTGTTCATCTGCACAACTTTGATTAATGATTGCAGTTACAAAACAATCTATTTTATTATTTCATCTTCAATGAACCTTATACAAAGCCTGCATTACAAGAATACAACATTGTTTTCTTTAAAGGGAAAATAAGTGCTTTCATTTATGCTTTGTGCATCAGGCCTTTTTCCACATGAAAATTTTAAATTGCATAATATACATTTTTCATTCTGATAAAGTCTGCAGTTGTCTTGAAGGAAAAAAATAGCTGCTATAAAGCAAGGTGATAAAAAAAATCATTATTCATCTTATAAGATGGTGTTTTATTTGCTTCTTCCAGATATTGGTAATAAATGCATTAAGGAGAGCACAGATAAGCTGTTAATACACTAATGTATAATATTTCAGTTAAGTAGAAGTTTAATGTAACCAAACTACAGCAGTCTTTTTTTGATTTAGCACATGGAGCAGCAGTAGCTGGCATGGCCGTGTCAAAGGAGGAATGAAGGGATTTCAGAACTTCATGGTGTCTGATAGTAACATGACTTTTGTGGAATTCGTAGAGCTCTTCAAATCTTTCAGGTAAAAGATATTCTTTTCTGTACTAATTTCATTCATCCAAGAGTTTATTAAAGAGCAAAAATTGAACTTTTCTGCTCTTTTGGCAGTGTCCGTAGCCGCAAGGATCTGAAAGACCTTTTTGATGTTTATGCTGTGCCTTGCAATCGGTCTGGCTTAGACCCTGCTCCACTATATACCAATTTGAAGATTGATGAAAATAGCAGTGGATTCCAGCCTGATTTAGGTTTGTTAAAGAGAAGAATGAAGCAGTTAGATTGCTGAGCAACTTCAGTTATTTGCCTTAATAAAATGTGTCTAAGTCTCATTATTAGTTCTAAGTTTAAGTAGAGGACTCCTGCCATGCCTCCACTAATACCTAGTTAGCAGGATATAAGACAAAAATGAAGGGAAGGAAAAGTATTCCAGCTTTCCATTAGCCAGATATATTTGTAACTAGTAATAGCAGAGGTAAAACTTGTTACTGAATGGCTGAGCCCAGGGGTCTGTACAGGCTGCAGGAGCCCTGGAAGGGCTAAAACATTGAGCAAATATAGGGAGGAGAAATGAGGAGGCTGTGCCCTGTGTCACATTTGGCTGGTTTTTTCTTATCTAGTTTCCTAGTGGATCTGCTTTATGTGGAATAAAGGGGAAGGAAGCCTCTGTCCCCCTTTACATTCC
The DNA here is from genome assembly GCA_013397195.1 of Hylia prasina. NCBI lineage: Eukaryota > Metazoa > Chordata > Aves > Passeriformes > Sylviidae > Hylia > Hylia prasina. Next base: position 517,291 of record VYXD01010366.1, read on the forward strand.
TCAGTTACCATAATCTAAGTCTGGGACTTTGGCCACATGTAAAGAAAACAGTTTTTCTGCCAAGCAGCTTGTGGGGAGGGTGCAGAACAATTGGCATATGAAACTGGAAGAAGATAAAGGGTGATTGAACAGGAAGGGTGTGAGGTTGCACACAGTGAAGGAAAGGCTTTGAGCCTGTTTGTGGTGGTGAGAGGGAAAAGGAGAGTCCTGAGTGTGTAGATGGATCCTGTGGATCCATGTTAGAGGTTTCAGGATTTTGTTCAGAGTAATTGGATACCTGTAGTCCACCCACATGCATGCTTAATGTTCTTTTATTAGTGGGTAGAAACAAGGTGATTTTTTTCTAATTTACTGTGTCAGTGCTAAAACACCCAGTGAGATACTTGTGTGTATTGTACACTACATTATATTCTATACAGGACATGTAATACACATAATTGTTTAGCTTATATTTTTATTTCCTCGTTTTTCTTTTAAGATCTGCTGACTAGAAATGTTTCAGACCTTGGTTTGTTCATTAAGAGCAGGCAGCAGCTATCAGACAACCAGAGGCAAATCTCTGATGCCATTGCTGCTGCCAGCATTGTAACCAATGGTACTGGAGTTGAAAGTACATCACTGGGAGTATTTGGAGTAGGGATCCAGCAGCTGAATGACTTCCTAGTGAATTGCCAAGGAGAACACTGCACCTATGATGAAATCCTCAGTATTATCCAGGTCTGTAATACAAATATCTTGCATTTTCTTTTTACTAGAATTCCTGGTACTTCCATTTTCCCATTAATGTTGTATGCTCTTCAAAATAGCGTATCTCCTTTCACTGATATTATCTCTACAGTTTACTTGACTTTAAAATTTCATGCTGTCTTTATTTTGGGCTAGAAAATTTTATGGATGTCCATAAATATCCAGAGCAAACATGGACATTTTATTCCCTTATGTACCATGGCTGAAGATTTTAGAAAATGTGTACAAACTTTTTTTTTCCTCCAAGCATGTGTAATTAATATGCTCCAAAACTAAGCTCCGTTTAGCAATTAACAAAGGCTAAAAACTATATATAATTATCAACTTATAAGATAGAATTGCAGAGTTTAAAAGACAGAAATTCTAAAGAAACTTCAAGCTGGAATACCACAAATCTCATTGAGATGGGTGGTATGTTGTTTTTAAGCATAGATAGGAGTAGGCCACCTGATCATAAATCTTTCTTAAATTCAACCTCACTGGTCTCTCAGCTTTGAACAGGAGGTTGGATTAGGTGATCTCCCAATATCCCTTTCAACCTGAATGGTTCTTTAAAATATGATTACGACTTTAGTATGTATGTGTAGTTATTTGTAAAACACAGTTTGCAGGCACCTGATTACAAAAAGACTGTGTTTGCATACTAACTGTTTGGTGCTGTGAGCAGACTATGTATAACACCGTGACAAAGACATATTTCTAAGAATTGTTATTATATATATCTTTGATTTCTTCCTCCTTATAGAAATTTGAACCTAGTGTGAACATGTGCCAGCAGGGGCTGCTATCTTTTGAAGGATTTGCAAGGTAATTACTTATGTGCTAACTTTTATACATATATATAAAAATATATGTGTGTATATATATATATGTAAAAAGATTATACCACTGTATTGATTTTTCTTGGAGAGTCACAAAATGCTCAGCACAGCATAAAATTCCCTCACATCTTCTCACTTCTAGATTTTTGATGGATAAAGACAACTTTGCCTCCAAAAATGATGAATCACAGGAGAATGCTGAGGACTTGCACTTTCCTCTCTCATATTACTACATAGAATCCTCACACAATACTTACCTTACTGGCCATCAGCTTAAAGGGGAGTCCTCAGTGGAGCTCTACAGCCAGGTATGCAGGATTGGATTGTCGTGTAGCTTTCAACATGAGCTTGTTTGTTTTACTGACAAGTTTCAGGAGCATGACCTTTTTGCTTTGAAAATCTAGATGTCCTAAACCCCTGCTTGCAAAACGTTGGAAAACATGATGTGTGGGAAAGCTGCCTGTAAGCACAGTTGTGCTCAAATGCCTTTTCTAAGGCAAAAAAATGGGTTTAGTTTGAGATTCATAGCATTTAGACACCAGTCGGTCTGACCCAACCTACTAAAATTAGACTTTCCCACAGGAAAGACTGATCTAATATTTTAGTTCATTCAGATGTCAAAAACACTACTGAAATACTGTACATTGCACTGCAAAGACAACTTTCAAATAGAACTTTTAACTTCTAAAAACGTTACTTCTAGGAATATTCTACAGTTTTTAGACTTTATGCCTGATTGGTAGTGATCAGGGAAGGAACAATTTCTCCCTTGGGCTTTCAGTTCTCTGTTTGTTTGTGTATATGTATATATATTTGTATGTCTCTGTGTTTACAAAATGCTGGAGAAAGCATCAAACTTCCTGTCAGTAGTGTTTTCCTTGTGCTGGGAGTTAATGACTCACCACTGAGAAAGGATTCATCTGGTGTCCCATGTGCTCCTTCACCTGGGGCTACAGACAGAGAGGTGAGGCTGTGTTAGGAAATCCTGAATAACATGAATGAACTGAGGAGTGCAATTGCAGAGGTTCCTGAAGTAGCTCTGCACAGTGACCTTAGCATTGTGTTGGTAGTAGATGGGAAGTGAGATAGAGATCAACTGCCTTCAAAGTTTGAATGATTAAGAAAAGCTTCTTCCTGTCCCTCAAGTAGTGTTGCCAGCTGAAGAGGCACTTGGTTCTGGCTCTCACAGAAGTGGTGGAGTGCCAGCTATGGACACAACTGTCTGAAATCAAATCATTCAGGTTTTGAGCAGAAGTAATTTTTTCTTTGTTCATGAATGGTTTCACTGGAAATGGGTTTGATTGTTGAGAGCTTTCTGTTCAGTAAAATATTAGATTGTAGTACAGAAGATAGGCATGTTAAATACTGATAGCAATAATAAGCTGAGCTACCAAAAGATGGGTTAGCTCATGTCTTCCTTCATCCTTACTCTGTTTCCTTCATTGGTTTTTCTAGTGATGGCTTTCTAAAATAAATAAATGAATAATTAAAACATTGATAAATGGCTGTAAATTAGCTTAAAACTTTATGGCTGTAAATTAGCTTAACATTTGATCAAGATGGCCTGGCACAGTTCCACTTTAACTATCCTCATAGAAGTTTCTTAAGACTTCATTTTCAGACTATCTTTTATTTATAAAACTAACAATAATTTAAAAACCCAGCAAACAAACCTCAGGTGCTTTCACCATAGGCTGTCATGGGAGCAACCTGAAATAAATTGCCATGCTGCTTTATAGCTGTTTTTGCAGGTAGAAATATGGGAATATTTCTTTCTCAGAAAAATAAGCTATACAGTAAGAGCCACCTTCTGCAAACAGATTCCATGTGTCCTGTATGATACCATGAATCTCAAAGCTTTATGGTAATTATCGCAAGAACATACATGCTTTGCTTAATTTTTCCCATTCTTTTTCAATGGGAAATAAGGAATTCAGTTAGGGAATGCAGTTAGCTGGGGACTGTACCTTGTGTGGGCTGTTTACTTCACAGAGATTGCTCTTTGCAGCAATTTTGCTGAATCACTGGGCTTTCATTCAGCTCTGCAATGTCTGCCTTCTGCTTTGATGGCATGATACTTGTGGCTTAGATGTGCTTACACTGTTCCATTGCATTGTAGGTTCTTTTACAAGGCTGCAGAAGCGTAGAATTGGACTGCTGGGATGGTGATGATGGGATGCCCATCATTTATCATGGGCACACTCTTACGACAAAGATCTCTTTTAAGGTATGCTGGTAATTGCATGTGGCAACAAAAACTGAGAAGTTATTTTTTCTGTAACAAAGGGATAAAATAATAGCCTAGTAGAAAAATGCAAATTCTAATGGGCTAAATTCTAATAGGATATAAGCTATAGATTGTCAGACATGACATTCTCAGTGGTAAATATTCTGTCAAGTTAGTTTTTGTAGCATATGTAGCATAATTTTCTGTCATTTTGTTGTTACATAAATACCCAAAGTAGGTGTTACCACTTGTGTTGTAACAAGATACCCTCTTGCTTTGAAAGCACACTGTGGCCTCTTCCTTCTTAGAGAGGAAAGCAGATGTGTCCCCTCTCAGCTATCAGTAGGCTCACTGAAAGCTGCAGGCTGCTCCATGTGCTCTCTGTCCCGCAGGAGGTGGTCGAGGCCATCGATCGCAACGCGTTCATCACCTCCGACATGCCGGTCATCATCTCCATAGAAAACCACTGCTCGCTGCCCCAGCAGCGCAAGATGGCAGAGATCTTCAAGGTAGGCCAAAAACTGCAGTCAGGTATTCCAAGCACATCCCCGTGCCCTGGGATTTTCCATAATGCATCACCTGTTCGTGATATTTCAGAATGTGTTTGGAGATAAGTTGGTGACGAAGTTTTTATTTGAGAGTGACTTTTCTGATGATCCCATGCTGCCTTCCCCTGGCCAACTGAGAAGAAAAATCTTGCTTAAAAATAAGAAGCTGAAAGCCCATCAAACACCAGTGGATATATTGAAACAAAAGGTAAAGTCCGTCCTTAACAGCAAGCAGTGAGACCCAACTCTTGTTAGAAATAGTTCATTTGTGTTTGAAGTTTTTGCTAATCCCATATGTACAGCAGAATAATCTAATGCACATTCATGCTTGGAAAACTCACAGTGGATTGCGCTGCTTTCAAATAAGTAGACAACACACATAGTAAATTATAGCTACGGCTTAACTATATTTTAGTGTGTATTAGTTTTATAAAACTTCATAATACTATGATTAATACCACATGTCCTGTGTGACAAACATAAATTAATCTTTTTCTCTGAGGCTATAATATTTACTATTCATGTTTATTGAGAAGTCAGTATATGCATTGAATATGTGTGTATATTTACAGTACGTAGTAATTTTTGGTAGAGTTCTGCTTTGTTTCATTTTTCAAATTCAAGCCAGGCAAATACTCGAGTTTTTATTGACTTTTTGTGGGGGAATCTGCTACTCAAGTACTGTTTATTCCCATGTGAGAATTTTTTTGATTTCTAACAATTAGGGATGTATCTCAAGTAGCCTCAATCTAATAATGTCTATGGTCAGTAGTTCGATTGAATCCTTGAAAACTATTACCCAAACCATTACCCAAAATGTAAACACAATTGCATTAGACTTAAATTCTTGTTATCAGATGAGTAAATCACACTGATCATACCAATATATGGATATTTCTGGATCTGCTGTTTCTGAAACAGCATATCTCAGACTGGAAAATGCAGTTTTTAATGATGCGCAATTTGTACATTTTCCCATAATTAATTAGGTTTCATATCTTACTGTTTTTCTTGCAATACAAGTTCTCTTTACATTCAAACCCCTGAAGTGGTATTTTAGCTTGATCTTAACAATCTTACTTATTTCTCACTTCATGTATTCAGTGCTTTCATTCATAAACAAAACAAGATGCAAACAGTGATGAAAACTCTTTTTCTTTTTAAAAGCACTTAGCAATAAAGTAGTAAGTGCTTCTGTTGTTCTGTAGGCTCACCAACTGGCACATTTGCAAGCACAGGCTAGCAATGGTGCTAGCAACCCCACACCTACCAATGAAGAAGAAGAAGATGAAGAGGATGAATATGACTATGGCTATGAATCTCTCTCTGATGGTAACTATATTTATTTGTTTGTTACAGTGCTTTTGTTAGAACTGTAATAATAAGATGTGAATATTCGAGTTCAAGAATCAGCTGGGTAAGCAGTGTCCTTGCACGAGTCTGAAAAGGCTGAAATTCTTCAGCTGCTAGAGAAAGAGAACTGAGGGGTGAATTGGAAGCAGGTTTACTAACTCATGAGGTGGTGGGTTAAGGGAAGCACAGAATGTTACTTGTTAGATCTAGGAGGTGCTCAGTAAAGCAAGTGGAAGATGACTCTGAAACTGGTAGAATATTTGTTTGTGCAGCTGGTAGTAAACTTCTGGAATGTGCTGCCATGGGAAATTGCAGAGCCAAATGGCATCAGCATGTTAAAAAAAAATAGCATTGGACCAATTCATGGACAGATTTATAAGCAAATGTTGTAGGTAGCAGAATTCGGTCCAACATCCCTATTACTCAGTGACTGTGGTTGTTGGGGTGGTGATTAGTGGCTGGTTGCTCTGTTGCCACTGTTTGAAAGAGAATACTGGGCTAGATGGACAACTGGTCTGAGGCAGCTGGGGATGTTCTCCTGAGTGAACAGTGAAGTATTGCTGCACCTTTAATTCTGGTGGGCACCCCTTTAAGTTCTAGGTGCCATGTTCAGAGAAGATGTAGGGCTCAGGCATGTCCTGCAGCACAGGACTTCTTTCCAGGTGGTCTCTTGTTTACATTACACGCTTCTGTGTTTAGTGATTGAAAAAATAGTCACAAAATTAATGAATGCAGTTCAAGACTTGACACTGCTTGTGGAACAGCAATGTTATTTATGAGTTTGATGTCAATGCTGCCTTCAGTTGTGTTTTGCCTGAAAGCTGGCCTAGCTGCCTACTTGAGCATACATTTTGTGAGGAACAGGGTGGAGATGGTGTAGATGTAAATTGTAGATGTAAATTCAAATCTTTGCTAACAGACTTGCTAGGAAAATTTTGAAAACTGATTGCAGTAAGAGACTTTTGAGTACTGTTCTACTTAAGAGAAGGCTTGAGAAATCTGAAGGTAGCAAGAGACATTCACACCTTCCAGTATATGAAGGAATCTGCAGCATGGTTTACTACTTTATTACAATGGTTATTCTTTGAAGTCTTTAATTATGTTAATATTTTGTTAAAACTAATCTAAATAATGGTCTGTAAACTTTCTAAAAGCGATTCAGTTTTATTCTTCTTACTGATACTTTTTTTTTGCATAAAGTAGTTTTACAACTGACACTTACTTTTCATTTCTCTGGCTCTAAATCTTAATTCCCTTTACTCTTATTCCCTCTCTGACTCGTTTCCCTGTAGCTGATGTCCTTAATGCTTCTCCTGCTCTTAACAGCCAGGAAGGTAAAAGCCACTTGGTTGAGCATTTTAACTGCATGAAAATCAGCACTGCATCTTCAGCCTGTTCAATGTGACAGTGTGAATATGTAGTTCCTACTTCATATTATAAATGCAAGCAGATATTCTTATATGGCCTTGTTAACTGGTCAGAAACTGTTAGAAGCCTGCATGTGTGACACTTGTTATGCATAGAGAGAATATGGTCAAAGCATCGGGAATAAATTGAAACCATTCTTTTTGTGACAACTGCAATATTTTGGTCCAGACAGACCACATCATTATTAGGCATACTATTCTCTGACAAATAGGTAGCTTTGAAGAAGTATTTCTATAGATGTAAAAAACACTTGTGCATGGTGCAAGTAAGGAGAGGAAAGCCAAAACTTGCTGTACAAAATGTGTACATGTTTGATGGGGTTAACTGTGCTTGGACTTTGGCATTTTTTGGTCATTCAGGAATATCAGTTGTTTTCAGATGGCAAATGTAATTCATTAGATGGTTTGATTTTAAAGATCTTCTGAGCACAAAAGGATGGGCTTTAAAGAGGGGAATGTCTTAACCAAACCCAAGCATTAAAATTTTAAATAGAAGGCTACTACTAGAGGATGATGCTTTGACCAGTAAATGCATTATTTTAGCATCTGCTTATTCATGTGAGATTCACAGCACTGTCCACAAATATTGTTCTTTCAAATTAAATTTCCAGTTGAAATTGTTTGGCTTTATGTTTATTAAAATCACATTAATTTTTAGATAATATTCTTGAAGACCGACCTGAGAATAAACTATCAAGTGATAAACTGCAGTTTGAATATAATGAAGAGTCTGCCAAACGACTAAAGAAGGCTGATTGTGCTACTTACAATAGTAAAGGAAAGGTAGTTCTGCTTTTTCCCACTTTCTTCTCCACTGCACTTTGATATATAACCAGGTTCACAAGGATTTGGACAATTTGGGTAACTGAGACATCAGATAGCAAATGCACTTTAATGAAGAGAAACAATAGAAAGCATGGAAGGACACCAGAGAAAATAGCCTAAGTAGAACAAATGCTCAACATACTGTTCAAGAAAAGTCCTCAGAGGTTGTATTATTTATAGACTGCTTGGCTGAAAATTAATATTGATGGAACTGAAAATTTCATCTGAATATTCAGCATCTTTGTGTTTCAGAATAGGTTTAAAATACCACACTATGATATCAGATCATCCCAGCACCCCTTATTAAATCATCTGAAAAAGGAAGCAGTGTATTGCTGTTTATATATAGTGTATTGTAGATTCTTCTCAACATGGATGTGTTTTGTCTAAATGTTTGTAGAACTGATTCTGAACAAGGGCTTTTACACACTGTTGCAGAATCAGTAACAGGTATTGATCAGAAATGTGCACACAGGTGGGAGATTTGTTAAGTGGGAACAGAAACCATAAAGGAAGAAAGAGAGAAAATATTTCAAAGACATAAGTAAGATATGCAGGAGTTTTTCCACATTCACCAAAACTATTATTAAATGTTCTTGGTGTTGTCACTCAGGTTTATGACATGGAGCTGGGTGAAGAATTCTATCTTCCACAAAATAAGAAGGAAAGCAGACAAATAGCCCCAGAGTTATCAGATCTTGTCATTTACTGTCAAGCTGTAAAGTTCCCGGGTAAGTACACGGCCCTGTTTCAGTGCTTTGAGCTTTCTAATTCCTGGAGACATTATGTTTATGTTTAGAATTAGTTTGAAGTAGTCGAGGAGGTTCGTTCTTCATGATTTGGTAGTCTACAAAATAGCAGCTCCTGGCTGAGAAGTAGAGTTCATAAATTATGTGAATACATACTGTTTGTCATATTAAAATGTTTACAAAAGTGAAATTTGCCAGTCTTCACAACTTAGACAACTGCTTCACTGCCAAATGCCAGATGACAGAAAGCTTTCTCTTAAGAGCTCTGAGTTTCCATGTAAGGACCTAGTGAATTAAGAAAGAAAATCTTAAGACCTTGAAGGTAGAATGTGTCACATTTCTCTAGGTGACCATTGTTTAGCGTGTTTCACCTTTGCCTACAGCTGCATTTTCTGTTCTTTCCCAAGTGGGCAGGAGAGGAGCCATTTGCAGGGGTAAAGCACCTTTTCATGGGGTGGGTGAGGGCAGCTGCTTGCACAGTCTCACTCAGTCTTCATGGAAGCAGTTATGGAAATAGGAAAATCTTCTTCTGTACAGTAGGAAGAATAACTTCTGCAGAGAAAAGGTGAGGGAGTAACTAAAGAGATCACTGACAGGCATTTGTTCAGTACTGAAATATGAGGTTGGGTATATTTTGGCTTATCCTGTGTACATAAATACTTTTAAATTGAGAATTAATTGTTTATTGATATGTTTAATGTTTTGAATGAAAAATCTGCTCTTTAGTGGGATGGCTCTCTGTGGAAAAGTTAGCAATTCTGCCAAATCATGATCTTATAAAAACAGAACTATAATCAGATTAGAAAAGTTAACCAAACATAAAATAGTGTCAAATAGGCAAGATAAACATGCTGAAAAATAGACAGACATTTTTTTATAATCTTTTATAACCTTAAAAATTGTAGGTGTCACTTGTAAAAATAATGACTTCTAAAAATTCAAACCTGATACTCTTTTTAATGAAATCTGCAACGAGATATCTTTCAAGTAAAATATTTTCTTTTAAAGAAAGATATTCAAGATTAAATGGGGATAGTTTGGGTTGTTCCAGGCATTTTGACATGTTAGAAAATTCTGATGTTCTAAGAAAACTTTGAAATATTTAATTTTTAAAGTAATACTGGTTATTAAAGAAATACCTGCTTTCCTTCTCAGACTTCTTCCTCTTGCTTTAAAGGGATCATGAATAGAACAGTTTAGAAAATTATCTCCTTTCACAGATGAACACATAAAGCTATAGAAATTAGTTTTCCAGCAAACTTTGTCTCCTTTGAGACAAGTAGTGCCTCCTCTGAGGTAATGTAGGCTTCCATGGCCAGCATGCCCCTGCTTGGATTCCTCTGCCCACCTGGAGGGCAGAGATGTGGTGCTGTGCCCTACCCCAGTATTGTCCATGAATGATGGGAACAAGGCTGGTGTACCTCTTGTGCCTGTATGCCTCACCAACTCAGAAAATGCAAGAGTTTTGGAAACAGGGAGGGCAGAATTCATGTCAGTGTCTGATCAATGGTGTAAATACTTTATTTCTCCTGTCTTCATATATTTTTGTTCTGTGTTTACACTTGCCTACGTCCCTGAATGTTAATCACTGATTTATGACTATAAAAAAGCACAAGGACCATAATGTTCACTTACCCTAACCTACTGGGTAACACAGACTTCCCTAAGTGTTCCCTGGTCAAAACAGAATTTATCATGTGGAGAAATAACATTTGTTGCTTATAAAACCTCTGGTAACAAGGAATCCACCATGGCTCTTGGACCTTACAGTCCTTGCTTAACTTGAATTTCAGTGTGTTAAATATCATTCCACCATTATCTGAGAGGCTGAAGGTCTGTTCTCTGGGGTTACCCATGCTGAGGGCAGTGGAGCACTGCTCCTGGCACATGGCTTGTCACCTTGGTGCTGAGATCCTTACACAGTGAGTAGAGAAACTGAGTACACAGAAGCAGGATTTGCACAATCAAGTGGAGGGAGCAGGGAGTCACCTGAGCTCACCAGCATGAAATTCAGTCACCATCTCCATCATGTCAGATTATCTACCTCTATGGTATCACTTTTCAGGAAATTAAAGTGAACATAAAAAAGGGCACCCTACATATAAAAATGCTGTAAATTCCATTTTAAGGTCTGCAGACCTGCAGATTTTCTGTTGGTCTGAAACACAGAAGGTGAGAAGAGGGCAATTACAGTTTAACCTGTTATGTTAGTAGGGTAAGGAGAAGGGCAGGGAAGCTTGAAATTCTCAGGATTAATTCTAGAAGCAGTAAAGCAGTGTGCTTATATCTAACACGTGAGATAAGCACTAAATTCTGTAACTCAAAGATCACGGCACAGGGGCTGTAGGGAAACACAAAACATTTACTCTGACACTGTTTAGGACAATAGGATCTGTGTACAGTATGGTGGGATCTACTTTGACCAGAGAGTTGGACCAGCTGGCTTCCATATCCTTGGCAACCTCTGTTGTTCTGCAAATTGATGATTCTACGAATTGGTAAAGCTGTATTTTGAAGTCAAGTTTAAATTGGAGCACAAAATGGAGGTTGTCTCTGGGAGGAGATGTGTAACATGCAGAGCATGGGAAAGACTGCAAGGAAATTCCCAGCTGCAGTGTGCCCTGTGGCCATCACGGTGGGTTCAGTCGGCCCTGGGGCTCTGCACTGCACTCTCTGGTGATTTATGAGGTTAGTTTGTTTCCTCAGTCACTGTCTCCACAACAGCATTTTGAAACCTGGGTCTTACTTGCCAAATCCATTTGATACATTGAAAACAGCATTTAAATAGCGCTGGAAGCACACAGTGCATAACTCCTCATCTTTCTAGACAATTCATATTCCTTATCCCAGTTTCTACCATCTTCTGTGGTTTATGTGTATGCTTTGGCCCAAAGAGACAATACATCTCCAACGTGGAAAACATTTATGTATATTCTGAATTTTACTAACCCAAGCAGTTCCACTGAAACTGTGTGCATAACTTTAGTAAGGACATGTACACACGCCATAAAGATCGAGAGCTGAAAATTTTCAGCTGTGGGCAGATTTCAATCAGAAAAAGGCCAGTGTATCCTCTTTGTGATTTACATTTGTATTTGAAATACTAATATTAAATCTAGAACTGTCTTTAGGCAGGTGTGAATTGATGTGAATTAATGTGGAACATTTTAGGAGTCACAGCTAGGCATATAACAGTGTCTTTGCTTTGTTACATTCTGTATCACAAATACATCTTGGCTCTCTTGAGAACATCCCACACCTCACTGCTGTGGGTGTCAGAATAATTATTGTGCACTTTAATTTTGATCTGCTGTGTGCTCTCTCCAAGCCAACAGAAAGAAATTGACCTTAAGTGGGATTAAGTCTATTTACTTCACCAGGATTCAGGTCATGATTTTAATGATTATGTTTCTAGAATGCACAAATTTGAATAATAGCTGTACTAGAGCTTTCCAGCTCCACTCCTAGTACATATTGGCCATTAAATATGTAATGGATTTTGCACACCTAACTGTATTTCCCAGCACTGAAATACAAATAAACTGAAGAAGATGATTCTGAAAACATATTGAAGTTAAAGTGTTTAACCAACACCATTTGGACATATTATTATATTATATTAATGTTTAAATCATAATCTTGCATTTATGTAATTATGTAGCTATCATAACCTAGATCAATTTCATGCTATTCACTACTGTACAGATTTATTGCTTCTGTAGAAAATATTTTTATTTTTTTAATTATTCCTAGGATGAATACATTGGGACTGTTACTTTTTAGTATCAGATTTTTTTAGTATCAATTCAGACCATTTAGCAATTTGAGAGAAAGCCTCTACCTTTCTCAAGCCAAAAAGTAAAATGGAGAAAATTTATATCATGGGGAGAGTTGTATTGTTTCATATGGGTTTCTATATACATTTTATAAATGCATACATATATGCATTATATATAAAACCATACATAATATATACATATATAAAAGTGTGTATACATGTAAAGATGTTAAAATTAAATTATGGAGAAAAATACGCTGCTATATAGTAGGAATATTCATGCCTTCAAAAATAATGTAAAATATGGTGGAAAATGTCATGCCCTCCTGGTCATGTTTTTTGGCTCATTTATTTTACATTTATGGGAACAGGCTTGTCAACTCTAAACCCATCTGGCTCTAGCAGAGGAAAAGAAAGAAAAAGCAGGAAGTCCATTTTTGGCAACAATCCTGGCAGGCTGAGCCCTGGGGAGTCAGCTGCTCTTGCCAAAGCATCTGGAAAAGGTAAAGTTAGCATCTTCTTTCACCAGTCACGTGGAATGCCACTGTAATCCAACACATGTACCAGACCAAGTTGTTAAAGATCAAATACTTTGCAATGTGTAAACCATTTAACTTTGGAATGGTTTTTCGTTAGCACAGCAGCTATTACAGTACCACTGTTACAACTAAAGTGGTGAGTGTGGAATGTTAGGATTACTTGATCAGAAATATGATTACCCTAATTCATAAACAATTCAAAGCTAATGTGCATTTCAAGTATCTTAAAGCTTATACTTTTAAAGATATAAGTGAATATTTTCTAAGTACAAATGGAAGCCAGGACAGTCGGGCTGGTCCAGAAAAGAATTCTTCCTGTCTGAAATAGAACTTAGTGGCCTAAAATTCAGCCAAGCCCAAATGTGTAATTGTGCAAATTAGACTCTGCAGGTGATTCAGTTTGTGAACCTGGAGACTGACCATCTGCCTATGAGCAGATATAAAGAAATGCAGAGAAAGTACAGGAAAGGTTCTGGAGCAGGAATAAGACCCAGATCCCCTGCCTTTTAAGGGATTGCTATAAACAGATATTTTGAACTCATTTTCTGACTCAGGGAGGGTTGTATTCCTTGCAGCCCAAGGGCATGACTGCAGCAGACAGGAGAGATTTCCTTCTAGAAGTCAGTGTCCTAAAAGTGAAGAAGTGTGGTCCCTAATTCTAAAGCATATAAGTATTTTGCTGCCTTTTTCTCCTAAGTTTTGCAGCCTCTGTAGACTGTCTGTTTGGAAAATTAGCAGATGACTTTCAGTCTTGCCTCTCTTCCTCATGTAAAATTTATAAGTGAGAGGAAGGGAATTTTATTCCTTTATTATATTCAGGCAAATGCCAATTAGGTGTTTATTTATGAAAATGGTTGTTGGCACATCTAATCATGGTATTATTTTAATACTTGGACCTTCTGTTTCCTCTCATGGATTGTTTTTTCCTGTGTGAGAAGGACTGTGACACTTGCCCTGAGTATTGTTATTTTCCAGGATCATCTTTTTCTACCATAACCAAAGCGCAAACACATCCTCCACTAGAAAACATGGAATTTTTGGAGTCTCTGGGCCTGCAGCTGTACCTTGAGGGTCCTGTTTATTTTCCAGGTCCTTTCGATGCCGCGCGGCAGACCTGGGAAGATCCTTGCTCTCCTTACAACTCTCCAGCGTCCCTCAGTGCCATCATCAGGACGCCCAAGTGCTACCACATCTCGTCCCTGAACGAGAACGCTGCCAAGCGGCTCTGCAGGCGCTATTCCCAGAAGCTGATCCAGCACACCACCTGCCAGCTCCTGAGGACCTACCCCGCTGCCACGCGCATCGACTCCTCCAATCCCCACCCCCTGATCTTCTGGCTCCACGGGGTGCAGCTCGTGGCTCTGAACTACCAAACGGATGGTAAGGCTACACAAACACGTTTGAGATGTGATAGAAGGTCTTAAGTCGTGAATTTGTATTTTTCCTGTTTATGTTTCCCTGCTGTCCCGAGGGGACCTGCCTGTATCTGCACCCTGGCACAAGTGGGTTCATACCACAACAGTCTGGTCCTTGAGAGCAGTGACCTCAGAGCCCACGAGCTTTATGCCAATGCACCACATCCCCTGATAACCCAGAAGTGCCTGGACAGCAACGCTTCCATTTTTATATTTATTTTATTGCTCAAGGTTGTTTTGTTTTCTCCTAGTTCAAGTAACTGTTATCCCTTTCTGATAATTTCAAGTATAAAAAGGTAATGAACTATTTTTCACTTGGAAGTAGTGCCTTGGATGCTGGTTTAATGTTTATCAAAACATTTTTGGAATATTTGCTATCCTATCTTGTGTTCCTTCACATTTTTGACGGGGGATCGATTAGGTCATCTACAGTGCTCTTTCATTCTGCAGTTCAGGACATATTCCTGGAAATTTCTCAGAGGACTGGTGTAGGCAAGCCCTACAGTTCAATAAAGACAATGGAAAGGAAAAGAATGAACTGTTCTGAGAGTTTTGTGTAAGTGCTGGATAGATTGGATACATAAATCACAGCGAGTTCTGAAAATCAAGAATAGCACACAACTAAAATAATTTTTAAAGAGATACTTCAAACATGACTCTGTTTTCACTGTTACAGTTCTTCCATTGTACCATTGCTCTCTGTCACTTTTGGCTGCCTTAATTTCACAGATCTTCCTCTGCAACTCAATGCAGCAATGTTTGAGGCTAACGGGGGCTGTGGATATGTTTTGAAACCTCCAGTTCTGTGGGATAAAAACTGTCCAATGTACCAGCAGTTTTGTCCATTGGAAAGAGACCTTGATAATAAGGAGCCAGCTATATATTCTTTAACAGTAAGTACATGAAAAGGGAATTTCATACAGACAAACAGATAGAAGTAGACAATGTGCAGCTACAGCCTTTAACCATCATTGCCGTCATGCTTCTAAATGAAAAGATTGAATCTTTAAATGTTGCTTCCAAAGGTCAGCCTAACTAACAGAAATTGGAGAGGAAAGGAACAAAGATTTGTCTTTATTTTATTGTATTGGCCGACTTGTATCCATAGTTACTTCCCCTGTTTCCTTCAGAGTATTTGTTGAAACTTAGTCCTGAAAGCATTTTCCCTGGGACTACACAACTGTGTAAAATTACACATGTGCCTTGATGTTTTACACATTTGTGAGCACTTGAAAAGCTGCACAAAAAGCCATTATGAAAAGCTCTGCTGAATCTTGAAAAAATACTTTTTATGAGTTATATAACAAGATATATAATTCATGAATTTGTGGCCAAAAAAATGTACTCTCAGAAGCTAGTCCTTTCCAGGAAATGTGTTAGAAAAGTGAGATTCGTAAGAATCAGAACTCTCCCAGCTCTGGTAATTGCACACTTAATTCTTGTGTTGTGTATGCCAAAGCAAGCCAGAGCTCAGTGCCATCACCCCAGAGTAATGGAGAAGAAAATGCAATTGTTTTTGACTACTTTACTGGTACATTCTTTCTGGATTAATGTTCAGATGCCTTGAACAGTTGCGTAGTGTATTTTTTCAGAGGAAAGATACCATAGCAGTGGTGTTGGGGGTGGGAGGCTTGAGGGAGCTCTGCTTTTGAACTTACCACCCTGGCAATCACAAAAAGTGAGTGCTGTAATTAATTCAGCACGTTAACAAACTGTGCTTAGGGCTGTGCTGAGCAGCACTTAGCTCAGGATGGTGACGGCATAGGGATTACTGCACTGATTGTTCCCCGTGCTTGCTGCAGATCGTGTCTGGGCAGAACGTTTGCCCCAGCAATAGCACGGGCAGCCCCTGCATCGAGATCGACGTGCTGGGGATGCCCCTGGACAGCTGCCACTTCCGCACCAAGCCCATCCACCGCAACACCCTCAACCCCATGTGGAACGAGCAGTTCCTTTTCCGCGTTCACTTCGAAGATCTGGTGTTTCTCCGGTTCACGGTTGTTGAAAATAACAGCTCAGCTGTAACAGCTCAGAGAATCATCCCCCTGAAGGCACTGAAGAGAGGTACGGAATAGTTCATGGTGGCGTCCTAAGCCAATGTGGTCCAGCAGATTCCTGGGCTGAATCTTTCCAGAGGGAAATTTTTAATCGATTGCATTTTTCTAGACGAGACAGGGAGCAAATACCAGACAACACAGCATGGCCTGGCAGTACAGTGCTGATCTGAGACTCCCTGGGGGCTGGCAGCTTCCCCAGTGACTTGTAAAAAGCCCCAACCTGTGCTGTTGTGCAGGCAGGGGCGTGTGGTACGCACCTGCTCCAATCCTGAGGGTGCTCCTGAGGCTGTGTTCACAGGGGACTTCCCTTCCCTTAGGAAGCTTGGAATGGTTTCACTCCTGCCTTGTCCTTTGCCCAGAAAACTCCTCTAACAGCTGATCACTGTGCAGAGGGGAATTGCACTTCTGGCAGCCGTGGCTGGAGGGGAGTTGAAGAAAGGGTGAAAAAAAGTGAGAGATGAGGAAACATCACTAATTGTGTGACACCTGGGGGCTGGAGTTTCTATGTTGCCAGTAGCTCTTTTACATTTCCTTTGTGCTACTGTGATGTTGCACTACTGTCTGGGTTGGCATATGAGGAGATCTGGCCAAACACATACATTTTCCAATGAAAATTTGACCTTGCTTCATTCATGCTCTGATATTTAGATATTTTATGTATGACTGTATTGAATATTATGGCAAAACAAAGGCAGGTTGCTCTATGAGCCACTCAGCAGTAGGATTTGTGTTACACTGTTGTACAGAGTGTTATTAGAGTGCTTCAAATCCTACCTGTGTGGCAAAGTGTAGCTATAAATACAAAAAATTTGAGTTTTCCATTTATGAGACTTATGTCCTAGGATGTGGCAAAGTATTTACAGAAGGATTTCTCCTCTTTAGGCTACAGACATGTCCAGCTCCATAACCTACACAATGAAACATTGGAAATTTCCAGTTTGTTCATAAACAGTCGGAGAATGGAAGAAAGTCCCTCTGGAAACACTCTGCCGGCATCTATGGTAATTTAATTTTTGTTTGTGTGTGTGAATTTCCTGTATTCTTGGTTTAATAACTGCTATGATGTGAGAATATTTATAGGGCCAGAGTGTTCAAAGCCCTCAAATCTTGCACATTCTTCAGACATACCTTGATGCCTACTTTTTTTTTTTTTTTGCTTTGGTGGAAGTAAGGTTATCCCAACTGGATAAAACTGTGGGAAGGTAAATCTTTTCCAAGTCTGGCTCCTATGCTGTATTTAGGTATAGAACAAGAAACGTGCTCCTTGACTGAGGGAGTGTGGATGAGCAGTCAGGTTCAGTGCAGCCTCATGCATTCCTTTGTGCATGAATTGTAAGCAAAGCATTTGAGACCAAAAAAAAAAAAGGAATATGCAAATTACGAAATCTTTTTCACTGAGGAGAGTAAAATTGATTTCTGTTACAAGAGAAGATGAACTTTGTAGTTCCATAAATACATATTTATATATGTGGGTGCACATCCATATGTTTCGATGTGCAAATATGTATACATACATACGTTTGTATATCTAAAAATGCATGCATAGATGTGATTTTTGTTTAAAAGCCCTTACTGTTAGGTTACTTGGGTTACTTGCATTTTGGCAACTTTAAACATGTATTTTATCATTGTGCTGACTCCTGAAGCGTTAGATAAAACCTTCAGGGTTCCTGTGTGTGCAGCAGACGTTGCAGATAGTACCTCCTGTGAATGCATGCCAGACTTGTATCTTGGTGAATTACTAGGGTAGAAAGGAAGAACAAATAGTTTGGAGGTTAAAACAAAGCTATAGCTTTTCATCCAGTAATCTGTGTGCTCAATCCAAATATCTGAGTTCAGCTAGAATGGGGAATGAGTGATAGAGGTTGGCCCTTTGTCCAGTGGTAGTTTATGTATTCCCACTGGAAAACTTCCTTTTTCTTCTTTCTCTTCAGCTTCAAGATGCAATGGAGGCTTTTGGAGGGTTTTTGGGGAGTTTTTTAGATGCCTCTATCCATAGTGTAGGAAAGAGCCATGTATGAACTGAACAGCTTTGCTTTGTCAAGGCCCTTACAACTTGTGTGTGCAGTTTCTTTTAAGCAACCTAGAAATAACATGCCTGTGTAAAAACATCCAGTAACCTGTTGAATGTTGTCTGAACAGTTGTTTAGCCTGGGAGAAAGGAAAACTGCCGTGACTTACAAAGTGACAGTTCATGGAATTCCTGGCCCAGAGCCTTTCACTGTTTTCAGTGTAAGTGCAGGGACCACGGCTGCACAGCTGCTCCATCAGGTGAGCTTCCTGCTGAATTGCAGACTCTTCATTGCCAGAATCCACACAACATCCTTCTGGCCTCTGTCTCCCCGTGCTTCTCACACACAGGGTCGTTGTAGTTCATTCATCACAGCAAGGGGTGCTGTTAGAAATGCATTGCTGTGGAATTAATTACACAGCAAACACAGAATATAATCTGTGGAATTTTCCCATTCTTGGCTTCAGAGAATGGGTTTATAATCTTAGAACATATTCTCTATTAGTATTTCAATATTTGGGCATATGCAGATGAGAAAGACCATCTCTCTAGTCGAAGGGGGCAGTGGGTTCTCCTTATAACAAAGGCAAACACTTCTGCACAATTCTTTGAACTGAAGCACCGTAGGAACAGAGAGTAAAAGTTAGAGGGCTAAGTTCATGAGTAGAAAAACCAGTTAAATCAGCAGGGATTGTTATTCTAGCAGTGGGAAAAGACTGTACTGTCCTGGGATTATGAATAAATTTTCTGGCCAGCCAAAAAGGACCGAAATAAGCTTAAATAATACTGCCTTGTCTGGAATAGTTGAACTGCTTGGCTGGGCTAAAGAGAACAGGACATTACCCTGGAGTAAAATATCTGAATAATAAATAGCACATCAGAAATCCTGCCTGCACTGTCAGAATAGTTACTGATTCTTAAAGCTTCCTTATTCATTCTCATTTATAAGTATTAATTATGCAGTTTTATATTTAGCATTCTTATTGTTGTGTGTTGTCTGCCTTAGCTCTTGGCTACCATAAAAGGCACCGAGTCATGTGCTGCAGACTATTTTCTGATGGAAGAGAAAAGTTTTATATCTAAAGAAAAGAGTGAATGCAGAAAACCACCGTTCCAGAGAGTGATTGGTCCTGAAGAAGGACTAGTGCAGCTTTTAAACAGTTGGTTCCCAGAAGAAGGATATGTTGGAAGAATTATCTTTAAAACTCGAGAGGAAGTAAGTCTGTTTTAGATAAATTATTATTTACAAAGTTAGCTAATAATAGCTCTTGGGACCACAAAACAAAAGGGTGCAGTATTTGTTTCACTACGTGGTGAGTAATGTCAGTGCTGTCTGCATTATTTAAAAACAAACTTAACTCTTGAGTGAGAAGCACAACTGGACTTTAAACTGGACCTGTGCGACACCAACTGGACCTCCCTCAGCTCCAGTATCAGCTGTGTGGTGTTTCAGTTTACACTATGAGCAAAGCATCTACAGCTTAAAATATGCTAGTGCCCAGTATTGTGAGACAGAGACAAAAAAAGCAGGAGAAAGACACTTAATGATCCTATTTTCAGAGGCACTTTCTTTGGTCAGTTCAGCAAATAAAAACGCTTGCTTAGTACACAGATTTTACATATATATATGACAGAGGTTCTCTGGTATACTTTAAACTGAAAAAAAAGTATTTTTGCTTGTTTTGAGAAAAATTTTGATAAAGCTTCCATTTGACAAATTGCTATTATATTACACAACTCTACATTTTGGTTTCCTTTATATCTGATATTTGGAACAAAAATGACAAGGTAGAAATTTGTTTGTGGAAAAAGTAGCCTACTGAATTCCACTGACTGCAGCACTGCTTCTGTCAGTGTATGCTGATGTGTCCTGCCAAGCCCCATTCCTTCAGAAAATGCATTAAAATCTGCCTTAGCACATGTGAAAATTATGCTGTTGTTCTGTCCTGTGATGTGAGTACCTCAAAGCATTATCCATAATTTTGAGCCTTTCTGCAGACAGCAGCACCTCAGAGCTTGGAGGCAGAAGTGAAGCTGCAAATCTGACTGGAAAAAGAAGGAGCAGGTCCAGTGACAGGGTGCAATGCACAGCCCATATTTACAGCTGAATACAAGCTGTGTTCCAAGTGTTCCAAGGCACTGGACAGAAATGCATTCTCTGAGAGAAGGTTCAAAGAGGAATCTGCAGTAGTCATTTAAAAGGGAGAGAGAAACATGCAGCCTTCCTCTTGCTCCACACCACAGGAAAATGTTCGCTCAGATTCTGGCTCTAAATTATTTTGGCTTTAGTGCAGGGACAGGAAAGAAAAGAACACTTTCCTCCATCTCCCACTGTACTGACACCATTACATGACAAAACATCATTTTGTATACATAAGGGAAGGATTTAAGGGACTGTTTTTGTGAAATATGATGCTGTGCAAACATCTCCATTCCTCTCCTAATACAAAAGGTATTTCAGATATTGATTTTAGAAAACATAGGTATTTACTAGCATTATTTATTATTAGCAATAGTGGCTTGTCAAAATTCTCTTATAATGCATTTAAGAAAATGGAGCTGAGGCAACCCCAGAGTCTCCAGTTTCCGTTTAATAAAACCCTTGTGTGACCACCAGCTATTAGTTACCTCCCTGAAGTAAATGAATTTGACTGTCATTTTCTCTGTAGAATTTAAATGAGAGAAATGTCTTTCAAGAAGCAAAGGAAGAAGCAGCCATCAGCTCTGAGGATGACAGCTTCTTTGTTCAGGTACATGATGTCTCCCCAGAGCAACCACGCACCGTGATCAAAGCTCCACGCCTCAGCACGGCTCAGGATGTCATACAGCAGGTAAGGCACGTGCCCACCTCAACATGTGGGCTGAAACTAGTTTCAGACAAGCTAAGGCAGCGTTTATTCTCAGCACTGGCTGAAGAATCGGTTTAGTAACCTGAATCTGAGGCAATGCCTTGTTTTTTGTTTTGTTTTTCTGCTTTTAAACAGACTCTCTGCAAAGCCAAATACTCCTACAGCATTTTGAGCAATCCAAATCCAAGTGATTATGTGCTCTTGGAAGAGGTCACAAAAGAGCCAGCAAACAAAAAGTCTTCAACATCTAAACCATCTCAGAGGATTCTCTCTGATCAGGAGTGTGTGTTTCAGGCCCAAAGCAAGTGGAAGGGAGCAGGAAAATTTATCCTTAAGCTCAAAGAACAGGTTCAGGTAAAAGATGCAGTACTTTGCAGCAGGTATTATATAGATGGTGTGTGATCAGCTTAATGGGATCCTGCTTTCCATGCAAGGGAGACACGGCTGGCATGAGGGCAGGTGGGGAGGACAGACTACAGTCAAAAGCAGATTTCCTCTTTTCTCTGAACCTCCCTTACTTTTTCCTTTGCAAAAGTCCCTCAGTTACATCCAGCAAAATGATTCCCTCACAGCCTGCAAATCCAGAACAACCTTTATCTGCCACCAGCTTTCTGTTTCTCAAAACCTTCTGGCTGTGCATGCCATGTTCCCCATCATAATAAAGGACCATTCAAATGGGCAGAACTTAAAAGCTACTGGAATAAAGTGCCCTTTATTCCTGCCCAGTGAAAAAGTTGTTCTGTTGCTTTATCTCAGGCTTTAAAAAATGGCAGGAATGAAGTACATGCCTGCTGGGAAAAGGAGCTGTGTTCTCCTTTCCAGCAAACACCACCAATCCACAGCTGCTGTTGCTTTAAAGTAACTGTATTATAAGCACAGATTACCAAATTTGCTAAACATATCTTTAACAGTGCATGGTTTTTAATTAATTTATTCAGAACAGTCAGAAGGAAGTGCCTGGGTGAAAGCACAGCCGTACTGAATCCCCAAAGGGAGGCCTCCTTAGCAGCATGTTAGGGGTTTTCATATTCATTCCTTATTTCCCAGCGAATAAGCAGCTGTTAAACCACCTCTATGATCTTTTTTGTAATTTTTACAGGCAGCACGAGATGACAAGAGAAAAGGCATCTCCTTTACCAGTGAACTGAAGAAGCTGACCAAGTCGAGCAAGCAGTACCGGGGCTTCGTGTCGCCGCCGCTGCAGGTGCTGTCGGACAGTCCCCAGGGCAGGGACGAGAGAGCCGCGTGCGCCTTGGCCTTCAGTGACATCATGGAATAGCCCCGCATGGCCTGCTCAGGTATGAGACACCCGGGCATTCACACAGGATTCCTGCTCCCAAGCTGTAGCTGATCAAACCAAGTGAGCTCCAAGGACTGACAGAATGAGCCATAAAAGCCTCGTACATCCTAGCGTGCACAGGCAGGCACGAGGACATCGGGAAGGTCTCCAAGTGACTCAAAATGGTGGAGATTCACCCCCTTTCCCTGGCCATTTAATCCAAAATGTTGCATCCCAGTTGATTTTGCAGTACTCATTTTTATCAACAGTTGTGCTTAAATAGTGATGTTCTGCTACTCTTTTGCTCTGGGCCACGGCAAATGCAAGTGAGCAGTAGAGCTTTTACTGTTTTTTGTTACATCCAGATAATAAAACCATCAGGATTGGTGATCTCTTTTTCAGCTAGAACGAGTTTATAGTGTTAATTTCTGTCTGTGGAAATTTTGCCAGAAATGTTTAAACATTTACACTATCCTTTCTGTATCTCTTCAATTTCTTCCATCTTGCTTGACTTCAAACAACTAAAATACACAACAAAGACTGTCCCGTTTATTTGGAGATAGTAAGTGCCACTTGCCCAGCACTGTACACTAACCAGACACTTGCACAGTGCTACTACAGCACTGTGACAGCAGCTGGGAAGTTGCAGCTCATTGCAAATAAAAAAGAAATCTTTTTCACTGTTGATAATCCCACCTCACAGATGGCCAATTTAAGATTACATTTTTTTTCTGTATATATCTAATTATGAAAGCATTATTTGACATGCACTGTAATGCTGCTGCTAGGTCACTAAATTGACAGAATTCAAGCACTGTTTTCATTTGCAAGGTATTGCAAATAGGAAGGGATGATTTTGATAGCTTATTTCTAGGCTGCTATAAACCCCCTAATGCATTAAAACAATCTGAATTCAAGGAAAGCAAAGTAAATTATGAAAAATTCAGTCACTTTCCCTCTTCTGCATCTGGTTGGGTATTTGTTTTGCTGGGGTTTTGTTGCATTGGGGTTTTTTTTCTTTTTTTTTTCCTTTTTCTTTTTCTTTTTCCTTTTCCTTCCTGATACTCAAACCTGGAATTTACATGACTGAATCCTTCTGCAGTGCCTTTGAAGGATCCTGCTGTGGACTGAACTGGTCAGCAACTGTGTGCCCTGTGCTACAGATGCTTAATCCAGGCAATGCTGCTGGACTAATATCCAGAATCTGAGAATCTTACATGGGATACTGCAGATGGGAAAGATTCCTCTCTTCCTGTACCTTCAGATCTGCAGATTCTCCATAGGCGGATGGAGAAGTTTTCTTGGACTGTGTGTTGTAAACAAACACGTGTCATCACCCTCCCCTTTTTAAACAAAAGGTAATTTTAGCTTGTTGCCTCTAAGGAATTTGAAGGCAGAGAACCAGACTGTTGTTTTATGTGTATCATATTAAAATAACGCACTTTTACCTGATGATTACTGTTAAACACTGTGTTAAGTGATTGTAAAGAGATTTAAATATACTGTAATTTCCTTTGCATATCTGTTTAACTTTGGTTAATATACACAAAACACTCAAAATTATTTATGGTTTATCTACATTAACAAAATAATGTACAATAGCTGAATACACCTTACTGGTAGTGAGACCTTGGCAAGGAACAACATTTTCTTCTTATAAATTTCAGTTTTCCAGGCTTGTGTTTAAAGAAAGAATATTTATTATCATGTTTCAAAGTACATGCCATTGTATAGTATATTTATCATATACTACTTTTTAGAAAAAGCAGACTTTTTTTATCCTTCTCTGGATTTAGAGGAAAAAAAGTTGGAACTTTTCTGGTTGTTTCTTTTCAGCACAAGGTGTTTAATACCCAGTACTGACCAAAACAATGCATTGATAAGTATAATTAACATTTCAAAATTTTTAATTCAAACCACATTTTTTCATGTAGTCAGGAACTGTCTTTTAACTTGTCTGTTAAACCCAGAGAGTATAAAACTTTACACTATAACTCTTGACAATTCTGTTTACATAGAAACACTGTTGTGAAGTTTTACGTGTGCTGAATTCATCTTTTGTTATCTAAGTTAGTTGTGGTAGTCTCTTTTTTTCCCCTCCATGGGAGTTACTGATGTGTTTAGTTATTTAAAATAATACATTACAGGGGCACAAATTAAGCAACTGCTGCAATCAGCCATCCCTTTGATCTCCCACAAGAAATGTGTCTGTGGGGAACAAACTGCTCTGCACATGTTTTTGTTTCACTAGAGCCAGCCCTAAACAGAGAAAAGAAGTTACAGGCTGTAGTCTCATGACAGCTAATGCCCGCTCTAGGAACAAGAAAGTGAAATAAAAGAAAACAAAGTCATTAACTGACATATAAACAAGCGAACAGAACCTGCATTCTGTCACCAGAAACCATGAATCTTTCACTATACACTACAGAAAATGCTATAAAGTAGCCATTTACCAAAGCAAAAAAGTGCCCTCTTGAGGTCACTTCCAGCTTTCAGGAAAAATAACCACAGACATAGAAAAAAGTCAAATTTTCTCCGTGGCATATCCTCACAGAGGCCATGCACCTCCCGCTGCTCATCTTTCAGAAAAGTAAAGTTTTGAACTTAGGCGCCAAAACAGCGTTTTGCAAATCAGCAACATGACCCAACTCAAGCCTCCAGCCAGCTCAGCCTGTCACTCCTTAGCAATTCCAACAGTAGCAGCCCCTGTGAGGGACACGTGCTCCCTCCACCCTGCCCAAGGAAAAGACTGATCCTGAGCAAAATGATAAGTAACTTACACATAGTTATATATGCAGTTTGCTTTGGAATACTTTGGAATTACTGGGAAATACATCAACCTGCTGCACAATTCAACTCATGCAACCATTTTTTTAAATGTTAGTTTTATTGTCTCTGTTATTTTAACAAGGTAGCAGTTTGACGTCACTGAGAATTTTTTCCTTTTGATGTTTTTATGGCATTTTAAAAACAACTCTGAATGTCCTGTAGTTTGCCCTTACCTGTTTAGCTTTTTCTTTTTTGTTGGTGTGGTTTTTTGGGTTTGGGGGGTTTTTTTAACTTCAGCATCTCTGAAAATTCTTAACATCACCTGTAGTATCACAGTAGGCTGGCAGACACCCTTGCTAATTAATTGGATTCAACATAGAAAGTTCTTATACCCATGTTGTCATCCACTAGTGCTTTTCTGTCACATGGATATGAAAACAAAAAAATAATCATAGGGAAGCGAAAGGGACATCAGTAGTCCTGTCATATTGTGCTCTACAGGCCTAACACAAGCCTGAAATCTTGTGGCCATTTAAAATCAGCAGTTTCGTACTATTTCTGCTAACACAATTTTTCTAGCTGTGGGAATAGCTTATTAATGTAAGTACATTACTTATTAATGTAAGTATCTTCGTAATCAGGCACAGTCAAAACCTCCTTTTGCTGCTGTTTATCACAATTAAAGAGAACAGCAAAATATTTGGCTTTTAATTTAGAAACCCTAACTTTTTAGGCCTACAGACATCTGGAACTATAAAGCTAATGTACTTGTTCCACTATTTTCATTTTTGTACGTGCATCACTTAATTTAACATTTAGGTATTGGTAAATATCCAGGTAAACTTTTCTTGGTGAAACATGATACACTGTGGGGTGAATTTGGGAAAGAATTGCAGTGCTCTTCCTCTTGCTGGTTCCAAGTAGTGGAAATACAATACCACTTGAAGCATTAAACAGCAAGAGGGAGTTGTTAACTTTTGTGAACGTTATGAAAGCCCAGTTAAAGAGCTTTCATGTGCTAAGTTATTATGCTAATAGGAATATTTATTCTGTTTAGCCACAGATTTTATTCCTGCAGGAATCTGTTCACACATTCCTATGACAAAACTGACAAAATAACTTTGTTCTTTTCCATGCTTTTGGCTGAGTATGGACATCAATTAGGAAAATACATTCATTTTTACATTACAAACTATTTTCAGGAAGCAGCTTCTAGGATAAAGTTTGAAAGAAAGGAATGTAAATAATCAACATCTTCAAGAAACATGCAGTCTCTGAGCAGTAGCAGGCCTTGCACTGCGCACTTTCCAGGTGGAAATCTCTTGCTTGTCCTGCTCCATTGCCTATTGGCAAAAACACAGAAATATTTTATTCTGTACTATTTAAAAACTTCTACTTTTCTACTGATTTCTTACCCTTTCCCTGTGCAGCATGTGCTGCTTGCAGTGTGGGTATTTTCTAATCCCTGTGTGCGTGCACGGCTGCTCTGCTTGTAGGAACTGAGCACTCCAGGAGCTGCTTCCTCTACCGCCCAAAGGGCTTCCTGGTTCTGTCTTACTGACCCCAGTAAGGGCAGTCAGAACACTAAAAAATAATCTCTCTCTCAGTTTTTGATTTTTTTAAGCCTAGTGACACTTTTTTTCTTGCTTAAAAATATTATTAGGTGAGGTGTCTGAATAGCCACTTTTAGAAAGGTGCCTGCTTCTAGAACTCACAGGCTTTTGAGAATTAAACACTTCAACACAGAAATATCCAAGCATTTCAAGAACACTTTCTCCTACATTCATAGTTTATTTTCAAAAAGAGAGGACCTTGCTGATAACTTTACAGGCTAAGTCTGCAGCTTCTGAAACTCAGCTGTCTGTTCTGCTCCTCAAATGCTCCAGTTAACATCTGGTTTTTAATCACTGTCTATTACTACTCCACTATAAAACTCAGTTTACTTTTAGGGTAGCCCACTAAATGTACCAACGGTGGCAATTTTTTCCTGTCTGTGATAAATATTTTGTAACTTAAATAGTGATAGACATTTGGCAGAGTTAGCAAATTAAACACAAAAATAAATAGCAGTAAATAGATTTTGCTCCAATAGATGTATAAGCTCTTTCAGAATAACTTGTACAGTTGTCTTCTTCTGCCTCTTCAAGCATGTCTAAATATTCTGACAATCCAACATCACTATGTGCCAGTCTTTATATATTTGGAAACTATGTAAAATGAACAATTTTAAAAGTGACTTTTCCACCTGGACTGTTTTCTCTCTGCTGACTTGAATAAACTGTATTTGTATATGTTGTAAAAAAATAAATGGTTTAAGATGTTGACTCTGTTTTTGCCTTCCTGAATTGACAAAGGTATTGACAAATGGCGCCCTTGGAATTTTGCAGAATTGAAATCACATCTGTATTTGCAAACACTTAACTACTGACCAAAAAAGAACTACTCAAAAACTATGGGAATGACAGCCTAAGCAGACAGAAATACATGTATAACCACCAGTATTATGCATGCAGATTTTTAGTCTACATAGTAAACATAATATAATGCATAGGTATTTTGTGTGTATAATATTATAGGTATTTTCTAATCCCTTAATACACAGATGTCTGTTCTAAAAACATTTGTAAATTTATGTTTAATTACTCAGATGCTGGTGAACTAGTGTGATCAATACTGAAAACATATATTAAAAGAGAAATAAATGAATTGTAAAACTATCTGAAAACCATAAATCAGGATAAAGGACTAAATATGCTAAAGAAAAGAAGATATTTTCTGACTTAAAGGAAAGCTTTGCAAAACTTACACACGTACCACTATCACATCACAGATGAAGCACTACAGAAGTGCATTAGCTGTCAGCCAGGGACAGCTCACCACATTCCCCTGCACAATGGAATTCACATAAAGACAATACTCACCTTTAAATTATTTCATATATTTCACCTGCTCTTTGCAAAGCCAACATGCAGCTGAAAATGGATTCTAAAACAATCAGACAATAAATAATATTTGGAGAAAGTGGAGTAAATTACCTATCAAAAAAAAAAACCAAAACAACATTCTCACCTTGTATTTGTCTAGTATTCTTGACAGCAATGCTTTATTGAAGACACTGCAGTAGAGCACTCAATCATGATGATAGTTTAGAACTGAAATTCAGTACTCTTAATTTGTCACTATCAAGATTCATCAGAGGGGAAAAAAACACCAAATGCAAAATCATTTCAAGATGAGATAAATGGTTAAAAGACATCAGAAAAATGCATTAGGAAAAATGCAATACATATTCCAAATGTATATGGAACTCAGACATCAAAAAGTCAGTATTATGTTAACATTTTAAAAATATTTATTATCAACACAACCCAGTGAGTTCACAGAAATACATATGTCTATATTTTATTACAAAAATGAGAAAAAACATAAACAAAAATACAACTGTGCATGGTTGCAAACAATTCTTAAATTGGCTGGGTTTGTATGTTTTTGAAACACTGACATGACAGTTCATTGTGATTCCCCAGCCCCCTGAACAGGGGCTTGGTGGTTAGGGGGACAGGCCTGTAACTGTGTGAGAAACTGCTGTGACATGCTGATGTGTTTCTATATTCACACAAAAGCCTACTTGTATTCCTTTTATGACTGGTGATTTCTTTCTCCATAATTAAGAATCCAAGTGAACTTGATTGATAGGTACATTTATGCCAAGGATGATTCCTTCAAGTGCTTAGCAAAATCCAAGGGTTTGTGAGTAACCATCTCACTGATGTGTTGTTGAAGCTGTTTCTTTAGTTCTTCATCTACAAATGAATCCCTTTGCAAGAAGGTGTCCTGAAAATTACAAAGTATGAGTTGTATTACTAAACAAGGCCATGTTTTCCATGCCTACCTTAGTTTAGCAGTCTTGTTTCTCTCTCGTGGTCCCCATCATCTAGACCAGACCTGTTCAACTGGCAGCTCACTCCACCTGGCCTGCAGGAAATCTGCCTTGGCTACAAGCAAGCACCATGTCAGGCAGTCCTTCAGAAGCTCCTGGGTTTGGTGAGGCTTTTCTGGTTTGTGGTAAGCTGGGCTGTAGATTACCTACTACACACAGCCATGGCTTCCAACTCTGGGGGGGTTCACACAGTGCTTCCTGTTCAACACACCTTACAAATACAAATCAAGCACAGCTTGGTGACAGCACACACTTATAAATCAAGCACCCCTGACCAAAAGGCCAGTGGAAGCAACAATGCTCACAGCACAGGTTGAGAGTCAGAAAGGAATCCCCTGACCTTTCTGCCTCTAGCCACACCTGGAGCCCTGCGTTTTCCTGGTGCTCAAATGAAGAATGATGATCATGCACATAATTTAAACTTCCTTGTAAAAGTCTTAAAATTCCCCGAGTCAAGTACTCTGTGCACTCACAGAGAAATTAGAGCCTCTCTTTAAGTAGTGCACAGGGCTCCAGTTTGGAGCTTCTGTCAAGAGCAGGGAGGTGATGACAGACTGGCAGCCTGCCACACAGAGGACATTGCAGGACACAGAGGGTAAAACTCAGATACTGTCAAAATTTGTCAAATGAGCCAAAAAACCATAGAGCAGGCACAACCCCAAGGTAATTTTCCCAGTTAGATCCATTATAGCCATCTATGGACACTTTGTGATCTTGCTGCTCCACTGTTTCTGCTCCCTAAAGGAGCTTGTGCATTTCCTTATTCAACCCCCATTTCTCTCCCATCTGCTGTTCTCAGCCTTTCCCAGTCCGAGCTGCTCATGTAACTCCCTAGCAGGACACGCATATCAAGGAGTCATTGAAAACATCTGAATAAGTTAAGTACAAACACATTTTCAGTAGTTGCTTCTCTAAAATGGAAAAAAAAAGTGTGCTCTCAAGGCTTCAGCTGACATTACTGAGTTACAAACGGGAGCACTGACAAGGTTAATAGGTTAATAGGTTATAATAACTCCATTAGAAAGAAGGAAAATTATCACTTTTTAAAGGACACATCACTCATGGGACATTTAATGGAGGCTGGCATCTGGAATACATGGAACACAGGGCTGAGGATATAAACACACTTCCCCCATTTCTCCTCTCTTTACACATTAACTCTTTGTTCCCCTCAAATTTTCACTTCAAAGCTGTAGTAACAGTAACAGGGATCAGTATCCCTCAACACACTGAATCAAACGCTCTGGAAATCCAGCTGTCTTGGCAACTACCCACCCTGGGGAAAGTGGTGGCTTTTTATCATTGCTTTTTGAACAAACATTAGTTCATCATTACAGAAAAGAGCCAAGAAATCTGCACTGAACCACTGCAAAGTGCAAAATAACAGCTACCATATTAATCTTGCTACATTAACTGATGCTGTGGGAGGTAGGACTATTTATACAGCTATTTTTTCCTTCCTTATACTCAGTCCTATCTTACACCAGTTAAAAAAATATACTTTATGCAAAAAGTACAGAAACAAGAAAGCCACACCAAGTGTGCCAATGCCTGGGCACTGCACAGGGAGCCAGCAGATACAGGTTATATTGGTGCATCACATGGTTAAAAAAGAACAGAGAGATGAGAACAATACCTTTCTTCTGGGTGCTACTGATGCAACAGGAGGATTAAAGGTCATTCCTTTCATACAATATGTCTCAAAAAGTTCTGTAGCAGACCTACAGTAAATAAACAATGAAAGAAAAATGGCATTAGATAAATGCAACTTCAGCTGATCCATCACCAATCCAAGAGCAGTGTCTCACAAGAAGCCCCCTCTCCCTCTCCATCACACTTCAGAACTCCTCAGAGTAATGAGCATCACCTGGAAAAGATCAGGAGTCAATGAAACAATGGGAAACAATGCAAGTCAAAATAAGTAAAATGTGTCTAAATACACACAAGAAAACTGTTGTCTTCCCAGAGCTCTGATCTGTACATATTTGAAAAAGGGGAGGAAAAAAAGTTAGGTAACGATGGTCTAGCCAATACAATCTGCCAGAATTTCCAACAGTTCCTTGTCAAAGGGTTTTATGAAAAAAATATCCATGGGAGAACAGGGAGAACCATCACAGAAAAGAAAAAAGGTTAAAACACAGGAAACAGAGGACAGAAGTCTGTGGTCATTTTTTGCAGTGGCAGGAAGAAACTGGATTTCCACAAGGTTTTTTCCAGGACCTGCGCTTTCCAATATGCTCAAAAAAGAGATGGTTAATACCAAGTTATTTGTAGTAGTAATAATGAGCTATCTGTAGACAACTGCAGACAGACTGTACATAAAAACAGGAGGCTTTGAGCAGACCACTATCACTTAGAGAAAAAATATCTTATTGTGACTTTAGTGCCGTTTGGAGTTGAAAAGAAACAAAANATATCTTGTTATGACAGATACTTTTATGGGATTGTGACTTTAGTGCTGTTTGGAGTTGAAAAGAAACAAAACACAATAGAAATTAGTTACATCAGTGTATAAATCTATAGATCAGCATCTCAAATATTGCAGCTGAGTCTCCAAGTTCATCTTGAAATGCTTAAATTGGCGAAAGTTCAGGAACATGCAATAAAGAAAGTGTATGGAAAACATGGAACAGCTCCTGTGTGAGGTGGATGCCTCCATCCAGGAGAGACAGTCAATGGAAGTATGAGAGGATTGAGGTCTGCCAAGTCCTGTGAGGCACTCACAGAGTGTGATTGAGCAGGCCGTGCACTTCAGCTCCCAGAGCAAGAACCAGGGGCTGGTAAATCAACTGGCACCAGGTTTGAAACAAAAGAAAGCAGATCCTACCATAAAGAGCTGTGGGCTCACAGAACTCTTACCAAACAATGCTGCATTTGCAAAATGTGTGCTCTCATTCAAGGGACATTGAACAGTTTTGAAAAGAACTCCATGAAGAGAGAGGTACTAAGAGAAAATGGTAAAAGGTTAAGGAAATCCACCAGGCTGAAACCTGTCAGAGACCTGCTCAGAGCATGTTTTAGGTGTATGCCCTGGTTTTACTTTTCACAAGTACCTGCTGCCAGCCACTGCCAAAGGCAGCATACTGAATTAGATCTTAGTCTGAGCCTGGACGGCTGTTCCCATGTTGAAACCTACTACAGATCTTACACAGAAACCTACTACAGATCTTGCACTGAAACCTGGGTTCTAGTTTGCACTGGACAGCCCCAGTTCAGTGATCCTGATCCATATTCAGAGCAGAGCTGCTGCTGAAGATATTCTGCTCCCAGGGGAAGAAAACACACTACACTTTGAGACGTTTACCCTTGTCACAGCCTGGCAATATGTCTCAAAAAGGAAAAGAAAAAAAAAAAAAAAAAGAAAAAGGCAGCCAGCATTTTGCATTCTGTACTGGCTGAAGAGCAAAGAGACTTTGAAGATCAGAGTCTTTAATTTTATAACTAATTATTTTTAGGAATTCCTTTATTATTCCTTTAACATAGTATAAGCAACAGCTTCCTTTCCAGGCCTGTTTAGAAAGAAAGGAACTCTTTGATAGCTCACCTTTGGCTCAAATCAAGTGGAAGAGCTCCTGAGCCTTCAGTTGGAGCTCCAGCAATAAGGTGAGATGCAAATTTCTTCACTGTTGGATGATAATGTCTCTGAAAGAAAGGAAGAAGAAGGCAGTAGACAGACAGTAAGGGATAATGTATTTATCTACAGAATCTCATATTTATTTCCATTTCTGTAAGATGGATGGTCTCCTTTTATTTTAGAAACTGAGTACCTCAAAATCATTCATTCTGTGGGATTAAGTACGTGACAATGCCCAGTCATGCATTTATTCCCTCATACCATGCTGTGAGCATGACTCTCCACAGTTAGGTATCAGCTACTCCCAGAAAACAGGGACAAAGGGCAGAGGAACCCTCTCCAAAACCTGAAATGACAGATCAAGGTGTCATTTCCTCTTGGAACACGGGCTGGAGAAGGGAACTTAACAGATCCAAAAGGTCTCCAAAGGAATCTAATCAGGTAACCTGCAGAAAGAACCAGTGTGGTATTATAACAGGGATGTGTAACATCCCCTTTTGAGCTGAATCCTTCCATACCACTGTGTTGGTCTTCCACTCTGTTGGAATAGGCTCATGTGGGCCAAGATGTGACAGATAAGCGTGAAGATCTGTTTTCCATTTGTGTACAGCACCTAAACACTGAGCAGCTATTTACTGCTGTTACTTCCCAAATCCCTGAGTTACTCACAAACCTGCAGTAGATGCAGCTCCCACAGGGCTGTGTTCTGGGCATTGCAATGCTCTGGTTCATCTAATTCTGGGAGATAAACTCCACTGCCTTGAGATTCATTGTCTAGTAAGAGGTCCATCCTTGGGAATGTCTACAACACAAAAACCCCAGAAACTGAGTTGTTTATATTACCCACCCCATCATTACAGTTTCAGGATTCATTCCACTTCATTCAGTTTCAGCAGCATTTAAGCATACTCTGTTTTCATCATTCCTGTTAAAGATGCTTTAAAAAATTTTGCACAAAATCATTTTATCAAAAAATTCAATAACCTTTGACCAGTAAGCTAAAAATTTGAGCAAGTAAAACTTACTTGCATGAACACCCTGTTTGTTGCCAAGATCCCAAGACTGGAATTTGGAAGTACATGAAGAGCAAGGATGGAAAGTCGCTTCAGGAAAGCAAGAGCTCTTTGCTGGGAGACTTGCTTTCTCCTCTTGGCAAACATGACATCCAGGCACTGCAGCACAATCCCTATGTCCTCGTTGGTGCCACCTCAAAAGCAGAATTTCATACAAAGAGTAAAGAACCACTTCGTGGGCATACAGCTGGACACAGGAACGGAGAACAGCATGAAAGCTGGGAGGCTCAGACACCCCTCATGTGATACAGACATTAAACATACACTCTTTTTTGGTCAAAATAGTCCAGCATTGAATAGAAAAAATGTAGCAGTGTTTCTGTGCTCCTTTCTAAGAAAATACTTGTTACATCAAAAATATGTGATCATTAAACACAGCTACTGTTTTAATCTTAAATGCATTCATTGTATCCTTTTCTATAAATTATTAAACAGTGAAAAGATCTAGTCTTTTACCAGACCTCTTCTACCAGAACTGCAGAATGTTTATTCTTAGTCGTTTTTAAGTAGTGAATCCACATTTCTGAAGTTAATTAAAATTATGTTAATTTCAAATTTTATAATTCTCTTCTTTCATCAATTATTCCATTTCTCAGAATTACTGGAAAATTTAGATTAGAACGTAAAAATGTTATCATTATAAAAATCAGAAATATATATTAGAAAATTAAAAAAACAGAATTGAATTAGTTATTTTTAGAATTATATTGGAAAAATCAGGTGTTTTTTCTTTATTGGAGAGAGAATTAGACAAAAAGGACAAGAATTTTTAAATGGCCACTGAAAGAAATAATTATAATGAAGTAAAAAAATTTAAACTGAGAACAGACTAAATGCTTATCCAAGATCAAATACGTGGAATTTCCCAATTAAATGACACAATTAGAACCTGTTACCATGTATTGGAATAATAATTCAAGTATTTGTATGGCAGTAACACAATGTGCAATTTGAGAAAAAAAAGTAGATTAAATCAGACACTAATCTTCTCAGAAATCAGATCTCTTAAAGTGTAGTTTATTAATGCTACATAAAGGTTTTGATAGCAAAGAAACAATAAACTTTATCTAGATGAACAGGGAAAATAACAATCTGGAATTACCTGCATGTAGGCTGAACAGTGTCTTGTACAGATGTGTGTAAAATTTCATTGGATCAATGTTAAGAACATCACCTATAAACATAATCCCAAACAAACACATTTACTCCATTTATTTATCAGGCAATATTAAACAAAGTGGTTTCTAATTTAGAAACAACCTCCTACCAGTACCAGAGAGTATATGAAAAGCACTGAGAACGCAATGAAGACTCTCACGATAGCTTAAATCCTAAGAATACAAAACTGAGTAAGTACCCAAAAGAAAGTAATTTTAACAAAACTGTAACAGAATTCAACTTACCCCAGATGCAATAAGAGAATGAAGGACAATCAACAGGTCATCAAAAAATTCCACATTTATGAGATGAGCAAACCTTGAATCAAAGAGAATTTCATTTTTAAATTATAGACATTATCTGTAAATTCAGTTCACAGTGTTCTGAATTGCCAAGATCCACACCTTAAAAGCAGACTAAATCAAATGCTGAACATATACTATCTTCACAGGAAAGAGTAATTCAGCCCCCAAGATGCTAATCATGGCTTTTCTAGAGCATTAATGACATGCTTGTGTCCTTCAGCAATTAATCAGACAAAATAATGGAATTATATCATACGCTGTGGCATTTGCACCACAAATTTCATGGGAAATGTCAAATCACACTGAAATGGTTTTGGAACTAGTGGAAAACTTCAGCAGAGAAATAAAAGAATTTCAACTAATTTGTCAGGGACTGTCTTTTCTCACTGCTTATGTCCCTTTCAGAGACAAAAATGTCTGTAGTGCTTTGTGTCTTTTCCAACATACACAAAAGAAGGTAGTCAGTACTTACTTTGCAAGACCTTCTAGCACAGCTGGCAAAAGTGGAGACTTCTGAGCTTTCTTCAAGATCCTGAAGTAAGTGACAAATACAATATTCAAGGTCTCTGTGTGCTGAAGGAAAGAAAACAAAATTAAATACTTAATCATGTAAAATAGATACTCCTACTTCACTTAAACTCAGCTGAAATGCTTCCCTCTGTCCAAGCCTGCACTCAGTCTGAAACTGCCATCTCTGCTCTTCATATGCTGCAAAGCTCAAGTCCTCCAGTGCTCTCCTGGCTACAGCCACACTCCTCCTTTGCCTAAAGGCCACTCTGAGAGGCTGTGACACCCACTACACAGTGTCCTATGGAAAAGGGCACCTGGAGGACATTTGTCAATTGATTCAATACAATTTTGAGCAGACAGCAGAAGGGAATAGGAATGGCTACGTTGGCCTTCCTGGCTAAACTAAGAGTGTGATTTACTAAAACCTAGATCTCTGACACAGGAAAACTGTTAGCTGACAGCATGATCTAGAGATGTGGAATGCTGACAGGTTGGGATAGAGGGAAGACACTGAGTTACAAAAGGGTTAGGGGCTGCCACTGTGCTAAAATAGGAAAATAATCTCTAAATTACTTACCAACTTCAGTTTCTTTTCTTTACTTTCTGATGCTTCTGCTTCCAGGAGTTCTCGTTCCAGTTTCTCTTCTGCTTTCCTCCACTGGAAATATACAATTGATTTTAAGCCAACAGATTCAATGTTTCCAACCAGTCTGGATATCCAGGTTGAAAAGACACCCAGAGTGGTGAGCTGCTTAAGTCACCCTGTGATTCTACAGGGTAACCCTCGTCCTATCAGAAACAACCAATCAAAAGCATTATCAACACAGGAAAGAGGAAAAATAGGAAGATAATTAAATTCCCTGTAGAACCTCATAAATTTTTAAGTACAATGCAAAAACTGATCACTGATGCTGAGAGTTAACAATGGCAACAGCAGATGTGCAAACATTGCTGAAACACATTGCTACATAA
Organism: Hylia prasina; assembly: GCA_013397195.1. Taxonomy (NCBI): domain Eukaryota; kingdom Metazoa; phylum Chordata; class Aves; order Passeriformes; family Sylviidae; genus Hylia; species Hylia prasina. The sequence continues at coordinate 554,217 of VYXD01010366.1, forward strand.
AGTAACAGAAGTAGTGCATGAGAAAGCACATGTCATACCTTTCTCTGCATTCTGGAAAGATTTTTTCTTTTCTCTTTGTAAGTCATGAACTTTTTCTTTGGTGCAATGTCTTCAGAATCTTTTTGTAATTCTACTTCCTTAATTCTTAAGTGAAGAAATACTTTTAACACCTATTGTAAAATAAAATAAATGCAATAAAAGGTCATCTACAACCTGATAGGAACTAAGGGTAAGAAATCCTGAATTCCATTCGAGCTAGTGGGCTTTGCTGGTTAAAGGCTCTTCTGTTTACTCCCCTCCTGTTCCTTCACACATGTATCTCTTGATCCCTGTTCCCAGTTCCTTCCCCAGCACTGTCCATTTCTACACATTCCTCCATTTGCCCCTCAATTCTTGTTTCCCTGCCTGACATAAGCCATGTCCCTGGCAGAATCTGATCTCCACCTCTCAGTCTCCTTCCCTTGCCCCATACATCTCTAACTCACTGGCTCAGCCTAATCCTGAACTGTCTGTGGTCTGACAGAGTGAGGAAATTCTGCTTCTCTGTAGCCAGCAGCTGCAGTAACTTTAACATTTGGGGTTTTTTGAAACTTTTGACAGAAGAATATTGTGAGGTACAACAAAAGGACTCTTACCTCAGGTCTGACATCATAATTTCTACCCCTCACAAGGCCCGAAATTACTTTAACTACACCAAGTGAAGCATAGCCCAACTTGTCCTGTTTAAAGAGCTTCTTAACTGCCTCAACACACAGTTCAGAAATCTGAAAAGCAAAACACAAAAATTGTTCTGTAAAGCCAAGTCCGCAACAACAGCTAGTAACAGACAATACTCACAGTATTTACCAATTATAAAGAGCACACAGCCTGTAAAACAGTGAGAAGATATGGCCAAAAGATCTGGATATTGTGGAATAAAGCTCAGAAATAATTATTTTTCACACAAAACAAGAACTCTTTCTCTAATCAGAAAATCACTTACCCTTTTTGATGGATCATTCATGAGTGGAACAATGAGAACAATAATGTTATTGTGGAAGTTGAAGTGGGGCAGGGCCACAAGCAGCTCACACAAACACTTCACTGCTACCTCTGCTAGACCTTTATATGCCTTTAACGAGATGACATTGCTTTTCTTCAACTTCCTTTGCTTCCAATCTGCACAAAATATTATTTTTAGTGATTACTCTTCAGCATGATGGTGATCTTATAAATATTTAATTTTTTAGTGATTGCAGGCATACTTCATGCAAGTGTCACCTCAAAGACAGAAGGTACCATTCATTCAGAGGAGGGAAACTGCCACAAACAATTTTGCCTCTACTACAAAAAATGGGAAGTGTTAACTGTACCTTTAATTGTTTGTTCCAGATTTTCCAAGTAAAATTTATACTGGCTTACAAGACCCTCTTCAAATTCTCTTAGTTTCTGTGTTTCTTTTTTAACCTGTAAACATAATTGAATGAGATTTTATTTGGAGACCTAAATACTGAAATTAGCCAATATGAAAAAAAGTTTTAAAACAAATGTCAGGCATCTAAGTAATTTTTTCTTCTAGCCAGACATTCCTAGAAATGTATTAAAAATAAAATATTTCTGCATTTTTCTACAGATGTGTTCAGAAGGCCTTTTCAACTAGGCCTAATTTATTTATAGAGCTTGAAGCAACATTATCAACTAGATGTTATTATTATTATATT